>KV751317.1:1027778-1073890 GCA_001698575.1 Mola mola | reverse complement strand
AATGGCAGCTCTCCATGATGCGCCGTGTGTCACCTGGCTGAGATCCAGGAGCCCCGTCCAAAAAAAGGACACGAACGACAACAATTAAAACAAAGTCAAAAGAGGTAAAGACAAAATCAATACAATTTAATTATATATTTAAAAAAATTTCTCACACAGCCGAAAAACGTAAAAATTAAGGGCGACCATATTATTTTTGAACAGTCAGTCTGTGTAGTTTATTCGCTGGGATGTGTTTGAATTTTAGACATTTTACCTGTAATCAGTATCTGAGCCAAACAGGAGGAGAATATTTGCATCCGTGTGTTGATGTCAGATGAGGTCCCTCTGGTGCTCAACGCCACCGCAGGAAGCAGCGAAAACACAGATGTGCCTGTTTTTATTTCTGTAAACAAAGAAGAGCCCTGCGGTTCACCAACCCGGCCGCAGACAAACGTCTCACTTTAAACACATATTAAATCACATAATCGTTTAATCGACGGCTTCGTTTCTCCTTCCACTGTCCGGTTTTTGTGGCCATTTTACTGGATTTTCAATGTAATGTGCCATCTGATATTAATTTTATAATGATGACTTTAAACTTTCCAACATATTTTCAGGTTACTGGACATAAACCGATGTGCTGCTTCACCTCAAAATATTGGATTTTTTATGATTTTTTTACTGTTTTAATTTTTTTTATAATTATGACCTACAATTCAGAAACCAAATCTAAGAATATTTCACTCTACGTGTCCTGAATATGAAAGTGTAACAGTTTGAATTAAGTGGTATAAAATTGTGCTTGCATCAGTAAGTTAAATGTCCGTGGAAGGGGGGAAAATAAAAGAATAAACTCGTGCAGGTGCTTGATCAAACAGCAAGCTTGGCCTGGAGCGTTTGTTGTTTTTCTCAGACTTTTTCAAAGGCTGTTTGATAAGGATCATTGGAGCAGATGGCCGCCGGCTCCAGCTAATCACAGAGATCAATACCAGCGGACTGAGGCGGTGCAGGACATTCCACCACAGCCTCCGCTCGTCCCACCTGCGTGCTGAGCTGTGTGAAGTCTCCGAGTCCGTCAGCTGACCTTTCATTCTAACGCTCCTCTCGCTTTTCGCTCGTTGACCTTGCTGGTTGCCGTGCGAAACCTGCCGTGTCAGAGGCGTGAAAACTGGTCCGGGACCAGCATTCCGTTCTCCTTAAATCTGCCTAATCCCCTCTGTACGGATTAGAGCCGGCACAGAGGTGGCCGCTGAGCTCAGGCCTCTGCTGGCCCTCACCGTTTGTGGGCGGGGTTTCTGAGGAGCCGTTCGATGCGAGATGGACGAAAGCAAAAAGTCGTATTTTGGCACCTTACAGCCGGTCTGGTCGGTGGTCAGCCGACCCCCTTGTCCCGGCCATCGGCGAGGAGGCGTGGGTGGCTTGGTTTGTTTGTGCCAGGATGTGTGTGTGAGACTCTCTTTCATGGACTATCAGAATCATCAGCAATCTCCTGCATCTCTTTATTTTTCCCCCCTGATTGAGCCAAAGTCGGAGGCCCCGTCTGGGATAACTGTTTGCTCGGCTGCGTGTGTGTGTGTGTGTGTTTGGCTGTGTTTTCAGAACTCCGTGTTCCTCTGGATCACAGATTAGCCTGTGCTGTATTGTTGCTCTGTGTTTGTGCTCGACCAGGCGCCACAAGGACAGGAAGACCCACTGTAAGCATGGAAAGGTGTGTGTGTGTGTGTGTGTGTGTGTGTGTGTGTGTGGGGTGTGGTGGGTCGACTCTCTGGAATAAATCACATTCAGTCTTTAAGAATGTAAACTTGTACACGTTCGGAATCCAAAACGAGGATTTTCACAGTGTTGACCAACTGTCAGTCACTTTCTTCTGTTCAGGTTTAGCTTTTAAAGTTAAATGTTTCATTTCTGACTTGTTCCTCTCGTCCGACAGTTTTGCTCCTCGACTTGTGTTCGGAGAAGAATCTCGGATGAAAAACTGGGGAAGTGATGAAAGCGCTTTGTGGTTCTGAGACAGGAGAGTGATACCGATCTTGTCGCGTTTGTCCGACCGTTCGAGCTTCAGTCAACAACAGAGAGATCTGCCGTCTGACACCGTCTGACACCTGATCCGGCTGCAGAGCCTGTTTTCTATAAGCACCTCTCGGTTTGTTATCACAACAATCACACGGCCAGCAGGGTTAATGTCAGGACCTCCGTGTGATACACACGGACTGACTCCGACAGAGGGAATCGAACTCACGACCTTCTGTTCATTCGTTGGACTGGCTTCAGGATGCCTGTGGCAAAATAACGATAAAGTGTCAGAGTTGCTCAATTCATCAGTGACTTTGTGCAACTTATATTCGCTAAGCCCCTCCCTAAAAGGGCCACCGTCCAATCCAATGTTAGCAACCGTAACGATGGCCTGTGGAGGCTTTCAGCAGACGCTAGCATGCTGAAGCGGTGCGCTAACGGGACCTGAGCTTTTCACCTTCCCAAAGCTGAAAACCCAAGAAGAGAGATGTGAGATATGGAGAAAACTGTGTGGACGACCACATGAATCCATGAGAGATAAATAAAAACGCCTTTGTTTGTCCCAAGGTACGATGCTAACTAGTGGTAGCTCTGTGCGCTGAGTTAGATCACGTTAACATACATTGACTCACCTGCTGTAGGAGAACATTTCTGTTCCTGTATATGTGGATTATCAGGACATGACGCTGAGCTATTCCTTCCATTTTAATATTGTCTTCATTCACAAGACTCCGCCCACAAATGATACTGATCACATAAATTTTGTCGACCTTCTGTCTGCTTCGGTTTTTACACATATTTGATGTCATTGAAGTTGTGTTTTGGTGTGTAACAAACCGTTTTTTTTTCAAATTATTTTTTTGCTCATTAAATAACTCTGTGCACAGTTAGCATTCTCAGCTGTTTGCTGCCAGTTTTCACACTTTCCCATGATCCTTCTTAGTAAAAACTGTCCTGTTGACGCGCTGATTCGTCCGTGTTCGGACTATTACTGCGGATGTAGAGAGGCAGTGGTAGTGATTTACAGGAATTAAAGGTGATTTTCTGAACGTTTCGCGGTGGTGACGCTCTGAATCACCCTCACCAGCATGTGACACTAAAACATGGTAACTTACACCAGTGTTTGTGTTAAACTGACAATTTTAAATTGAAAAACCGCTTCATGCCGCGCTGACATTAGAACTCACGTGGTCGTTGTGAGCGGCCGTTCTTTGCTCTCTTCATAGATTACATGAAATAAATGTACATGAAGCTGATATTCCCGACATTACATTAGCAGATAATCCTGAACAGCACACACTTTACTTCCTGGCAGAGGCCAACAGATGAGGCTTTGTGAGCGAGCGCCGCAGGGGGAAACCGCCTCTGCCAGCAGACACAGGAACACATCCACCATGTCCTCCCGTTCCTCTGCTCCCATCCCGAGCGGGATCCCTTCTTTTATTAGCACAGTGCACGTGAGCGTATTAGAGGAAAGATTGCACGTTTTAAGGTTTACCAGCCAGTCACTTTTATCTCTCTGAAGGAAAACAAGACGCTCTTTTTGACTAATATGAGTTAAGTTCAGCGCCAGCTTAATATACATGTGAAGTGTTTCTTCCTGTACGCTCCCTCCTCCAGAGCGAATGTGCCCGCATGGACGTGTTTCCCCCCCAGGCTCCGCTTTGGAGGCGCCGAGTGGGAGGTTAATCACCGAGGAAGAGGAGTGAGTAGGCGACGAAGGCGGCTGGATGTTTGCTGTCAGTCAGTTACCCGCCCCTCGTGTAGCGACAGGCCGTGTGACTCAGTCCGCCTTAGAATGACGGCGTTACTTCTGCCAGAGAGGCTTCAGAATGTCAGGTATTTCCTACCTTTCCCTTTAGTCCCTCTGTTATTTATTCTCCTGCCAGCGTCAGCCTGGCCTCACCAAATGGCGTTCGAATAACACGCGAGTGTCTTAAGTCGTTGTGCGTGTTATAAAAACACACATTTTTATTAATGCGGGCAGCATTAGGTGTCTCTTTGGAGTTTCCAGGGCTGAATGTGACAGTGAAAAGAATGAAAGATGACATAATCTACAAAGAGGAGAAGGCAGAGGAGAGCAGAGTTTTCATCCCGTTCATACCAAAGTTAAGTCCTATGAATAAGTAGATTTATGCAATGTTTTGAAATAATGTCACCTCAGTAACTTGAAGGAGAAATCTGTTCCTCCTCACCTCTGTTGACTGGAGCAGTAGTCGGTTCCTGAAGGGGGCGCTGTTTCTGCTTATTTTCCAATGTTTATGGGAAAATCTTGACATTTGAAGAGGAATAAATGTACCACACAAATATGTTTGTGTTTCATAAACATCAGAGCTCTGAGAGCAGATTTTAGCTCAACCAAGTGGTTTATTTGCCTAACTGAGCTGTGACCTCAGGTCATGTGACTAAGACAACAGTTTACACATGACAAACGTCACCGACAATGCGTTGTCCGGCACCGGCCTCTTAATCTAGAACACGCTTCTGAACACAAAGTGCCCACCAAACTCAGTTGAAACCACATTTGAGTGCACTGGAGACCTTTGATAGCACAGAGAGCGCCATGTCGAATCCAGGCTCGAGCGCCCTCAGGCGGCGTGACTTCACGCAGGAAATCAACCCTCACATTTCTGTCTGTTTAGCCATCAGCGGAATCCTGTGTCCAGAAATATTGTCACAAAAGTACTTTAGTATGAAAACTGGAATCTCTCCAGGCCTGGAATATTATCCCAAGATTGTCCCCACTGATGCGTAGCGAGCAGCTTTACTGTTGTTCTAATGGAGCCACTTCACTGCATGTTTACTTTGGTTGCTCAAACAGCGCCCAAACTACATTCAGTTATTCTGTGTACATCGTTTTAAATTAATTTTCTCGTATTGTTTGTGGTTGTTAAATGCAGCTTTTTTTAAAAATTAAGATGAGCTAGTGTAGCTGGTACAGCGTAATAAATTTTCCATATTACCCACCTGCTAATCCGTCCAGCTCTGTGCTGATTGGCTGCCAAACACCCTCAGCCTTCCGTGTGAAACCAGCGGACTGTAATTCTGCTCTAATACTGCACTGGCTTAAATGAGACCGTGTGAGGACTGTCACCTCTGAGACAGGACACGGAGCTCCCAGTGATTCTCTTAGTTTGTGTAAAATACTCATAAATAAGTAGATGAAATCAGTGGAGTAAAAAAGTTGCAATAGCAGCAGTACAGTACAAGTACCACAGAAGTATAAAGTAAAAATAGTCCAGCAGTCGAGGAAACACACTTTTCATTTATCTCTCCCGAGTATCAGAAGTAGGAACTAAACTGAGCATTTGGAGCGTGAACGCACACAAACGGGCTGCAGGTCGGCGCTCAGGCTGCTGTGCCTACAAGCCTGAAATCACAGCACAGAATGTCGTCCTGCCTCATTCTCCTGGTGAGGACGGCGAGTTTATGTGTCGTGGCTTCCAGTGATTCGTGTGGAGGTGGACGTCTTCTCCTGGCGAGCGGTGACGTCACCGTGCTCGTGTGTGTGTGTGTATGTGACCTTCTTTTATCACCACCAGACACTCCTGCGTGTCCACTCACACTTTTCATTGGCTGCAGTTGAAACTCGTTGCCTGAAGACAGGACAGGAGTTCAGTCAAACTTTATGATTTATTAAGAACATTTTAAACAGCTGGGTTGAGCAAAGTGCTCTGCTTTTAAAAAGATAACATAAAGTCACAGTAGGAGAGAAAACAATACGAGCATATCTGAGAGCATCGCGTTTCAGATTGGGTTTATGTGAATTAAGAACAGGCAGGCTGCAGGCCGAGCGAGTCTTAGAGGAGCAGTTGCTCGGTGGCCCTCAGAGACTTTGAAGGAACGTATGTGTTTGAGAGGTCGGTAATAAATATATCGGTATCAGCATATATGTTGTCAATATCGGTCAATGTTTTACAAACTGTTTTTAAAGAAGAAGAAAATGCAGAAAAAGATGCTGAGGGTGATTTGTAACTGCTAAATTTACAGTCAAGTGCACTCGTGTCATTGTTGGTTCATTGTTAATCGGTGAAATAAGGCAAAAAGTTTGCGAATGTCGGCCGATTTATCGATATCAGAACTTTTTTACTCCCCAACTTCGGGCTAAGTATCGGTCCGGATCTGTTTTTCTGATTTAAAATCCATTCTGACACCAAAGTCCGTTTCGAGGTTATTAACGTGCGGTTCCAGACCCGTTGGAGAGGAGCTTCATCTGCTGTGATCACCTCAGTTTTGAGATGTAAAAAGTTAAAGGTCGTCCAGGGTGAATGACTGGCGCTAAAAGGACACGTGGGAACGCCTGTGGTTCCTTTTTCTCTGGCGATGTCACCCAGCCCAGGTAACAGACAGTGTGTGTGTGTGTGTGTGTGTGTGTGTGTGCTCAACACGGGTCAAACAGTCGTTAGATAATTTAGGATAAATGAGCTGTAAGGTCATTAATTAATTCATTAATTAACTCTGGCCTATCACAGATATATTGGAATCAATATTATACCAATATGGAAACGTTTTCGTTTTAAAAAACTCAGTGCTGAAGGCGATTCAGAATTTTTACATTTCCACTCTAGTTTCTGTTTAGGTGGATTGTTGTCATTGACATTTATCAGCTGATGTGTTGATACTGGAACTTTTTTCCTCCCTGATAATGGAAACCTTCCATATCGCTCAGGCTTTAACCTAATGAATTCACTTTAGCGATGTCATTTATTGGCGTTATTGTTATGGCCTGTTTCTGCTTCCCTGTTGGTCGTCGCTTCGTGGTGCAGATGAATTTGTCACATTTCCGTCGTGTCGCGGTCACTTCTCCTGTGACAGTTTGACGTGTCCACGCCGATGAATGAAGGTTTCATGGGTCGTTGTGTGATTTTTGTCCTTTGTCCTGATATCAGGTCGTATTTTTGACCCACGCACAGTAAGAAAAAATTCAAATATCTGGTTGTACATTTGAACTTTATCTTAACCACATTCCTTTGAACAAACGTGAAGTTTTTAATATAATGTTTCATTTGTGAGATGTGCAGCTTCTCTTCGTGGAACCACATTCATTTTAAGTTTTTCACTCCGCCACAGTAAAACAGAGCGCCGTGACCTGAATTTGCTACCGTTTCCTCTTTAAGATCCCAGTTTTGGGCGGTTCTGTGCTGACGTTTCCCCAAATGTTTCCAACGGCGTTTGGACAAAAGCTGCGTGAGAGCGAGGAAGGCTCACATTAATAAACGTGTTTGGAATTATTCGCTGGAGCGTAAACAGCCTGAGTCACGTCAGATGTATTTTGATCGACAATGACGGCGGTGTGACAAAGACAACAACAATTCCCATGATCCCGCGCTGCTTCCGTCCTCACACCCTCCGCTAATGGGGGAAAAAGTGAAGCCAACAAAAAGCCTTTGAAGTGTTTGAAAAGCGTCCAGCTCTTGTTGGGATAATTGAGTGACTGAGTGACTGGAACGGGTCCTGGCTGACCGACCTCAGGGACGCGCTGAGTTTCCACACGGCCCGATTGCACGAACCTGCTGCCCTCTGCGTCCAGACTGTTGTGTCTTGTCAAATATGCGTCTGCGCCACCAAGTTCTGCAGCTTTTTGTCACACATCGCAATTAGAGAACAACATGTGGGACGGCGAGTCGGAACAGGTAATGTAGGCCGAGCGTGTTTTGTAGAGCTGCAGTAAGGTGGCGGAGGGAGCGGCCCTCCGGAGGGGTGACGGTGATTCACTGAGTTCCCAGGACTGTGTGCCAACAGCAGCAGACAGTCTGCTGACAGTCAGCATCCTCACCGACGCAGCTGTTTTAATCATCATTTTTAGACTTCCTCCCTGTGTCCTCCGACATGTTTTCCCCCACTGAAACCATTCACATACAAGAATATCCAGCTGGTTGAGCTCTACCATTTATACTTTCTGAAATATTCTGCTTTGTCTGGGAAAATATCCCAAATTCCACAATTTCACCATCCAGATATCAAAATGTTCAGCCCTCTGATATGGTATTTTTTCATATATTCTGGGAATTTTTTAATCCCTGATTTTGTCCTCGAAGGTGCAGCTGTAAGTTCCTTTGTTCAGTCTCTGTGTGACATTAAAGACGTCATTTCTCCCTCTCTGTCCATCACGTGTTTGTCCTGGTCTCCTCTCCTGCAGTTTGTCTCTGGATGATTTCACCTTTTAGCTTCTTCAGCGTGTTGCAGCTGCGGCTGACAGGCTGCCATTGTTACGTATCATCGTAAGGAACGCCGGCGCGGGAATGTTCATGTCACGTTTCTGCCATTCACCCATTTTCAACAGGAAATGCAAAGACGAACACGATGAACATGAACAGTCCTAGTTTCACTCCCACGTCAATGAGATATTACAGAAACAGGTTAAGGTTCAGGTTACCGTCGTGACAAAAAAGCAGCCTGAAGGAAGTCAGTTTGTAAACAGCCAGCGATACACATAATTAAGAGAAGCACATTTGTTGTGCAGGTGAAAACGCGCCTCTGCTGTGGTGTTTTTGTTGTAAATCAGTCATCCATAATGAGACACCAGTTGATGGTATGTGGGCTTGTCTTGCATTGATGCCCTTTACACGTCTGGTCCAGTGAAAGTGAAAAACTCACATGTTAAGCGCTCGTTTTTCGCAATAAATGACTGAAGCGATCAGTCAGTAATCGGAGGTTATGTGCAGAGCTTAAACTGTTAGTGAGTCAGATGATCTGCTGCGTCACCCTCTTAGTTTAACTCAACATCTTTTCTCCAACGGTGGAACACGTCATCTTTCTGAGCGGCTGTGATTAAACGATAAAAAAGCTGTGCCGACCCCCTCAGGTCGGCCTGGTTTTTGGACATCAAGCAGAAGCTGTGAGCGTCTGGTTAGGAAATCTAGGAAAGCACTTTTTTGAATGCTGAAAATGGCGACTGCGAATGAGGCGTCGGTGGGTATATCAGTGTGCCGCGATTCCATTGTTTCACATCCTCAGATAGTCCGCAGGGACCGGCAGCAACAATGGAGGCAGACGATCAAAGCCTGGCCCTGTAAACACACACACACTCGCGTCCAGGTTGGCTGTTCCCGGTGACTCGGTGGCTGTCTGCTGGCTCATCGGTAATGAGCGTTTGGACGTTATTCAGCCGGGGTTAATGAGTTTAAACCTTTGACAGGCCCAGAGATGGAACATATACTGGATGAGATGAGATAGTGCTGCTTCTGGGCTCTGCCTGTCACGTTTTTTTATACGCCGCCTGCTCCTTAATGTGTGTGTTTGCATGTGTGATTGAAGAGGAGCCAGAGGGAAAACTGTGATTTTTCCATTTTGGTTTTATTTTAACTACCGGAACTGATTTGAAACAGATGATTTCTTTGTTACCTTATTGAAATGTCTTGTGAGGAAGCTTCAGGGCTGCTGAAGGGTCCAAACTAAACCCTTTAAAGATCTTCCATATTTCATGTTCATTTTACCTGGTTTCTTCCTCACCTCACCTGTCTGGCCGCCTTCAGCCTGCAACTAATAATCGATTCATCAATTAGTCAATCGACAACCGTTTTGATCATCAAATAATGGTTTATATGTAATAATAAACATTAAACATTCAAAATATAATAAACATTTGTTGGCTTCTTAAATGCTGCTTTTGTTTGTCATTTCTGTCAATGAAAGAAGAGTTTTTGGGTTTTTTAAGAGTAAATGATTAATCAGTTAATCATTAAAACAATCAGCAGATTAATCGATGGTTAAAATAACTGTTAGCTGCAGCGCTAACTACATTATCAAATCAAATCAAATCAAATTTTATTTGTACAGCCCGAAATCACAATTTACACATTATCTCACTGGGCTTTGACAAACTGTACAGATGTGACATCCTCTGGCCTTAGACCCTCGAACCGGGTGAGGAAAAACTTAAAAAACCCTAAACAGGGAAAATAAGAAACCTCAGGAAGAGCCACAGAGGAGGGATCCTTCTTCCTAGGACGGACAGACGTGCAATAAATGTCACTTGTACAGAACACAAAAACATGATAACAACAGTTCATTTAGAATGTATAAAACATCCATGAGTCCCAGAGTCTGTGGATTCTATGAGTCCGGATGTATGGAAAGTCTAGTGATCCAGACGCAGGTGGACTCTGTTGGTCCAGGAGTCATTGTACTCCATGTAGGAAGATCTGGGTGTTGCTGAGTCCAAGAGTATGTAGAATCTGTAAATCCAGGGATATGTGAAGTGTAGTGGTCCAGAAGCAGGTGTAGTCTATTGATCCAGAAGCCATTGTGATCTGTGGGTCCCGATTTGCACTTGGAAATCCAGCCTAGGATCCAAGTCACAGGATCCAAGTCACAGGATCTCCTTTCCTAATGTGGCCAGGAGGCATCAGGCAGGACCACAGCAGCACCTCCCACCGCGACCTAGAAAAACCTGCAGGATGGTAAAGCACAACGACTCCGGGGAAGAAGTAAAGTTAGTGTAAGGATATGGACATTTACAGGAGCAGAGAAGGAGTCGGAGTCAGAGGGGGGAGAGAAGAAAGCTCAGTGAATCATGGAGTGTTCCCCCAGCAACCTAAGCCTATAGCAGCATAACTAAGGGCTAGATAGGCCAGCCTTAACTATAAGCTTTATCAAAAAGGAAGGTTTTAAGCCTACTCTTAAAATCAGAGAGTGTGTCTGCCTCCCGTACCAAGACTGGAAGATAGTTCCACAGGAGAGGAGCTTGATAGCTGAAAGCTCTGCCTCCCATTCTACTTTTGGAAATTCTTGGGATCACCAATAACCCTGCATCCTGGGAGCGTAAGGTTCTGGATGGGCGATAGGGTACTATGAGCTGTTCAAGATAAGATGGTGACTGACCATGAATAGCTTTGTAGGTGAGAACAAGGATTTTAAATTCTATTCTGAATTTAACTGGGAGCCAGTGCAGAGAAGCCAGTATGGGGGAAATATGGTCTCTGATATTAGTTCTAGTCAGTACACGCGCTGCTGCATTTTGGATTAACTGAAGAGTTTTTAAAATTTTGTTAGGGCAACCTGAAAATAAAGAATTACAGTAGTCCAGCCTGGAAGTAACAAACGCATGAACTAGTTTTTCTGCATCTTGTTGAGACAGGATGTGCCGGATTTTAGCAATGTTACGGAGGTGAAAGAAGGCGGTCCTTGAAATCTGTTTAACATGTGATTTAAAAGACAGCTCCTGGTCAAAGATAACACCCAGGTTTCTGACAGTGGTGCTGGAGGCCAAGGCAATGCCATCCAGATTAACTATGTTGCTGGATAATGAGTCTCTAATGTGTTTGGGGCCCAGCACAATGACTTCAGTTTTGTCAGAGTTTAACATTAAAAAGTTATGAAACATCCAGTTTTTAATGTCCTTAAGACATGACTGTAGATTAGCTAACTGATGGGTTTCATCTGGCTTCATTGATAAGTATAGTTGTGTGTCATCTGCATAACAGTGAAAATGTATGGAGTGCTTTCTAATAATTTTACCTACAGGAAGCATATATAGAGTAAATAGTAATGGTCCAAGCACAGAACCTTGTGGGACTCCATGACTAACCTTGTCATATCTTGATGATTCATCATTAACATGAACAAAATTATATCTATCAGATAGGTAGGACTTAAACCATCTTAGAGCAGATCCTTTAATGCCAATTTGGTGTTCCATCCTCTGTAGTAAGATGTGATGATCGATAGTGTCAAAAGCTGCACTAAGATCTAATAAGACTAGTATAGAGAGAAGTCCTGCATCAGATGCAGGGAGGAGGTAATTTGTAACTTTTACCAATGCCGTTTCTGTGCTGTGATGCTTTCTAAAACCTGACTGAAACTCTTCAAATAGACTATTATACTGAAGAAAGCCACATAGTTGTTTCGCTACTGCTTTCTCTAGAATCTTTGAAAGAAAGGGGAGGTTGGATATTGGTCTATAGTTGGCTAGAACTTCTGGGTCCAGGGTAGGTTTTTTTAGGAGTGGTTTAATTACAGCTACTTTAAATGACTGGGGCACATAACCTGTTACAAGGGATAGATTGATAATGTTTAGTAGTGGATTTCTAATTAGGGGTAAAACCTCTTTGAGCAACCTAGTAGGTATGGGGTCTAGTATACAGGTTGATGATTTAGATGAAGATAATGTTGTCGTTAGTTCCTTAAGGTCAATTGGATGGAAGCTTTCCAAACACACATCAGGACTAATAACAGACTAGGATTTACTAATAATTATGGCAGTGAGGTCAAGCTCACTGCGACCAGTTAAACCTTTTCTGTAGCTCCTTTGCAGCAGCGTCCAGGTTTGAATCCTTGTAAAGCGCCACAGACTCTGATTTAGCTGATAGTGAGTTTTAGGTGGCTGTTGTCGCACCATGTGACCACCACGCAACTGTAAATTTTGACCCTGCACACACACGCATGTAAACTGCACAATGTGTGGGGTCAGTGAGGGCAATAAGAACGGATTTTCTCCCCCTGCAGATAAACGTCTTTCACTCATCCAACTTAGCTGACATATTTGTTAAACTCGACTGCTGCCTGCATGTGAACTTTACCAGAATGGTGCCATAAATAAATGAGAGTTTTCTTCTGAGCCACATTCTGGGTTTGTTCTGTCGCTGCACAGATTATTATCATGTTTAACTCAGTCAACTCTGCGCTGCGTATTTCGTATGTTTCCCAGTTCGGTAATAGAAGGCCGGTACATCTGCTTTAGTTGTTGTTATTATTTGTGAGTCGACACCATTTTGACCAAAATAGACAAAACTGAACTGAACTGAAATATTCACATTTTTTTGAAGTAACTCCTTGATAATGAACTATTGCTGTGATACACAAAGTAAATGTTGAAATAAAGGTCACTTGAGTGCTTGTGATGTGATCCTCTGTGACGCCGACACTCATGGAGTCAGAACACACACAGCTGGCTGTTGTGCTTTGTGCCACGCTGGGATGAAGGCTGGGCTTCTGTTTCTGATGAACTCTTCTGGTTTTTCGCAGGACAGCGTGTCACACACCGTCCTCTGTGGCGCTGCTCGTTCAGGCTGAAGGGACAGATCAGGTGTTCGGAAGCTCTTTGTTTGACTGATTTAACCTGAAATTGAGACGTTTCGTTGATTGGAATATGGTTTGTACTCTTTAACGATCCGACTCACAGCTGGCACTCTGTCGACGTGAAACTCTCGTTTTGTTTCTCTGCAGCAGAACGTTCGTTCACCTGTGAGGTCCTTGAAAATAAACTGTGCCTACTGAGATGTAGAAACGTTCTGTGTCTGGACTGACAATAAACCCTGCTGACGCTGAGCTGAGCATTTTACCGCTGCACATGGTCAGATTTAGACCCTCCGTAAGTCATATTTGACACAAAGTTTTCACTTGGCAGGGACATTTTGAGATTCTGTCATTGCCAAAGTCTTTTCCTCTTCATCTGTGATCGTGTGTGGAAGCCATCAAAACGGAACCAGTGATTGTAACTGTAACAGTAAACACACGTGAGAGTCTTCCACTAGTGATAATATGCAGTAAATGTAGTGTAGAAATAGTTGAATTGGACTCAGCAGTGCGTGTATTGTCCTTATTTGAAGGAAGGTATCAGAAACAGCTGACGCTGCCGTACAAACTTCACACACTTTGCTGATTTCAGGTTTACTGTTTTTAAGCTCTGGATGTTTGTTGTCTGTGCGTAAAGTGCTCTAAATTGCTTCTGTGTGTGAAATGTGCCAATGAAGCTGCCCCGCTTTGCCCGATCAGAACATCGCTGTTGTCATCTTTAGCTGTTAGACTCAGTCCAAAAGCCTGCAGGCACCCACAGAGACGATGTCCTGATATGGTTGGTAGTGAAGCTGTGGTGGACCGGAGGCTGAACTGTCTGTCTGAGCTCAGTCCGGCTCGGAAGGCAGGGCGACACACAGCAGCCGTGATATTCTAAGAATGTCGTGTTCACTAGTCACCAACGTGATTCTGGCTTCTGCAGACTTCGAACATGAAGCATCTTCTGTTTGCGAAGTTCAATTTCAATTTTACTGATTCCAACATAAATGGACACAAACACACAAAACCTACTGTACCTTTAATGAGATCTTTTAGTTTTCAGATAAGCAAACGCACAAAAACAACATCAGCGCATCTTAATGTTATATTTGAAACAACTGACCTTGACCTTGGAGGAGAAGCTGATGTAGAAATTGTTTTTAATAACACAGATGCGTCTGTGTTCCTGCAGTAAAAGAGAACCTTTTAACCGTGAGTGTCGCTCATCGTCATCTGCAGAGTACCGAATGAAACTTTGTCATTTTACTGCTTCTTACATTACAAGATTGTTTTTTCATAGACAAACGGAGGAGGATCAGAGCCAGACATCAGAAATACTTATTATTACACACAGAATAATGTTGAAATACAATCCAATCAGAATCAAACAACTTGATCAGTCGTCTTGTTGTGTCATGTGATGCTACATGTCCCCTCTGAACTGTAACCATGGATACCCTTCATTTGTCCATTAGCCGCTGTGTCAGCTGCTGGAATGCAGAATGAAGTTCTCAACATTTACACTTTATTCATCAAATTATATTTCAACATTATAAAAAAATCTCTCACATTTTTCCTCTTTCCTGCTCCTGCTCCTCCTCTGTAAGAAGTCCCAGAATAAAAAAAAGAAATCTTTCATTTTTACTTTGAAAAGATGTAAAATTGAGCACAAATATATTCAAGTTTGTCTTTAATGTCCAAATACGGGAAGTTGGCTGTAAAAAGATGGCCCATAATAGCTCCCAAAAGGCAGCAGTGTGAGTTGGTTAGACACCAGAGAGCAGGAAGCCATGTGAACGTCAGTGCAAGTGCTTGTGGGATCACATGAGGATTGATGATATGGGCTTGTTGAGGCGGCAGCGTGCCAGCAGCAGTAGGGACAGAGCCAGACAGGAAGGACCTCAGACACGGAGGGCAGCCTGAGGCCCGGAACGCTGAACAACAATCACCAAAACATTGTTTTCCCCTTCTGTCTCTGTGTGCAGGACCAGCTCGGAGCGGCGCAAGGAGAAGTCTCGGGACGCGGCTCGCTGCAGGCGCAGCAAAGAGACGGAGGTGTTCTACGACCTGGCTCACCAGCTGCCTTTACCCCACAGCGTCAGCTCCCACCTGGACAAGGCCTCCATCATGAGGCTGGCCATCAGCTTCCTGCGCACACGCAAGCTGCTCGCCACGGGTAGGCACACGCAACATGCATGTGAGGTCGGCATGATTGTCACCTGAAGGCCATTTGTTGGACCGTTTCTTTGCGCTCCTTCCTCTCGTCTTACTTACAATTAGAAGCTGAGGAAGCCTCTAAAAAAACTGAGGCCATTGTTCTGGAATTCCTCCTCGGCTGCGTCTGCATCTTGAAGTCAGATCAGAGAAATGTGACGTCCTCCGTTGACACGGTAGCTCGTAAAGAGACAAAAGGCTCATAAAAAGAGTTTATTGACACAGGTGAGACACCCTCGAAAGTCAAATGTTATCAGCATCTACAAGTTAACACACCTGTCAGTCTTTATTGCGACAGCAGAAAAGTGGAGAAAAACTTCATCCAACAGCACTTTCGTTGTGAGCCAGCTGCCTGTGGAGCCACTGGTTGATTTGAGACCATAAATCTCAACAGTGTCGTCCATTCAGCTTTAATTGGCCCTTCCTTCGCTGCTTTGCATTGTTTGCTGGGGAAACTGAGGCGCTCAGTACTTCCCGAAACAACGCCGATCACTGCTTCCTGTTTCTTTGTCATCGTCCAAATCGATCACTCTCGCCAGCTCTGGTCTTTGTTAGTGGATGCAGCGCAGTGATTTAAAGCCATATAAAGGTTGACAACCTAAAATATACAGCAGAGGAAGAATGGAGGCAGAATTAAGAATGCAGAGAAATTAAAGGTAGCCGATGGAAAAGGGATCCCTTTTTCTCTGTGAAATGGGGATGTAAAGATTCAGTAAAAACAACTTATAATTCTTTGGTTGCAAATCATGATTTTCTCACAAAATCCCTTTTCACTTGGGAGGAAGGGAGGTTAGAAACTTTACAAACACACATTTCCTGTACTCAGCAAATGAGAAAATAAAAACTAGAGCTGGGAGAAAATCTATCACCATGTGTAATATTTCATATTATGACAATATACATCGTATGTGCTTGTGTAGGTTCACAGTCATCCAGGTGGATGTCGTCTTAAGTGCTTCAGTCGAAGGCATCTGGACTTGTTTTTGGTTTTGAAGATGTTTCACCTCTCATCCGAAAAGCTTCTTCGTTCAGAACTGATTAATCAAGCTCATTAATCTAAGGTGACTTTAAGGGTTGTTGTCCTGGACTCCAAGTCAAACATTACGCAACATTTGTTTGATCAGTTATATAAGAGAGTCCTTCACATGGACGTCCTCTGAAAGATGTGATGGGGTTACACAGCTCTTATGATATTCTCCAGTTCAGAACCGAAGAAGCCTTTTGGATGAGAGGTGAAACGTCTTCAAAACCTAAAACAAGTCCAGATGCTTTCAACTGAAGCACTTAAGACATCACAATATAGAACGTTTTCGGTAAGTCTTATGAACCAATGTCTATACAAAATAACCTCATGAGAACTTATTTTGTTGATAGTCCTGTGAATTTAAGAGTAACTAAACCCCCAAAACCACAGTTTTCAGCTGAAAAACAAGATGTTGTTGACAAATTCAGGTCGAAATCTCGACATTTTACTGCAAAGCATGAAAATTCTACATACGGGGCTTTACATAAATGCTGGGTGAGTGCCCACTACAGGTGACAGCCTGCCATCCCAGTTCAGTTTTCTTTGAAGGAAGTGGTAGAAGTTGTCGTTTTGCCTCAGATTGACCACGTTTACATGCACACAATATTCCGGTAGCACTGTAACTCATGTGAACACCTCACCCTGGTAACTAGCGGGGCACGTTCCGGTACGCGTGTGCACACAGACAGGCATAAATTTGTCATTCCTTGGAAAAACATGGAAATAGTGATTTAGTTAAAGCCTTAGTGGATAAATAGTCGGAAGCTGACTTAATTAAGACGGTTGAACAGGTGAGTTGGAAAACTCCTACTACAAAGGAAAAAAATCAGAACCACACCAGCAGTTCTACCCCCTTCCAACTTCACGTTATTTTCAAGTTCTAAGACGCGTACCTGCATACGTTGGAGGGTGTCACGTTTACAGGAGTATGATGGGGGTTTTGCCGGCGCCGTCATGTAAACAGGTCTGCCCCTGATCGGAGCGTAACCAGGGTAACCTCAGTAACCGGAATTTCGAATGAGCGAATGTGTACATGTAAACGTGGTCACTGTTGCGGGGGAGTTTCTGTGTCTCGGGATCGTGCGTACTAAACGTGAAGCGAATTACAGAAAACCTGCCGTGAGTCATTCGGAGCCGCTGCTTGTCAAGAATGGTGATGTAAACGATGTCCCACCATATATGTGGTCATATGGCCCAGCCCTGATTAAACAGTCTTCAATTTCAAAGCTGGAGTTTGTAACTTCTGGGAACCAAATATGAGAACGATGAACTATGGAAGCCACCTGGCTCCACCTCCTCTCCCTGTTTCTGCCCTGTAGCTCCGCCCACGTTGCCAACAGCTTCCTGGTCATACTGCCGCGGTTGAAACTGCGTTCCTTCTGCTCGGCCTCGCTCAATAAAAAGAGTGACGCTAACCCTAAATTACTGCACAACGGAATGAAAAGACCTTTAAAGTGAAGTCACCGTGTACAGCATCAGCGCTGTCTGCTGTTTAAGTCATCCATAACTTCAGTCGGAGTCACGTCATTATTTCAAAAAATGTATACTGTAAATCTGGACTAGTGTTCCATATCTGTAACTGCGTACAAGTTGAGTTTTTCAGGCACCTACAAAGTTTTATACAGATTTAAAAATAAATAAAGAAATAAACATGTTTTCTTGCTTGTTTGCAGTGGTATCTGGTGATCGAGTTTCAGTTTCATGTTCCAAGATTTTGAGATACCTGCTTCTGAAGCCTCAGCTGCCACCATAAGCAGTTACATTTTAGAAAGTTGCCAAATATCCCACTAAACCCTCTCACTGTCCACTTTGGGTGAACTGGCCCTTTAACTTCATCACTACTAGAGGTTCTAGTCCAGCTATCGGACACGCAGGAGCCGAGGAAGAAGATGGAGGTGGGAGAGGACATATTAGTGAAGCGATGCTAAGGAGGTGAGCGGGAGCGGGAGGCGATGGGGGTGAGAGGGGAGGAGAGGACGGGAGATCCGCGAGATGTCAGCGGCAGATAGAGCGTTATCGGGCCGGGCTGATTGCTCCACGATGGGAGATCAGATTGCAGAGGAAGCGAGGAGCTCTGCCCATCGTGCGGCCGGTGCTGGCATCAGCCCTGCTAGCCATAACAACCGACTGCCTTGGCGCCAAAAAAAACGCTTGCGAGCGCGCTCACACACGCACCTGCACACACAAACACAGGGTATATGCAGCCGGCAACACGTATACGAGCCGCTGGAGGGAACGCAAACCTGATGCTGATGATTACGACCAGTCTGACCTCATTTGATGAAACATCTTGCAGAACACAAATTTTTGGACGTTGTTTGAAAAAATTGCATTAGTGCTGCAACTGACACCTAGTTTTATTAGAATCTGCAGATTATTTTATGACTAATTGTTATTTATTCTATGAAATGTCCAAAACATAACTTAGCATAGCCGATGTCTTCTTACTCCTCATTAGAAAAGCCGAGAATGGTCACATGAAGGAGGCTGAAACGGCAGCATCTTTGACTGGAACAATACATTCATACTCATTTCAGCTCATTTTCAGTGACTGGTCAGTTTAGTTTAGTTGGGACGAAGGTTAGTGTCAGTTTCAGCTGATTTCTACAGAGAACTGGACGCAGAGGGAAAACCCCTTTTTAGTCGGTCGAAAGGAAATTAATCAACAACCATTCTGGTAACCAAGTAATTGTTTCAGTTTTGTTTCAGATAAAGCATTTGTTGGTGGGAGTTTCCTGAAAGTCCGGATTTGCTGCTTTTCTTTGGTCTGAAGATTGTAGACTTTTCATTGTTTTTTGACAATGCACCTCCAAACGCCGTCACCGGAACAAGACAGCAGCACTCCGATCAGCATGTTTCTGCTTCATCTTTGTACACCGGGAGGGACTGGATCTTTCTTTATGTCAGTTCTGTTGACACCGTGCCCTCGCTGGAGTAGATGCTCAGCTAATCTCCCGTCACCGGTTCAGGTGTTTCTGCACCTTCAAACAGCAGGAAGGAGTGAGATTCCCCAGCCCAGAGGGCCAATCTGCTGTGGGTTTACGTTGGCTCAGTTTCTCAATATAAATCTTTATTTTATTGAACATTTCATGACCTTTGGTATGAAAGGTTCAATAAATGTCTGAGAGCAGTTGACGCTCGGAGGTTAAAAGTGAACAAAGTCATATGAGTGTTGCTGTTCTGCCACTTCACTCTGTCAGAACAGGACAAATATGAGACAAATGTACACGTGAGAGTGAAAAAGTGACTTTCTGAACAGCAGCTGTCCCTCTGCACACTATTATTTTAAAACAAGGGCAGTTATGCAACCAAAGAACAACAGAAAATGAAAAGTGCAACTCCTGGTAATCACGGCTCAGTATTTAGGCCATAGGTGCCGCCGGTCTTTGGAATGAGTCCCGAGACTCTCCCCAGCTCCAACAGGCCCATGTGAACACTCCGGCGCCCCCTGGGGCCAACGGTTTCCGGGCCCGGCTCCAAACTCGAGGCCCAAAGCTCATCTGGAGCCTTGAGAACGAGCCGCTCTTATCTCAGGGAAGCACACTGGAGGAACTGCAGACCTCCACCCACATCGGCCGCTGGGCTTTGTTGGACGCGAACACACACACACACACACACACACACACACACACACACACACAGAGGCTCCGGCTGCGGCCGGTCGGGCGCTGGCTCTGGTTCTTCGGTCACGTTCACTCCGTCGACTATTCTTTGCATTTGGAATCTGTCCACGTTTGGGTTTTGGGTTATGTTCTTCAAGTTGGCAGCAGTTATTGACCGTTTGGCCCGTTTGAGGCAGAATTCTTCAGGTCAGAATCAGAGGCGGCCCGGGTCGTAGGAAGAATCTGTACTGGTTTGTTTTGGCCCCGAGCCAAAAGCTTCAGAATGGAAAACACACACGCACATGACAAAGAGTGTGTTTAACGCCTGTTCTGTGTCTGCAGGCTGCAGCAGCAGCGACTGCGATGAGGACAGACAGATGGACAGCCTGTACCTGAAGTCTCTGGAGGGCTTCATCACCGTGGTAACGTCGGACGGCGACATGATATTTCTGTCCGAGAACATCAGCAAGTTCATGGGGCTCACGCAGGTACGCGAGCACTGCAACTTGTTATTGATATTTATTGAGCTTTTTAGTTTGAATGGATATCGAATATCTGAATTTATGAACTTTTCCCTGAGATTCTGCTTTTTGCACCAGTAATAAAATTGTTTAAAATAAACCGAACCTGTGTTGAGGTTTTGTCCAAACTGCTCCTGTTCTTCCTCAGGTTGCGACATTAACCAGCTGTGGGTTTAAATAAAAGGTGTGACGAGCAGATTTCATCGTTATCACTGTAGCTCTGTGCTAACACTCAATGCCCCGCACCACAACATCGATGATGACCGCAATGACCGTTCCATTCCTGGTCGTCACGTGCAACGGCTGTCACGCACCCGTGCCAAAGAAACCGGGACGGTGTTCACGTGCAAGTCATGTGTGACCCTCCCCCTCACGCCTGGGCTCCGCCCCTTTTGACGTTTTGTTGCTTTGGAAAGGATCTTGTGTTAATTCATCTGAGACTGACACATAATGCGTCGATATGAACAGAATACGACGATTCACGTCCATTTTCTGGACAAAACAATATTGTGCAGCAGCTGCAGGGACATTTACACGTGAGTCAGCAGACATACGGCAGCAGCGTCGTGACGTCGGACGCCTGCTTTTCCTGCTATTTTACATCGTGATTTACTGACAACACTCGCTGTCATTCACATGACAAAGGAAACAACAAGCAGAGCTGAGAGACACCTGCCATAAACCTGTGCATGTGCTGCTAAGTGCCACAAACTGCTGCAAACTGCTGCAAAAACTCCTGCAGGATCATTAGTGACATTAAGGCGTGAACACGTCTCAATAATGAGACTAAGATCAGAATTCTCCAGATCTTACTCCGAACATGACCTTATTCCGACGATATCTCATTCCGAACGTGATCTTATTAGGGTTCAGAGTGTCGCCGTGCACATAAACGCAGTCAGAGACCAGGATTGCAGGTACAGTAAACCCCTGTGTTTTCCTTCTGCGTGTGGACGAGATGTGAGGAGCCGTGACAAAACGTAGATATCTGATGAGCTGCTAATGAAAACAGGCTAAAAAATATCACGTGACACCAATAAAGTGTTTTGTTTTACGATTAGCACAATTAAAAATATTTGGATTTCTCTCTTTTATCTTGTCATTAAAAAAAACAGTTATTTATGTTTAGCGATCATATATGTGTGTATGTTTTAGTATTTTGGCTGAATTGTTTCTCTCCTGTTAGCGTGTGTGTGTGTGTGTGTGTGTGTTTGTGTTGGGTCCCACGCAGGAGGCCACTGTAAATTGTGCATCCTGGAGTCGTGTGTTATTTAGTTTCCTGCCAAAGCGACTTGTGTTGCTGTGGTTCAGAACCTGGTTCACCTCTGTGTGTCCATCCCAAACACGCTGCTGACACGCCGGCTTCAGCAGCCACAGCAGCATGTGTTTACAACAAAACTCAGATCACTCACATCACGTGCCTTTATTTCTTCCCCTTATGTTCCGTGATGTTGTTTTTGTTTTCCAGGTGGACCTGACTGGTCACAGCATCTTTGACTTCACTCATCCATGTGACCACGAGGAGATCAGAGAGAACCTCAGCCTGAAGACAGCAGGTCAGCATACACACGGAACCCCAAGCTATCCCTGAAAATCATGTGTATGTCCTTAAATGGCTGTTATTATAGGCCACTGGCCCCGCCCATAAAGTCGCCAAAGATGACGGTGTTGGGGTCTATATTTTAAAGTTAAAAAACTTACTCTTGTGATTTATACTTTTCTGATAAATAATAAGCTCACATTAACGCCTTCCTGTCAGTCCCGCCCAGTGTCTCCGCCCTCTTTTGATTTAAGCACCGATGTGGATACAGATCATTTTGTTGTACGGCGCCACCGATATTAGATTTTTTGAGGCTGATACCAATATAAGAGAGGAAAAAAACTGACTGATATATCAGCTGACGTCTTTGGATGGATACCGAGATGGATGTTAGACTTGATGAAAAAATATATACTGGAGACGAAATTTACGTTTCAACAAAATTAATATTTACTTCGTTGTGAAAATCAACGCTCAGTAGTTACAGCTGCTGCACGTTGTACGACCGCCGCGGTGACAAGTGCCTGGCTGTCCACGTTGCTATGGTTACAGTCTGCACCAACGATAGATGAACAGTGAAAACTGACGTGAAACAACAGAAGTTAACAGCTGGGCTCCCAGTAAAATGCACACGAATTTTAACCGAATCCTGTGCGTTTCCATCCACTAATGTTCTTTACCACCAAAGAAGTAGAAAGTGCAACCTGATGATGCAATTAAAGAGTGCAACTAACTAAACGTAGAAGAAGATGAACGGAAAACGCAACAAAAACAGCACAGTGGACATTGGAAATACTAGAAAACGTCAACCAATACGACTGATATGAGCTTTTTTTTCTGCTTCTCTCCTGCAGAGGAAAACAGGTGAGCCGAGTGACGTTTAAGTCACATGATCTCTAGACGTCATCCTTTATCCGTCTCCCCTGTTTCCATGCATTTATTCACATGTACCTTAAATGGATGCGCCCACTTCTCCCCCTCCTGCAACCATAAAGACTGTAAAGTGATATTTCAGGATTTTTTCCCAATTTTTCTGTTTCCATTCATGTTTTTTATGCACGAATGAAGAATTGAATTGAATTGAAATGAATGCTAGTGAAACGAGAGTAATTAGTGAGCTCTGTAGTAAGTCCATGAACATCGTCGTGTGCAAACAAGACAAATCAGCCACTAGAATTAAAAACAAGGCATCGGGGCTGATCAAAGCGGCCGTCAGTGAAACGGAGGGTGGACTGAGCCAATAGATTAGATGAACCGTCGTATCAAAACTGTTATCTGTAACCATCAGTCTAGACGTGTCACTTTACAGACTAGGAGTAGTGCTAGTCTGTAAAGTGACACGTCTCACTCTTCTGAGCGGGAACAACCACATTTGAAGTTCCTTTTTTGTGCTCATTTTGCTGGGCCTCAGCAGCAGACTACAAATATGGACCCGCCAGCGTCACTGAAGTTTTGTGTTGGCCCGTCCCCACAGACAGCTCTGCTGGGTCGGAACGTGTAGAGAAAACGAGGCGAATACCATACGTGCACGATGTTATATAACAGGATCTATCTCATGGACAAGTTTCCAGAACAAACATGAGAGGTGGAGGTCAGAGAGCGCACAGAGAGGAGTCAGAAGTGAATGTGAGAGCTTGTTGACGATAGGAGCTGAGAGAGGAACTGGACGTTATCTGTGACAGAGTCGTCAGCTGAAAGTCACACTCACACACAGTTCCAGAGTGGAACACTGCAAAATAAACCACTGCCGTTTATAGAGAAGATAAAGTGCACATGCACACATGATCGGACTCAGCGAGCTGTGGTTGTTCCTCTCAGGTACCGCGGCTACCAGAGTACAAACCAAGAAAACACTGCAAGGTTGCCGTGACTCGTGAACTTATTGACTTTGCTTTCTGTATTTAGTCGTGTTGTGCTCAGTCGCAGTGCACGTGTTGTGGAAATTTGCTAGGACCTTTTTCACATTAGCCATTTTGACAGGAAACTGCAGTAAACACAGCTGTTAGCATTGGTGCTAATACGGGTTCTGGTCGGCTGCTCTGAATGGAACAGAACCTGGTTATGTGCATTATTAACACCTGTGTTCACCTGCAGTTTCACGTCAGTGTTTCCGCTGTGACAGGGCCCAGTGTGCCGCCCGTCTCGTTCAAGTGTGGAGACGATAAAATCTCACACACTTCAACACCTCACCTCACAGCTGCAGCTCCCCGTCCGAACTTTGAACCTGTGATGTAACAGCTTGTCCCAGTTTCACATCCTGTGTGTGTGTGTGTGTAACCTTGACCTTTTCCCCCCAGACACACATATATTAACAGTGGTGAGTTTAGAAGGTAAAATATTAAACTGTAGGTCAAAAATGTGAATTATTAAAATGAAAATGAAAGAAGAAACATTTTGAACTGGCAAATTTTTTACAAATGATATTTGATATTTCCTCCCCAACTAGAATTATGGAAATATACAGATGGGAAAAAATGAAACTATATTACTTTCATAAACTCTAGTTTGTGAATTGGTCACCGAAAAGTGCCAGTTTGTACCACCTCCCTGTGTGACTGTTGGTGTTGCAGGGAGTGCATTCGGTAAGAAAGGCAAAGAGATGAGCACCGAGCGAGACTTCTTCATGAGGATGAAATGCACGGTGACCAACAGAGGGCGCACCGTCAACCTCAAGTCAGCCAGCTGGAAGGTAAGAGAGGGCTGGCAACTCAGAGCTCTTTTTACGGCAGTAATTTCCAACTTGACATCATAAATGCAGACACATGGCAGGCAAAGGTCAGCAACACAGAAACACAACAACACAACGACTTCGGAGGAACTTCTCCCCAACTTCCTGCTTTCATTTATACTGCTCTGGTTATTAGAGTGAACGTGAGCCGTTGACTGCGTAAATTTCCTTCAGGATCATTTAAAGTATCAAAGTATGTCCACCAACTCGTCTACATTGTGACGTCAAACCTCTGTGTTTGTGGGGAAAATACTTTTTGGGCCACAGGGGAAGTTTTATCTGCAATAGCATGAGTGGCCACTGGGTAAAATTGAGCTATAAATTCTATAACCTGAGTTTGAGTCGTTGCAGGAGACCGAATAAATCTGGTTGAATTACTCTCGAGTCATCCTGTAATAAAAACAAGAATTACCACATTCCACAAGATTTCGTTTTGTTTCGTTTCGTTTTCTGCCACTTATCCGGGTCCGGGTCGCGGGGGTAACAGCCTGAGCAGGGAGATCCAGACACTCCTACCCCCGGGGCGCTGCCGCTGCGGAGTTGTTTGACAGCCCCGGCGACCTCGACCCCAGTGATGGGAGGGCCCAGCCCAAAGTCCTCCGGCTCTGCCTCTTCTTCAGAATGCGTGTTGGTGGGATTGAGGCGATCTTCGAAGTATTCCTTCCACCGCCGAACTATAGACTCAGGTCAGCAACTCCCCTCCCACACCGACGACCGTGTGGACGGGGTTCCGCTTTCCCCTCCTGAGTCGCCGAACAGTTTGCCAGAATTTCTTCGGCGCCGACTGGAAGTCTTGTTCCATGGCCTCACCAAACTCCTCCCACACCCGGGTTTTTGCCTCAGTGACCACCCGAGCCGCAGATCGCTTGGCCTGCCGGTAGCTGTCTGCTGCCTCGGGAGTCCCACAGGCCAACCATGACCTGTAAGTCTCCTTCTTCAGCTTGACGGCCCCTTTCACCTCTGGTGTCCACCAGCGGGTCCTGGGATTACCGCCACGACTAGTACCAGCGACCTTGCTACCACAGCTTCGAGCAGCCGCCTCGACAATGGCAGCGCGGAACATGGCCCACTCAGACTCCATGCTCCCCACTACCTCCGGGATGTGGTTGAAGCTCCTCCGGAGGTGGGAGTTGAAGACCATTTTCACAGGGTCCTCAGCCAGACGTTCCCAGCAGACCCTCACTATTCGCTTGGGCCTACCTGGTCTGTCCGGCTTCTTCCCCCGCCACCTGATCCAACTCACCACCAGGTGGTGATCAGTTGACAGCTCTGCTCCTCTCTTTACCCGAGTGTCCAGCACATACGGTCGCAGATCAGATGATACGACTACAAAGTCAATCATTGACTGTCGACCTACGGTGTCCTGGTGCCAAGTGCAGTTATGGACACTCTTATGGCTGGACATGGTGTTAGTTATGGACAAACTGTGACTAGCCCAGAAATCCAATAACTGAACACCACTCGGGTTCAGATCGGGCAGTCCGTTCCTCCCAATCACACCCCTCCAGGTCTCGCTGTCATTGCCCACATGAGCGTTGAAGTCTCCCAGTAGGACGATGGAGTCCCCAGTAGGGGCACTCTCCAGTACCTTTTCCAAGGACTCCAAAAAGGGTGGGTACTCTGAACTGCTATTTGGCGCATAGGCACAAACCACAGTCAGGTCCCGTTCCCCAACCCGAAGGCGCAGGGAAGCAACCCTTTCGTCCACGGGGGTAAACTCCAACACATTGGCTGAGAGCCGGGGAGCTATTAATAAGCCCACGCCTGCTCTCCGCCTCTCACCTGGGACGACTCCAGCATAGAACAAAGTCCAACCCCTCTCAAGAAGACTGGTTCCAGAACCCGAACTGTGCGTTGAGGTTAGGCCGACTATATCTAGCCGGTATCTCTCAACCTCACGCACAAGCTCAGGTTCCTTCCCCATCAGAGAGGTAACATTCCATGTTCCGATAGCCAGCTTCAGCAACCGGGGATCGGACCGCCAAGGCCCCTGCCTTTGACTGCCACCCGATCCACATAGCACCGGGCCTCTATGGTTCCTCCTGTGGGTGGTGGGCCCCCATGAGGACGGGCCCATGTTTCCTTTTCGGGCTGAGCCCGACCGGACCCCATGGAAAAAGGCCCGGCCACCAGGCGCTCGCCTACGGACCCCTTCCCCAGGCCTGGCTCCAGGGCGGGGTCCCGGTATCCCTCCGGGCAGGGTACACAAGTCCTTGTTATTATTCACCATCATAGAAGTCTTTGAACCGCGCTTTGTCTGGCCCCTCACCTAAGACCAATTTGCCTTGGGTGACCCTACCAGGGGCAAACAGCCCCCGACAACATAGCTCCTAGGATCATTAGGGCACCCAAACCCCTCCACCACGGTAAGGTGGCGGTTCCAGGAGGGCATTTCACAAGATGCACGACCAAAAAACAAACGCTCATAAACTGAAATTAGTCACTGAAATTTCAACACTCCCGAGTGAAATTAATAAGAACTTTACTGTGGAGTGTGTTTATATCATTCTTTTTGTGGTTGTTGGCTCGCTGCACGGTGACCTTTAAATGAAACTGTAAACACGCAAATCTGTGGCTTCCAGAGTGACATTTGCACCCCCTGCTGCCCCGTACAGGTGCTGCACTGCACCGGACAACTCAAGATGTACAACAGGGGGCTGTGCGGCTTCAAAGAGCCGCCGCTCACCTGCGCGGTCCTGATGTGCGAGCCCATCCCCCACCCGTCCAACATCGACACGCCGATGGACAGCAAGACCTTCCTGAGCCGACACAGCATGGACATGAAGTTCACCTACTGCGACGACAGGTAAAGAGACGCGCTGCGCAATGATGCGCTTCGGCAGGGTCGTCAGCTGCAGGGAAAACGTTAAGACTTTAATAAGACGGTGTCACGACACTGCCGCGTTACCAATCTCACACACGTGCCGACAAGCCTGCAGAATTCCAGCGTTCCTGCAGTGTTGAGCAATCCACCTGCAAAGTGTTTTGAGTTAAGCTGCTGAAGATTCACCGCACGGCGGAGCAGTAAACTGAGCTGCAGCAACAAAACCGATGTTTCGAGCTGTCCCCTTCTGAACGATGAACTGTTGAACTGTTCACAGGTCAAAGGTCAGTATCTGAGCGCGACATAGAAGAAGTGAGGCACAACACGACTGTCCGTCCGTCCATCTCAGTGTGTCGCTCGCAGTGCACGAAAACCGTCAGTCGCCCTGACTTCAAACATGGCGGGTGTGTTGCCAATGACCCCGGGACGTGCTTGTGTGCGTTTGTCGCAGTTTGAACATGTGGCGTTCAGTATTAATGAAAATATCGCCAAATTTACATGAAGCAGCGCCGCTCAGCCTTTGGACCCACCTTGTGGTTGAAGACGGGGTTGCATGTGCATTACATGAACAGGCACACCTGTACTACTGATTCTAAATATCTGATTATAACACCGTTTGGAAACTGTGCTGGTGGCACAGAATTCAGTCTTTTCGCTAAGCCCCTCCCACATCGATCACTCTTGCTATGCCTGTCAAGCTTTCACATCCAAGCCAGTGTGGTCTTTTCAACTATTTCGTTGAGAGGTAATCCAAATGAAATGACATCCAATTTTTGTAAAACTAGTGGGAAAATATGAGAGAGAGGCAGACAGAAGGTCTACAATTTGCATGTGAGAGCTACCTTCACATTATCATTTGTGGGCAGAGTCTTTTGAATGAAGACAACATTAAAATGGAGGAAAAAGCTCGGCGTCACGTCCTGATAATCCACATATACAGGAACAGCAATGTTCTCTTACAGCAGTTGAGTCAATATATCATTTATTTTGCTAACGTTATCTAATTTAGCACATAAAGCTAGTTTTAGTTAGCATTGTACCTTGGAACAAACAGAGGTGTTTTTATTTATCTGTGATGGATTCAAGTGGTCGTCCACACAGTTTTGTCCATGTCCCACTTCTCTCTTCTTGGGTTTTGCGCTTAGGGAAGGTGAAAAATTCAACACCTCCTTCTAAACTTTTTGGGTATTGGCCGTCAGAGTCACAGGTCCCGTTAGCTCACCGCTTCAGCATGTTAGCGTCTGCTGAAAGCTCCACAAGCCTCCGTGCAGCGTTACGGTTGCTAACATAGGATTGGACGGTGGCCCTTTCAGGGAGGGGCTTATAAAAGAGTCAGTTTAAAGCTTCTTAGCAGCAGTCTGGACAGACATGGATGCCAACTGCAGCTCCAGTTACCGGGCAGGAATCTAGTTTTAAATTTAATTCCAGGTCAGTGACGCGTCAGCTGATCAGTCAAAACAGTCACAGTGAGAATCAGCCGCACTGACACACGTGTTTTCCCTTACTCATGTTTACATGTAAACACGATGTTTCTCTGGACTTTAACTCAGACAGCAGCGTCTTCATGACGGCAAACACTGGTTCGTCCGCGCCCAAAGGTTTCAGTCCCTCTGGCACCCGAAGGAGAGGGCAAGCACACACACACACACACGCACACACACATTGATTTCAGTTACACAAGCACATGCACTCAGAGTTTTAATCTTATCAAGTTGCTCATGCAGGACAAAGGTTTCTTGTGAAGAAAAGTTGCAAGCACGCTGCCCACAAGCACCCTTTTTCTTTTTTCTTTCCCCTTTTTTGTCGCAATTTTTAAAACTGCCCAAATCTTCTGTCCAATTACACAAATGAGTTTATAGTTGAAGGTCCCTGGTGGCCGAGCGGGGACTCATTAGGGCCGGGACAAAATGTTTCTTCAGCTCACGTGTGGCAGTGCCAGAGAAGGAGGAGGGGAAGGAAAGATAAAGACGGAGAGGGAACAAGCATGGAGGGCAGGTTAAAGTGAGGGATCAGGAGAAGTCCAGCCTGATGGCTCATCCAGGGCCGTGAACTCTCACACTTTCCGCGTAATCGCTTCGCTCTTTTCGCCGATCATAACGAGGAACGTTAGAAGAGGCCGCTCTGCATCTGTGCAACAGTCAGCCTCGATCACAGGGGACTATCGCCCAGCAGAGTGGTGTACGTGGGCATGGTGGCATCACCATGGGAGGATGCACCTGCCCACAGCTGTTGAATTCAAACATGCAGCAAACGATCCGAGTGCCAGGAGGCGACCGAATGATGATGAGGGCAGCTCTCAGGTTGTGGTGTTCTCCTCTCTCAGGTTAGAGAGGTTTCTCCAGTAGTTTGGAACCAGTGCACCCAACTAGAGACAGAAGAAGGTCCAATCTGTGGACCGTTGGCGTCTCCGGCTCCCAAAAAAGCCCTTTTGTTGTGGTCCAAATCTAAGGAGATGGTTTGCATTGTCAGGGGTGCGGAGACCACCTGCAGAAGCTCCAGGCTATAGTGGCCTTTGTTATTACATTTCATCTTAAAAACCATAACTTTTATTCCATTTACGTCTCCAGTCCACACCACTCCGGCCTTTAAAGGACCCTAAAACAGAGAAAATTAAGTTTTAGAGTTTGGGAAATAAGGCTGAGGATGAAAAACAACAGAATTATCCTTAAGTCAGGTCTCGTATAGCACAAAATCAACAGCGGGGCAATAAAAGATTCCTCTTTAAATGGAGAAAAACTGATCTGTAGCTTGGAATGGAGAAAAATTGATGGAAGAAAAACAAAGTTTAAGTCTACGCATTGAAAGATTTAGAATGTAAGGAGAAGTTCATCATCTCTGGTCTCTGTGTGTTTTCCCTAATTGAAGGACGAGAGTCTCTCTCTCCTCGTCGGCCACACTAACCTTAACTCAGTATTCACTTTTAAACACACGTCTCAGGAATTCTGGCCCACAACGTGGAATCGACGACATATGATTTCACTTATTTGTCAGAGAGTCTGTGAGAGCTGCGGCCAGTTTCCTGCTGTCCTGTACATTTTCAGTCCAGACTTCAGGAGGGAAACGTTGTTTCTCGTGTGTAAGTCAGTGTTGTGGTAGAACCGTTTGTGAGGTGTTTACCGGTGAAAGAGGAGAGAAATATGAAGGGAAGCTGTGATCGTGATGAGTGACGGGGAGAGATTAGCTTTTCCCGGAAAACACGGCGAGTTAGAGGAGACAGAATATGAACAATTCTTATTTTTGGAAGACTGCTCATCTTTCTGTTCCATCTCCAAATCGCCTGTGAGGCCTTTTGAAGTGCAGGAGTTCAGAGGAGAGAGCAGAGTTCACACCAAGGCCTTCAGATTCAACCGTGTGTGTGTGTGTGTGTTTCAGGGTTACACAGCTGATGGGTTACACACCCGAGGATCTGCTGGGCCGCTCGGTCTACGACTTCTACCACGCCCTGGACTCGGACAGCGTCACCAAGAGTCACCAGAACTGTAAGCGCAGACAGCTCCCACTGACACACGCTCATCGGCACGAAGCTGACCTGAACCGGCTCACTCGCTGGGTCAGCTGACTATCGTAATAACTTCTGCAAGATCTCAATTAATCTGCTCAATAACAGCATCAAACAATGTTTTAAACAGATTAAAAATAGTTAAGAATCCCTCAGGCCCCTCCTCCTCTGCTCCCATCCGAGTCGCAGCCTCCACTTAAATGTTCAGGAAGCAAAACCAGCACGCAGACGAACCTGAGCTCCAACCCATGAACTCAGCTGCGTCGTCGCGTCGACATCCGTCTGACACCCCGTCCACATTCATTACAGGCAACAGCAGGCCTGCCGGGCCGTACGGCCCCATCGTCGATTGCTCAAATACCAGAGAAGAGCGCACACAGTTTGTGCGCTCTTCTCTGTTTGGCTAAAAATGCGGAGAAATATTAATTTATTGACAGTAATTTGACACATATGATCTCTGGCCGCCTGAGGGGCTGTTGAGAAGCTGATTCGTTAATGTGGGCAGACGGTGTTAAAACGATGCACAGCTGTTGCTTCTCGTACGTGCACACGTTTCGAGGTTTGACGCAGTCGTCCTGGCACACGCTCAGTGTCACATGTACACACACACACACACACCGATAATAAGAATATCCATCAGTAGTGACCTAAAACACTGTTTGTGTGCAGACGAGAGGCCCAGAAAAAGGTAAAAGTATCATTTCTGTGTGTGTGCAGAGCAGGTAGATGGTGTTAGGAGGTCTTTATTGAATAAATCGTGGCCACTGATGGCGTGTGTGTGACGCACTCAAACGTTTCTCCCCTGACAGGACCAGATTGTTGGAAGCTGTGAACAGCACTGACAATACAAGCAAAGTGCTAATTTGATGCCTTAAATCCTGTGTGTGTGTGTGTGTGTGTGTGTGTGTGTGTGTGTGTGTGTGTGTGTGTGTGTGTGTGTGTGTGTGTGTGTGTGAGACCGTCTCACTGGAAACGTTGCACAGCAACTAAACATCTGCATAAATGTGAGTAGAGTTCAGAAATACATTTAAGCACTAATCTTTAACACTAAACAAGACTCACGTTGGATCAGTGAACACACGTTGTTTCATATTGATTTTAATCCTCTAAAACTCAAAAGTGATGGAGCTTATTGTTTTGAAAGCTCGTTCGATTAAAAATGGTCCACGTTTGTGTTTGAGTTCAGTCCTGAGTCGTCGGCGTGTGCAGACTTGAGAAATGTGCAGAAATAAAGGGATCTCTGTGTGTCTCACACACACACCAGCGTGACCGGCCTGTCGATCAGCTCCGGACGGTGTTTGGCTGCATGTCAACACGCCATTCACGTGGCATTTTCAAGAAGAGGCCAGAACCGCGCAGCCTTGCCCACTCGTGCACGCTCGCTGCGTCCGTCGCCGTCTGGTCACCTGCGATGGAGCTTTTTTAGAGTAGACGCGATAAATGGCTGCTCACACAAGTCTGGTCAGAATAACAAGCTGTGATAGTTGTTTTCAGTAAAAATGTCCCTTATATGAGCAGAATTAATGGTCAGGATGGGACGTTAGACGGTCCAAATAAGCTTCATTCTCACTGGATGAGAAATCACAGCGGAGTTTTAGGGCTACATGAAAAAAAAAAATTGAGAAAAAACGTCATAAACGTACAAAAAAAGTTGCAAATTTACGAGAATAAAGTCTTACAAGAAAAAAGTCTTAATATTGGAGAAAAACTGTTATTTTACAGCTACAGGGCCGATTGAACATTTATCGGGGTTTTTTTTAGATTTTCAGAATAAAGTCATAAATTTACAAAAAAAAATCATAAATCTACGAGAGAAAAACTTGGAATCTTATGAGAAACAAAGTCGGAACTATGAGACTTTCTGCAGAAATAAACCAAACAGGCAGGTCCTTGGACAGCCTCCAAACAGAGGCCACCTGCTCAAAGTCCAGAGTTTCCCCGTTTTGTGACACCTGAGGTTCTGCACCAGCCTCATGGTTCTTCTCACGTCTGTCACACTCACATTAACGCGTGTTTAACGACTTTTTATTCTCTCTTTTCTCTCTGGCTGTGGCCCCGATGTTCGGTCCTAAGATTCCCTGGTTCATTTTTTGTCTGTGTGTGGTGGTAGCAGCAGGATCGGTCCCTGCAGTGTACGTCAACACGGGTGGGATTTAAACGTTAAACCGAAAGCTTCTCTCGCCCACACACACATGCAGTGCGGCCGGTTTCCCACGCTCGCGCTGAACTCTGGACTGTAACCAGCACATCTCAAACCGCCACGTTCCGCTCGATCGCACAGCCTCTTACAAAACGCCTCCCAGCCGGTCGATAACAGCAGCACACGTCACACAGTGCATATGGACCTCTGATTAAACATGGATCAGTCGTGTGTGGCGGACACACGGGGACTCACGTGCACTAATATAAGCACACGCTACCAAAACAGAGAGCAGAGCAGCTCTGATTACCACACGCAGCTGTTTTTGGGGGAAGAATATCGTAAATGTAAAAACTGAGTCGCTGATTGTTGCTGATTGATTTTAGATGAGTGGAGGTGAACAGACTCAGACTCGCACCCATGAGAGCACCATCATGCAGCGTAATTGTGTTCTGTGTTTATTGTGTTATACTTTTAAAGGCTGATTCTGAGGGCATCAACATCTAATCTGGGTGTAAATCTAATCTAATTAAACACGTTAAGGCATCTCGGACACTTTCATGCCAACAGTCCACTGATAATTAGCTTTACTTCAGTCTAGTTTGGTCTGTCTGAGACCGGATCACCTTCACCCTCATCCGGACACTCATGTCCTTCGGTGTTCCTTGAGCCTGTCAGTCATCGCGTCCTGAACCTCACTTCCTGAATAATGCAGAGAAGCCAGTTGACGGATACACATCAAATGTGACATGTAGACTCTTAAACGTGTGTAAAAACCTTCTTACGTAACATCTCACCGGAGGTGCATCAGGGCAGAAGAATCCAAGACAGGAACATATTGCGAGCTGCGTCCGAACGTGGAAACAGCTCCAACACCCTTTAACAGCCTGAAACACAAACATTATTTGGTTTATTCTGAACTAAAATGGGAGCATGTAAGGTAAAGAGTAAATTTGTTAGTTTGTGACGTGTGTTGTGTACAATAATGCGTTTGAATGTCGGGTATCTCCTCATGAACAGTGAGATTATTCTCTGGACTGACTGACATAAATGCCCATAAAACCATAAAAACCAGCAAAACTACAGCTCGAGTTCCTCCAGAGAGACAGTTAGAGAGAAATGTCAGTCACAGACCCAACATCTGGGTCAGATGGAGGCAGCGTGTGTGGCGAGGTGAGTCTCATTATGACGTCTGACGCACAGCTCCTTCCTCTCTCTCCCCGCAGTGTGCACCAAGGGTCAGGGGGTGAGCGGCCAGTATCGTATGCTGGCCAAGAGCGGCGGCTTCGTGTGGGTGGAAACCCAGGGAACAGTCATCTATAACAGCCGCAACTCCCAGCCCCAGTGCATCGTGTGCATCAACTACGTCCTCAGGTGGGCGCCGCCGCCACAGTGAAGTACACACGAGGCCAGTCGATGTCAGCATCAGGCCGCAGTGCCTGTTGTCAGATCAACATTCGACCTTCTTCTCGTGATCGTCAGTGTTTTCAATGTGACCACCGGTAGAGTGAATTAAAAATCACGCCGCCCCTCATCTCCATCCCTGCAGCGACATCGAGGAGAAGTCGACGATTTTCTCCCTGGAGCAGACCGAGTCGCTGTTCAAGCCTCGCCACATGAGCAGCTTCTTCGCCACGGGAGGCGCCGCTGCGGCTGGAGAGCCGGGAGATGCTCTGTTCACCAAACTCAAAGAGGAGCCGGAGGACCTGGCCCAGCTGGCGCCGACGCCTGGAGACACAATCATCACGCTGGACTTCGGTCTGTGTCCTCAGAGCGGGTTGTAATAACTGTCAAATAACTGTAAAAGAAACACTTTTTGAACTGGTTTTCTCTACAAGGATGAAGCCAAAGTATCCTGATCTGAGCTCTGCCATCTTGCTCTGGTGACACACTAGTTATCGGGAAGCGGAACCATGGTATCGTGTTACACCTGCAGAGCTCAGCTGTCAGTTGCGTCATCTCACGACATTTTTAGAGCATCGAATAATTAATAACAGTGAAACTGATCAGACACATGAACACAGACTCCAGTTTCACCGAGCAGCACTTTGAGCTTTTAGTTGACTCGGTCCTCTGTAGAATAATGGAGGAGGCGGAGCTTAGGGTGTGTTCTGCAGCCAGCCACCGGGGGGCGATGGAGGTGCTTTGGCTTCACTTTTGGGGTGCTCTCAGCTGGACCATTTCTACGTACTTAAATCAGGTCCAGACTCACTGACACCGACTGTGTCCTCTGCAGGTCGCCCTCAGTTTGAGGAGCCCCAGGCAGCAGGATACAGCCGGGTGTCCGGAGCAGCCATGGCCCTTCCAGGCGCTGCGTCCTGGGCCAGCGAGAGCCACAAGCCCGCCCCTGTGGCCCCAGGCCAAGCCCCAGCGCCCGCGTTCAGCGTGCAGCAGAATCCGCCGGCGGGAAGCGCCACTCCGAGCCTCAGCAGCTGCTCCACGGTGAGGACGAGGGGGAACGTCGCACTGAAAGGAGTAATTAGCGAGCGAGCAGCCGGTTGTCTCTGGTTGGGGGGGGCAAAGGTCACTAAATGTGGGCAGCGTGTGTGAGAATGACGGGGGTGGATGGTTGGAAGGAGCAGACTGGTACCAGTGAATAGTGCCTTTGTCAGAACTCGTTTCTCTCTCCCTCTCTTTGTTTGACAATTTGTCCCCCTCTCTCTCTCTCTCTCAACCTTTCTTCCTCTGCCTGTCTCGCCCACGTGCATTTTCCCCCTTCCTCTGCCCCCCCGCAGCCCAGCAGCCCAGGTGATTACTACAGCTCGGTGGACAGCGAGCTGAAGGTGGAGCTGACCGAGAAGCTGTTTGCTCTGGACACGGAGGGAGGCGGCAGTCCCGCCAACACCGAGGTGTGTGTCCTTCTGTTCACGTGCGCGCTCGTCTCAGCTGTTTCCTCTCTGTGGTTTCCACTCCGCCTGAGGGGGGTCGTTTGGGTCCAGGTGCCTTCTGTTTATGATGCAGATGGAAACACCTTAGAAGACAAAATCAGGGGAAAAAAGGAAGAATCTAAACGTCTATCCCCTATCCTTTAAAAAAGCCCCTAACCCAAACTATGAGCCGGATCACCACCAAAATCTAACCGAGTGTTCCTGAGGCCCTGTCACACCTCTCCTGAAAATTTCATCCAAATGAGTCTCTCAGTTTCTGGGTTATCCTGTTAACAAACAAATGATTAAATATATAAACACGCAACAACATAAGCTCATTCCTCCATCATTAAAGCTGACATACACTTTTCCTGTGGTCAGCTAATGTGTTTATGGACGTTGCAGCTCCTGAGGACGGCGTCTGTGCCTTTCCTGTCGGTCGTGTCTTCTATGCGAGACGAGTTTTTACCTTCCTAACCGATGCAATCCCACCTTCCGCCACAAGGTGGGCTCACAGACATGTCCGTGGTCTGGCTAAAAAGGGCAGAATAAGAGGACTTAACGCCATAAGATAAAATTTGAAAGATTTTAATTGAAATTAAACACCAGGCGTGTCCAGACTGCAGCTGAAGGCTCACCTGCAGCATCATCAGCCGTGCACCTGCCACGTTCCTATGGGCTTATAGATATCCAATTGGAACGTTTGTCCCCAGCCTTCCTGCTGTGCAGTTAATGTTTGATAAAGACAAATGTGAGCAAAAAAGTTGTCTTTTTCCACCTAAAAATGAAAAAGAAGAAGAAATCACTTGTTATGAGCAATTTTCCCTCGAAGAAATGCCCGTTACAGATTTATTGGACGCATCAACCTGCTTCTGGAAACCCAAACCTCAGAAGTCCGCGTGCATTTCACTTCTTTTTAACAAATCTGGTCGTATTTTCTCTTTCCCAGATGGACTTGAGTGACCTCGACCTTGAGACTTTGGCTCCGTACATCCCCATGGACGGCGAGGACTTCCAGCTGAACCCCATCATCTCGGAGTCGGAGCCTCTGGAGGGGGTTCCGGCCGGGTCCGTGGGCAGCGGCAGCAGCCTGAGCCACACTCACCAGAGCTTCAGCAACATCGCCAGCCTCTTCCAGCCTCTGTCCTCCCCACCTCGAACCCCGGGCCACTACCAGCACCAGCCCTCTGCTGCACCCTGGGCCGCGAAGGAGAAGAGAGGCTCCGGCCAGGGGGCCGTGGACCCCGGTGAAGGCCTGCGTATGATGGGGCACATGCAGAATCCACCTTACCAGGCCCCTGCCAGCACGCCTCTGTCCTCGATGGGTGGCCGGCAGAATCTGCAGTGGCCACCGGACCCTCTTTTGACCTACCAACCACCAGCACAGACCACCAAGGCCTACCTGATGGACTCTTTGTTGGCAGAGGAGCGCCTGTCCTGCCAACAGAACCAGCCGCATTTCATGCAGAAACACAGGTGATGTCCTCACACTCAGTATGAATAAATGATTTGACTTTTAAACATGCAGCGAGGAGACACATGACACCATGAGTAAAAAACATGGCTGCAGCCAAACAGAGGTCTGGTAACAAAAACCCACACTGGGGCCCACCGAGCGCCAGCCACACTGCCTCCAGGATCGTGACACACCCAACACAGCAGACTAACACAAACATGCAAGGAGTTATCTGGTTATTTTGGCATGAAATTTAAACGTTGCTGTTGCTGTGTATGCAGGTCTGACCACAACATTGCCCAAGCCTACAAAGACGTGAGTGCAGCCAGAGTGGCCATGGCCAGCAGAATCAAGCGCTCCTTCACCCAGATGTCTGCGGTGAGAATCCCTTTTAACTGTACAAGTCGTCACTTCAGTCGGGGGGGGGGTTCTTGTCGTTCTGGTATTCGGTTTATTTACCCTTTGACAGTGATGTTTTCCTTGAGTTATTTGGTTTGTCGGCTCGGAAACAACTGATCAGGTAGTCATGTGATCGTGTCTCAGGATGAAAACAAGCCGTCAGAAATCGTCTGGAAGAAGATGAGGGACGGCGGCTGTGCTGCGCTGGATCGCTCCCTCAGCGTAGGATCCCTGGCAGGTACGAGCCCCTGACTGGCCTCTCCATCACCCCCTGGTGGCTGGCTGCAGTATAGCTCAGAAGCCCCTCCTCCACCATGTAAAAATTAAGTCAATATAGGCGGCTCTGTTGTATGACGTACGTTCTGCTTTGATCAGTTTTTGATGCTGTAAGTTGTGGAGAGAAATATCTGGACCCTGTATCAGAGGAAGGGGCCCTGATCATGAAGCAAAAAATGATCAACTTCCTGGGTCTTAAATTACCAAAATGAACCATAGAGCAGGCGAACTTATGCCTTCCACCAGTCGAGAGGCTAAGTTTTGGTTTTGGTTTTCCAATAATTTAATTTAATCTTATACATTTTACAAATGTGGATATTCTCATACCAGAAAGAGTCATTTAGTGCCTGTTTAAAAACATACATATCCACTGTTTTACAGCTGCTCCATTAACAGTGTCAGCTTATGAAACGGTCCTCGGGGTGTCACATGATGTTGTAAGACCACAGTTTGGCTGCTATGTCAGATTTAATTCACATGTTGGAACCTGTCCTGGGCGCTTGTAAATTCAGTGACGCAGGATCATGGCGGCACTAATTCTGACTTTATTTTTTGTACAGTGGGAGGAAGTTGAACCTTATCACCCCTGTTCATAATGCGTCAATAGTTGTGTGTTAATTATTTTTGCATTACTATCAACAACCCAACCTGTCTGCTGTCCCTTTCAGAGTCGAACATGGGGAGTATGATGCTGGGCAGCATGTCGTCATATCTCAGCTCTCTGCAGCAACACAGGAAGTCTCAGTACACAGGAAGCGCGATGGGCGGAGCAAACGATGAAGCCTTACCCCACAAGAGCTGCAACTACACACCGTTTAACCTGCTGCCGTCTAACAAGAGCCAGGGTGAGCTGACGTCGCCGTCACAGCAGACAGAATCAGTCTGAGCTCCGTTGCTTTCACTGTTTTATCGCCGCTACGTGCAAGAAACATGAGCTGCATCGTGTTACAGGAAATAAAACACTTGTTCATTGCCGATTAGTCTGAAATGGCTTAATAGAATGAAGTAGGTGTGACCTTGAATGTTGGAATATTGGATGATTGGATACAGGGAACCTGATTCACACAGTCGAATCATCACAAAACGAGGCTCTGAAACGAGGATCGTTCTATTCTTGCTGTAAGGGGGAGTTGAGTGACAATAAATTATGATGTACAGCCTATTTTGGGATGGATATCACCATTTTAATAATACTGTGTAGTAAATAATAACTGGAAGTAACTCATGTGCAGTAAGGTTCCCCCCTCCAGTCGCTTCAGTGAGGGAGGGGCAGCAGAAAGGAAGTGATGTCGAAAGCAGCAGCAGAACCAAGAAGGTTCAACACGCTGAAGTCGGAGCGTCACAGCAAAATCTGTGCACGTTTACGTGGGCGGCGACCGCTTCTTGGTCCTTCTGCCGCCCCTCCCGCATTGAGGAAACTTGATGTGAGAGCACCAGTCAGAGAAGAGAATAAGAGAAATTGGAAACAAACGGCTGGTTTGGTGCTGTTGGATATGAGGCCAGTGAAGGTATTCATGCAGCACAGGAGCCGGGTCACACTGAGCCCAACAGAGACGCTGAGACCCGTGAAGCCAAATCCTCATCCACAGAGACAGAGAGGTGGTGATTAAGGTCACCACCACAAGACTTTTGACATAATGAAGGTAAAAAAACACGAGAAATAAAGAAGATAAAGTGTTTAATAGTCTATCTCCGCTCTTTTGTTATGTAGGGGAATAAATGGAAGCCAATAACGAAAATTAGAATCAATGGATCAATGAGCAAATCAATACATGAATGATTCCACTAACAGTCGACGATGGGCAAGACTTGACCAGTCAGATTCGTCTATGTAAATTGTTATACGGGGACATCCCCAGAATTAGTATTTTGGTAGAAATCCGTGTGGAGTCCCTGATCAGTTCCGTCTGCCTTCCTGCAGGTATAGCCAGTCGCTTGCTGGGGCCGTCGTTAAAGTCCTCCTGCCTGCCGGAGTTGACCCGTTACGACTGTGAGGTCAACGTCCCGCTGCAGGGGAACCTGCACCTCCTCCAGGGCTGTGACCTGCTGAGAGCCCTGGACCAGGCCACCTAGATCCCCACATCCAAAGCCCAGCCTTGACTCAGATTCCCTCCCAGCCCGGGGACTTAAGCTTCTTACCTTCGTACCTCTGGGCTGTTTAGGAGCCCTGAGGCTAAGCTACCTATAGGGAACGGTATTCATAACCACATCCTGTCTTATTTAGCTTCTTTGGCTCACCACCCCCCCTCAGTTCTGTGCCTAAACACGTCTGCCTATCAGGGTGAAGCCACTCTAAACCCCTCCCCCAGCTCCCGCTCTTGACTCCGACCGTATGCGGGACGATACAAACGTTGCCATACAGTGAGATAACTTGGCCGCTTGGTGCCGAAAGGTCAACGCGGGACATAAATCACACAGTTCAAAGTGATGCACCGCACAGCATCAACAAGTCTCGACACTGGGACGCATCGCTCGGCGCAGGATTCAAACACACGACCGGCCTTCAGCATTTACTGCCAGCAGAAGCTTAGCACCCAGTCTTATCCAGACCCGGTCTCCCTCGCGGACCCCCACCCAATGTGAACTCTATGCAGCTCCGCCTCCCCCCAGCCCCACGACGCCTCTGTCGGCCGAGCTCAGAGGGTTAGGGTTAGGTTAGGTCCGGCCCACTGTTTGTTTGTTTGTGTACAGCCAAGCCTTACGCAGGAGTGCTGCATGTTAAACCGGTTGACAGTCAGTTAAAGGTGCTCATCGTCTCCCCAGACACACGACTTCCCATCACAGTTAGTCCCAGTAAAGTTTGAACCTGCTAAATTGTGTTCAGGAATCATTCTGGATAAATGAATCTAAGTAAACAGTCCGTCAGACTGCCAGCTCTAAGTTAGCGTTCCTGCTAATCCCAGTCGGTGTTTTTCTCTCGTCGTATTCCGGTTTCACTTTGTTCTCAAGAGAGCCGCTCCGAAGCAGGACGTGATGCCCAGCGCCGGGCCGCCGTCAGCTGGCCTCGCCAACACCCGTTCGGTCGCTCCACACACATCCTTATTTTACTTCTTTGGGTCTGTTTTGTTTCTGTTTGTGTTTTAACAGATCTTCAGACTTTAACTCATCGTTTCTGCTTTCTCTCCTCTATCGTTCATTTTTCAGTTCTTCCTTCTGCCTCCCAGGTTCCTTCATTTTGTGTCTAACTCAGATAAACAAACACCTACTCTACTGTAAGCTGAACAATGTTTTTATATCTTCTCTCCTTCTGTCAGGCAAGTAGCTCGTGTGACTACAAGGTTTTTTTTATCATTATTGTTATTTGTTATTATTGTGCAATTATTTGATTGAGCAAAACCTGAGCTGAGATCTGCGTCGCTCTGTACCAGGTCATGTGATTCTATGTGAGAAACAACGAGCAGTGATGTGCAGAGATCGTCCAACAGTCAGGGTGACGATGAAATGTGGGCAGCCTTTTTGATCCTTTTTTTGTCAAAATTGCTACTAAATGGAAAATTTAGGACATTTGTGCTTGTTTTTGCTCTTTTTTCTCTTCAGTCTCTGGTGATTTTTTGGTCGTCATTCATTTGAAACTTTGCCTGTGCAGTACATTAGATTTCAGTTTTTTTAAATTTTGGGGGGGTTTGGGATCCATTGTGACTGTGCCTAGTACTGCCGGATTTATATGGGAAAATATTGTCCCACAAGGTGAGATTTTTCTTGGGTGGTTGAGTCGTCCATACAGCTGCAGAATAACTGACAAGACAAACAAGAACAACAGACACTAAGAGCCTAAAAGAAGTAAAATAAACAAACTATAGCACTGAAATAATTAGTTTCGGGATTAACTGCAGTTATTTAAACTCTATGAACGTGGTAACAAATGCAAAATACAATATCTCATCTTTTATGTCATTAACAGCCAAAACTCCAAGAGTATTCTTTTCAGCGATATGTAATAATAACCTTCAAAACTGAATTCATATTCATTGTAAAAGTTTTTTTCTATCATGCACAGATTTTTCATATTGTTCTGGTGCATCTCAAAACTAATATCATGCAAAAGTTATTTTTTTGTAGTTTATTTCAAAAAGTTAAATATATCATGTGCATGTTTACTATATGTACTATAAAAGCTATGTACTCTATATTCATTACAATGTAAATTAAATATTTCAAACCCTTTTTGTTTTAAATTTGGATGATTTTGGCTTATGCAGTTACAGTGAAATATCCAATGAAATTGAAATGGAAAAATGCTTGAAACGTTGTGGTTTATGTGGAAGTAGGCTACAATATATTAGACGTTCTTATTTAACACTGAAAAATCCCAATATTCTATTTTTTGAGATGCACTAGTACGAGTGTTCCTGGAATGAGAGAAAAGTGTCTCAAAGTTGAGTTGTAACTGCAGGATATTGTAGCAGATCACACGGTTTTATCTGAAGGGTTATCTTTAGGGTTTTCACATGTCACTTTTATGAGTTTTATACATGAAACAACAACGTCAGGTGGCTTTGATCATATGACACCTTTAGTTCAGGCAACAGAGCGACCTGGTTATGTGCATTTAGAACATTAAGTAACATCAGTAATAGCTGACAGCTGTCAGTATCAACTGTCTGAACTCCAGAAGTTCTCTTCTAGAGTTCTCGCTCTCGCTCTTCACGTCACGTCATTTTCTCTTTTCACCGAAACGTTATGAAAAAACTTAAAGGAGAAATCTGGTGTTTTTCAACCTGAGCTCTATTTGCTAACTTCGAGTGTCTAAAACCTCACAAAATGCATGTTTTTTGAAAACGACTCCAGTATGCAGCTCCGTTTCTGGGACCCATCAGAAAAATACTCCCTTTTTTCCTCCACTAACTAACCCTAGAATGTTGCTGCTGACACGGAGCAGATCCCCGCAGGCTCACAGCCGAGTGTCAGTGACTCAGTGACTGTAAAGGTTCTGGATAAAACACACGTTTCTGCTGAATAAATGAGTGCCACCCAAGATCCAAACAGCTGGTGAGATCAGGCTGCACCACAAGGGATCAATAGAGCTGATCAGAGGAGAAGGCTCCCCTCCCCACCATCTCTGCACACCCCTGCACAGAGCACGTAGACAGCAGCATGTCGCAGAGCGTGTGAACGCCTGTGACATGCTGTCCAGGATCGGGACAAGGTGGCGGCCAGGTGAGGATTTAATCCTCCAACCAGAACCGTCTCACTCAGATCACGTTTCCTCCTCTCTCCTGTCCTTCCTCTATCATTTCTCTCTGTGGTGACCACTTCTGAGTATCAGTTATAGAACTTTGTACACATATTCGTTACGTATTTAAAGAGACTAAACTTGTGTTGAAGATAGTGTTTTTAGTGTTCATGTGTCTTGGTACTTTGTCCTTATCTACCTATAGATACAGATGGATCCGATCGCACGCCTTCCTCTCCTGCTGTGTCCTCGTTGTGGCCGGGCAGTACTGTTCCTGTTCGTGTTTCTTTGTTTCTGCTTTAAGAAGTTCACATTAAAGATGAATATCACTTTTACTTTTCAGATATGTAGCCTTTTGAAAATTGTGGAAAAAGGTGAAGTTGTTTGTAAAGGCAGTGGTGCTTCGCTCAACCTTGATCACGGCTCTCGGACCCAGTAACAACACTACAGTCTGATGCTGAAATTCTCTTTAAAAGGTTTCATTTCATTCCATCTCATGTGCCTTATGACTGTTGTTGTGTCAGTTTGCCCTTCAAGTGCACAGTTTGTTCCTGCCGCCTGTAAATAATTATTAGATAACTGACTGCATATTGATCTTATCTGAAAGTTAAATGTAAGAAAATCAGTTCTGGGGAATTTTAGTGACACATATTTATTGCAACAGCTGGAAGGCAGAGTTTTCATCATCGCCCCTCTGGTCCTGTGGTCCACGTTGGCCTCCTCTCCTTTTGTTGGATCAGCTCCCCTGCTGACGACGAGCGCAAACGACAGGACTTTCAGGAAATGGATTCCCCGGCTGGCAAACGACCAGACAGTCTGTTTGTCGGCAGAGGGGCTTTCACAGGGAAAAAAACTGGAGCGGAGGGTCGAAGTTAGAAACTCTGCTGACTGCTCGACACACACGTTAACCCACCCGTGAGGCTGAGCTTTTGGAAGATCCTGTGAATGCTTCAAAAACTCCAGGACCTTAACAAACACAAGCTCTAAAACTCTTACTTTCACAGTTTTAGTCATCACTTCTACTGCAGCAAAGTCATTTTTGAATGGCCATAAAGCCGAGACAGAGGAATATTCAGAGCAGGCGACATGATAGAACTGAAGTAACGTAACAGATTCATAGTCAGATAGTCAACATCCTGCATTGAGAAAGTTGGGACGTCGAGTTGAGTGACGGCCTGCTCAGTCAGCCCGCTGATGCATCTCTCTCTCTCTCTCTCTCTCTCTCTCTCAACAATTGCTGAAATTGGACTCATCATATTTCATTGTAAAATCCCTGCAAATAGAGGTAGTATATTCATATTAGGAGGATATATATGGTATTTAAGGACCTTTAAATGTTAAATGAATTCATTTGAGACATCAAAGTTGTCTAGATTTCCAAATATAAGCACCTTAACACATGATCAGAGTGCACTTTTAAATCGCGTTTGCCATTGCAACTTTACTGTGTAATGTAGAAACAATGAGATGATAAGATTGAATATGGAAGTAACAATAGAGTTAATATTTGGAGGCCAAAGAGGATTTAAATGTTCTAAAACATGATGAGAATCAAGCTAAATTGTGTTCATGTATGTGGGAAGAGTTGGCGAAAAGGAAGTGAAAATTAGCATCCCGGTGTGTGGGGGGGGGGTAGCTTCTGCCCCACCAGCCTCTGACAAACACATTCAAACAGATGTGTAGGCCTGCAGGTGGGCTTAAACCAGCCACCCTTCAGCACAGTTAAACACCTGCTGGTAGCACAGAAGCTCAAGCAGAACTGGGCGGGGCCTCAGCTGCTTAAACCCCATTGGATTCTCAGCGTTGGCGCCCGACATACTGTGCTGCTTGAAGGTGTCCAAACTCTTCAGGACGTCACATCTGCTCCTTAAAGACAATGTCAGCATGTTGTCTTGTGTCTTCTGTAAGAGCTGCATCTGTCTTTTTCCTCACTGCCTCTTGATTTCTGTTTTTGGCCAACAGTACAGTTATATTAGCTGATTCTGCCTTTTTCACAAGCTAAAGTTTCATATTGATCTTTGTTATTATTGTTATTATCATATAATGTCATCGTTGTTATTACTTTATGGGGAATTTAACCTGCTCAGTTTGTGTTTCTGCACTGATATTATTAAAGCATACTGATCTTAACTTCCTCATGGGCCTCAGCTGTGGTTTATCTTCACGTTCGGAGTCAAAGGCTGTTTATCACTTGTGACGGATTAATAATGATAATAATAATAATACACTCATCTTTTACAAGTACAAGGTTCAGAGAAAAATGAAGTCAAGTTGTTAAGGTCACTCTGATTGTATGCTGTATAAAAATCACAATGATCACCAGCGAGAAGATGCTTATTTTAACAAAAGAATTGAGGACGTTAACATTAAAAATTAATTTTCAATTAGTTTATTTGATAAAAGACAAGAAACCTGGAAATGTTGAGAATAAAGTCATTATTTTACCAGAAAAAAAAGTCATAATGTTATGAGAATGAAGTGTTGGTGTCAGTGTGTTACTGTAGAGGACAGATATCAGCGCCACCATGAGGCTGGTGGAGGATTTAGAGTACAGGTTTCACAAACAGGGAAGTTCTTCTTCAGCACCACATCATCATCAGTATCAGGACTCAGAAAACTGTTTAACTCCAACAAACTGTTTATTCTGAAGAAAGAACCACACGGACTTGGAGGAGGTGGCCTCTGGAGGCTGTCCAAGGACCTGCCTGTTTTGTTTTCTGCATAACATTTAGTAAAGTTACAAATTAATTCATTCTTTTAATCAATTCAAAGCTTGCCAACTTTCTTATAAGATCACAACTTTTTTTTTATTGTAAATTAATGACTATTCAAAAATATATAAAAAAAAAAATCTTCACC
>KV751317.1:995793-1017793 GCA_001698575.1 Mola mola | reverse complement strand
TTTTACACATTTCTGCAGACAACAGTGTATAACATTGATGTGGGGAAAATGAGGGAGTCACCCAGAGTTAAAGACTTGAGAGCCAGACTACTTAACCAGCCAGTAGCACTCTCACTGTCTGAGTAGGAGACTAAAACAATGCTGACCCGTTTCACGCGTCAGAAGTTGCAGGTTTTCGGAAGCACCTTAATAGTGTTCATGGCAGTGCTCGGCGAATTGCTCAAGCATCAACTTTTGCGTGTTCCTCTAGCGAGGTAGTTTCAACTTCATCTCAGGCACACATGCCTTGGAGGACCTAATTAATCCCCCAGATGAATGTAGCTCTACTAGTGTTCCTTCTGAGAGCAATGATTCAGGACTTACTAAAGATCAAACCAAAGAAATCTGTGCATCCGTCGTGGCCAAATTACCCCCAATTAAAAAAAAGAATGATTCTCAAACAGTTTACAGTGAGGATGATCCTAAGGTGATGCTTTGTGGAGAAGATGTATTTGAAATGCATTGCCAGTCTCTCCAGGAAAACCCAGAATTGCAGTCACTGTATGGTTTAAAAAGGAAATCTGCATTCAATTCATTGAAGTATTTCCATGTTTGTAATAACTATTCATCTGATATAATGCATGGTCTTCTTGAGGGTGTGGCTCAGTATGAGATCAAATTGCTTTTTGGGTCTCACACAACAATTTATTTCAGAACAGGACTTGCTTTCCGGGATATATAGTTTTGATTAGGGATTTTTAGAATGAAAAAACCGTCCCACAAAGATTATTTTAGAGAGTACCGGCAATGGTATCGGTTTGAATTCTATTCAGACTTTGTGCCTTGTAAAAAAACATTCCGCTGTTGTTTAGTGACATCATTCCTCCAGGAAACAAAAACTGGAATTTGTTACTGTTGTTACTTCAAATAATGAACATTGTTTTTTCACCTTCTCTCACTGTAGGTATGACAATATATTTAAAGCATTTGATTATTGACCACCACAAACTATTTAAGCAATTGTATCCACATAGAAACTTGATACCCAAGCATCATTTTATGATCCACTATCCATCTTCTACAAGGGAAATTGGTCCCTTATTCCATATGTGGTCTGTGAGATTTGAAGCCAAACACAAGTTGTTTAAAGATAATTTCAAAAATGTCAAAAACATAACCAAATCACTTGCTAAAAGGCATCAGATGGCCATCGCTTATCACTGGGAAGCCTTCGACCTCAAACAAAACGAGTACGGACCAATTAAATATTTTCCCTCAGAGATGAGAATGTGGTCAATAATGAAACGCTTGAAATGATCCTGTCAAAAGATGTTTTCTCAACTAGTTGGGTTAAAATTGATGGTGTAGAGTATAAAGCTGGACTTGTTATATGCTGTACAATGGAAGAAGACATGCCGGTCTTCTGTCAAATAAGTGATGTACTTTTGGTTGATGATCGTATTTTTTTTTTCTGACACAAGCTGTTCACAGAGAATTTTGATGGCCATCATCATGCGTTCAGAGTATTGCAAAGTGAGGAAAGGTGTGTCATAAAAATGTCAGAGCTTAAATTTTTAAAAACCATTTGATATTCAAAGCTCATACAATGTTTCAGATGAAAGTTCTTACATTATACCTTCATTTGTGATGTTTTAATTCAGCTGTAAGAATGACTGCAAGGGAGAAAAAATAAATGCTAGTTCAAACGATCATGTTGATTGAAATTATATATATATATTAATTTTAACACTTTTTCAGTGTTGATATCTTAATACTTTCGGGAGTTAAATGAACACTACCCAAATAGTAAAAATGTAACTGAGTAGTGTTACTTGTCTAATCCCTTAGTGTTAATTTAACTCTGGAGAGTGTGTAGCTATATAAACCCTCAAAAAGTATTAAAATCAACTCTGTGGGAGTTAATTAAACACTGGACTTTTTGCTGTGTACTGGTCCGTTCTGGTGAGAAGAGTTGAGCTGGAAAGCGAACCTTTCAATCTACATTCCAACCCTCTCCCACGGTCCCGGGGTCTGGGTAGTAACCAAGAGAACAAGGTCTAGAATACAGGCAGTGAAATTAGTTGTGCAGGGGGCACTGGGCCCAGCCTGAGAAAAAAGGGTGAGGAGCCCGGACATGTGGGAGCAGCTTAGAGTAGAACCGCTGCTCTTTTCCTTTGAGAGGAGTCAGTTGAAGTGGTTCGGGCATGTAGTCGGGATGTTTCCCTGACGTCTCCCTGAGGTGGTGTTTCGGGAATGCCTATCTGGAGGAGACCCCCGGGACACGCTGGTGAGATTAAATCTCTCAACTGGCTTGGGAACACCTCGGTGTCCTCCTGGAGGATAGGAGGGAGTGTCTGGGCTCCCCTGCTGAGACTGGAGCCCTGCTTACGAGTATTTTAAATGCCATCGAGGTAAAGGAATAGTTTGACGTGTTTTCCTTACTGCTGGGGTCTTGTTCAAACCGAGCATAGAAAGCTGAAACATAAAAACATTTTAAGTTGTTGTAAGCACCATTGTTGATGCTCAGTAACAAGTTTACTGACATGACTTGACTTTAGTGTTGTGAGATGAGTTTGGATTTAAAGTGTGAAAAGTTCCATATGCATTTTTGTTTTATTCTGCAGGTCTACAATGTACATAACCTAGAACAGCATCATTGGGACGGGGTGAAAACTGCTCCATTGCAGTTCAAAGCAGGGTGACTAGTAAATACAAGGTTGCACCTTTAAATTCATGCAATCAAGTCATTCTTGGGACCAATCTTTTACTTTGTGGTTCCAAATCCCCAAGTAGTGGACTTCCTTCAGCATGTGGAACTCTTGTTACCACACCAGAAAGAAACCATGGTACACACTTACATACTTTTAAAATAGTTTCTTATGCCCCTTTTTGACTTTTTTAAAACACGCTTCTTGATTTGTCTCAGCGCAGATTGTACCATAACAAGAAATTGTTGATGCCCAGACAGTCAGGTTATGAATTTGATTAAAGACTAGTTCAAAAGTTGGAAATGACAGAGCAGGAAAATTGAACATTTATACAAAACCAAAATCAGCTTTTGGGGTTTTATTCAATGGCTGAAGCCATACTGAACGTTTCCCTCATCTGCCATTTGTACATATTGTACTACAGGTCTCTGGCCCGTTCGTGCCGCTGTTGTCGTTCTTGGAAAAGGCTTGTCAGAGGCTGCCTTCGCAACCGTCTTCCTCACACAACAGAGCTTTACCCCACAGTCATCAGGTCAGTTACTGTCACATCACTTCATCAGTTGGACATAATAGGTGTAATATCGGCATTAAAATGTCTTAAAACAAGAACTTGGTTAAATTTTGTATTAAACTGTTGGCCTTATATGTTATCCTAGACGGTGTTGACAATATTAAAACCAAAATAAATCTGTGATTTTAGTCAAGAGATCCGTGCATGATGACATCCTTCATCTGTGAACTTTTCCACATGATCCACATCTGCTGTGGCTCCCATAATGCCACGCTGCGCGTTCAGTGTGAAGTCAGCCGTTCCGGTTAACGTTCTGTCCGCACAAAATTCGACGGGCTACAGCAACTTCGTGGCTCCTCTCGGAGTGTCGACGGCTCCGCTGGTCCTGCTGCTGGAGGACGTGTGGACTCCTCTTCCTCAGATCTTCACCTGCTTCATGGCCCTCGTCTGTGGCCTGAGCCCTCTGCTGCCTCCTGACACACGAACGTGACACTACCAGACAACCATTGATGACACTGAAAGGCCAAGGTTAGTGAATTAGCGCATGGAAATGTGCATGATTAGAGACTGCTGCTTGACTCATCCTGACTAAACTAAATATTTAACAGAGTCGCTGCGTGAAAATAGGCTACAGAGTCTAGAAGGTCAAAGATAATACATCAGTTTTGTAACGAGGACTATCACAAACATGCTGGTGAACACAAACATTTGGAAAAGCTCGAATGAATGTTTGTTTTTCTTTTATTGTAAGTTGTTATGTAAGAGACAATTTTTTCTCATTTTGGAAGAAATAACAACCGCTTTCGATCCACAGAGATTTCAGGTGTTTCGAAGCACAACGGAGACCCATTATTGAGACAGGTGACATGACCAGACCCCATTTTGCATGTGCAAACAGTAAAAAGGAGAGCAATCATGTCCTGTCTCTGAAAATTCAAGCCAAAGAGCTACTGATTAATCTACTTACTTGGTTTTAATAGAAATGGCAAAAATATTTTGTGGTTTTTCACATAAAATCTGGCTGGATTACTGTAATTCTTTATTTTCAGGTTGCCCTAACAACATTTTAAAAACTCTTCAGTTAATCCAAAATGCAGCAGCGCGTGTACTGACCAGAACTAATATCAGAGACCATATTTCCCCCATACTGGATTCTCTGCACTGGCTCCCAGTTAAATTCAGAATAGAATTTAAAATCCTTGTTCTCACCTACAAAGCAATTCATGGTCAGTCACCAACTTATCTTGAACAGCTCATAGTACCCTATCGCCCATCCAGAACCTTACGCTCCCAGGATGCAGGGTTATTGGTGATCCCAAGAATTTCCAAAAGTAGAATGGGAGGCAGAGCTTTCAGCTATCAAGCTCCTCTCCTGTGGAACTATCTTCCAGTCTTGGTACGGGAGGCAGACACACTCTCTGATTTTAAGAGTAGGCTTAAAACCTTCCTTTTTGATAAAGCTTATAGTTAAGGCTGGCCTATCTAGCCCTTAGTTATGCTGCTATAGGCTTAGGTTGCTGGGGGAACACTCCATGATTCACTGAGCTTTCTTCTCTCCCCCCTCTGACTCCGACTCCTTCTCTGCTCCTGTAAATGTCCATATCCTTACACTAACTTTACTTCTTCCCCGGAGTCGTTGTGCTTTACCATCCTGCAGGTTTTTCTAGGTCGCGGTGGGAGGTGCTGCTGTGGTCCTGCCTGATGCCTCCTGGCCACATTAGGAAAGGAGATCCTGTGACTTGGATCCTGTGACTTGGATCCTAGGCTGGATTTCCAAGTGCAAATCGGGATCCACAGATCACAATGGCTTCTGGATCAATAGACTACACCTGCTTCTGGACCACTACACTTCACATATCCCTGGATTTACAGATTCTACATACTCTTGGACTCAGCAACACCCAGATCTTCCTACATGGAGTACAGTGACTCCTGGACCAACAGAGTCCACCTGCGTCTGGATCACTAGACTTTCCATACATCCGGACTCATAGAATCCACAGACTCTGGGACTCATGGATGTTTTATGCATTCTAATTGAACTGTTGTCATCATGTTTTTGTGTTCTGTACAAGTGACATTTATTGCACGTCTGTCCGTCCTAGGAAGAAGGATCCCTCCTCTGTGGCTCTTCCTGAGGTTTCTTATTTTCCTTTTTTAGGGTTCTTTAAGTTTTTCCTCACCCGGTTCGAGGGTCTAAGGGCAGAGGATGTCACATCTGTACATTTTGTCAAAGCCCAGTGAGATAATGTGTAAATTGTGATTTCGGGCTATACAAATAAAATTTGATTTGATTTGATAAAATGAAGTAAAATGTTATGCATCAGAATGGACACACGTGTGGAATTGGAGAATCACGTAAGCAAACTTCATATTCAACGTTGTTCCACTTGACCTTCGTTGGTTGTAGTTTTCTTATTGAGCCCACACGGAGGAGCTAAATAAATCATAAAATATTGCCCTTTTTCCCAGCAGGCAGTGAGGTTGGTTGTATGCAGGTCTACTGGTGCTGCCAGACGTTCATGGAGTGCAGCTAGTTTCTGTAGGAGGTAGCTGTGGATCATGTCAGGGCCTGGAGCTCTTCATTTGAGTCCCGCCTGAAAGGAGCTTGGATGGGACCCTCAGGCTCCCGGTACCTCCAGTACAGGATCCAAGATTGAAGGAGACACAAGGCCGCCCACAAAGGGCAAATATTGGAAAAGATCAGATGCTCTGACGGTTGATTAGTCAGTTAGTGAACTGGGTTTTAATCTGTTTCTCTTGTCTGCGTTTCAAGTGCTCCAGCAGCACATGTGAACCAATTCTCTCTGCAAAACTTGCTGCGCCCATCGCTGCGTCTCGCAGCTGAACTTATGCACAACCTATTTGGTCTATGAGAAGACTAACGAGAAGCTACACATTTACTGCTCTCCTGCAAATCTGTGACTTTCTGTCACACCTGTTTGAGAAAGTGAGTGCCTCATTTGTGTTTTATGTTCTCTTTAACTTTTCTTTCGAAGAGCATGACAATGAAATGTGCCTGGAAGCCTTTGACTGACGAGCAGGATCGAGTGGGCATGAAACGGATGCGTCACATGTGAGCTGGTAAAACACATCATGAAAGAAGAAACTGACACTGACGTTCAAGGTGAATGTCAGTTAAACACTGCTGAAGAATAAACTCAAAGAAGACGAGGCTGAGGAAACGCCCAGATCGTGGCAGCCGACACGTGCGCAAACACATTTTATGGCATGTTTTTGTCCCTTTTTGTGGCAAAGGATAAAACAAATAGGATGGTGTTGTAGACAAATTACAACTGGTGTTTTGCAGATGGGAGGATTAACTTTCGTAGACTGTCTGCTTTATTTTCCACGCTGTCCACCGTAGGCCACTCCCAACAACAGCAGTCCATCTACCCTGACAGCCTGTTCGTATCAAATGGACATTCTAATGTATTTATTTACATTAATTAATGTAGTTGATCGGGTTCCCTCTGATTTATGTTTTGCTGTCTTCTTTTTTTTTTTTTTTCAGGCAGGATTGTACTTATTTAATCCGTATCCTGTCTCCTCTCCACAGGAGGGAGGAGACCAAGTGGGCTTTTATGACCGACTTTCAGAGCCATTCAGGTTAACCAGTTCAGGAAACAAACGGGTCCAAGAGGTGACAATGATAACAAGATGTTGAATTTTGTTTATGCTGAAATCTTCGTATGTCTCTGTTAAACACTTTCTGTGTTGTCTAATGCGTAATCTATTTTGCAAGTTACAACGTCCAAAGGTGATGCATAGGTTAATGATCATGTAGGTTTGACTGAAATACAGGAGGGTCAATTGCACCACCAGGTAAAACAACATTTGTCATGCAGCAGTAGTGCTTCCTCTGTTATATGTCGGTGAGCATTTTAACTTTTTAATTGCACTGATGTATTGAAGTGGCACAAACTGCTTATTTATTTCATGTTTGTGTCCAGTCAACTGAATGCAAATCTAAATTTGATCTTTTAGGAGCATTAAGCACAGAGAAGATGAAGTTCGAGAACATCCTGGAGGAAATCGACGGCTTTGGGCCTTTCCAATTCGCCATGGTCGTCCTGCTAATAGTCCCTCGCTTAGTTCTGCCGTGTCACTTCCTCCTGAACAACTTCATCGCTGAGCTGCCGCCTCACCACTGCAACATCAGCTCCCTGGATGACGGAGGGCTCTTCAGAAACTTAACTCGGGAGCAAAGGCTCATCGTCAGCATTCCTGTGCGCGAGGACGGCGAGCCCGAGTCCTGCAAGATGTTCGCGGAGCCTCACTTTCAGCTCTTAGCCAACAGCTCTAACAGCACTGAGCTGCCAACAGTGCCGTGTCAGAGCGGATGGGTTTATGACAACTCCGCCTTCACCTCCACCCTGGCAACACAGGTACGATACCTGACCTTCCTTTCATTTCCCGTGGCCACTCACAAAAAAAAAAACCCTGTTGATTTCATATCAGTCCTACAGATTATGGCCTCAGTGGTGGTTTTCTTCTTCTGATTGTTGATGTCGTTCTGCATGTAATGATGCACAGTTGGGGAGTCCAACAGTAGATGTGAACATATTTAGTCCTTGAGATATGACCTGTGAATACAAAAACATGAAAATGTTTTCTTTAGCCATCACGCCATCAGCAACATTCTCCTGATATAACTTTTTTTTTTTTCATATTGTCAGTTATTAGGAACACCAAAGGAACCAATGTACCAGTTTCAAGGTTTCTTTTGCTTAATTTTCTGGTCTCGGTCTTATTTGTCACAGCATCCTCTGCAAACCGCGGCAAATGTGTTTTTCAAATGTTGTTTTCTGCACATCAGTGCCAGCGGATAAAAGTCAGTCCATAAATCGAATCCCTCTGTTTTTCAGTGGGACCTTGTGTGTGACAAAAAAAGCCTGAATAAAATGATGAGCACGATCTTTTTTCTGGGACTGATGTTTGGGAGCGTAGTGACGGGATACCTTAGTGATAAGTATGTGTTTTTCCAACGAAGCAACATCTCCCGTTACAGTGATTTTAATGTTAAAATTTCACGTGTCATTTAAAAAAACATGAACAACTAAATTTTAGTTTTGATTAAATTTTCATTGAAATTCTCTTATATTTTGTTATACGTGTGTGTGTGTGCTGTAACAGATTTAAAATACTGCTTTGAATGTTTCTTCATTTTAAAAAATGCATCAAAATTTCCCTTATTTTTTCATGTTTTTCCTTGTTTACACTCCCCACTCTTATTTCAGGTACGGCAGGAAAAGCATTCTTTTGGCCTCGTACATCACGGCAACTGTGTTCGGCTTTGCCAGTGCGTTTGCCAACTCCTACATTGTGTTTGCAGTGCTGCGATGTCTCACTGGCTTCGGGCTGACAGGAATAAGTGTCATCTCACTCGTGCTCTGTAAGCTCCAAAATTTGCAATATCAACTTTAAAGGTTATAAGTAACTATTCACAGCACGTTTACTCGGCCCCTCGAATGGCCCAAACTGTTTTTGTTTTTTTAAATAAACAAGCTAGCAAGTGTTCAACTAGGCCCCCAGTGAACCCAGAAGTGACAGAAGCAAAATTAACATTTAAATATGCTTCTATCTCTCGACCGTACAGGCATTGAGTGGGTGGACATAGATCATAGATCGTATATCAGTGTGATCAGCAGCCTGTCCTGGTCTCTCGGAAACATGCTGCTGGCTGGATTTGCCTTCCTGGTAACGGACTGGCAGATGCTGACCGTGACGGTTACAGCCCCGCTGGTATTTGCAATATTAACCTGGTGGTAAGTGAAACACATGAATGAGAGGACAAACATGATAAACACAGCTGCTTCCACATAACATGGTACAATTAGGCAATTATTGTCTGTGGAACATGCAAAAACGAGAGCAGGACCATTCGATGCAATACTTTCACATTAGTGTGATACCGAAGAAAAAAACTAGTTTTAGATTAACTTGATGGTGAAAATGGGCATTTCACTATGTACAACTGACTAACTTCTTGGATATACATTCATGTCTCATTTAGATCGTAGAGAAGAAAGGTAGCTTGTCTTTAAAAGAACAACCAAATGAAATTGAGTCAGTGTGATTTGCTTTGTTTTGAATTTGATTTCAGGTGGCTTCCTGAGTCTGCCCGGTGGCTTTTAGCCAACGGTAAAGCAAAAAGAGCTCAGTTTTACATAAGCAAATGTGCAAAAGTCAACAAAAGACAGTCAGCTAAATTCAAACTGGAGGTAAGTCTGACGTGAATATAGACTCAGACCATAATACTTGGACAGAGATGTCCCCCATTGATCCCTGAACTGTATCTTTGCCATCGTGCCTTGTTTGACTCCACCTTCTTCTGGCTAACCTAAAAATAGGCAATCATGGTGAAGCGTGGATGGAGCTGGGCCAACCGAGTTGAAGGCTAACTAGTTAGGTGAGGATAACTTAAGCTGGGCTGCTTTCAGACCATGGATAGCTTTGTATTACACATATGAGTTTGGTGACTGATCATTTGATTATATTGGTATAACTTGTGTTATTTTCTATAACAGCTAGAATACCTGCTGTACATTAACTGCATTAATCAAAATCGAATATGCTCTCAGCAAGCAATATTATCCGTCTGATACTTGTATGAAAAATACATTTACCCCCCCGGCCAATGGACGGTCTGGTTCCAGCATGTTCAACACAATCACAAAGGATTTTAGCTACAATGATGGTTTCAGTTGAGGGCTTTAATCATATTTTCCATTAATCTGGGATCTCGGGGCTCCTGTTTGTCTGTGTTGGTGATGGTCTCATACGAAAGGCCAGGTCCAAAAACCGCCTTGCTGGATGCCGTTTAACAGCCAGGGCTCAGTATTTGCCAGCATCCCTGTTCAGAAATAAGCAGCAGTGCACAGTAGTGGGTGTCGCACACTATTTGGCAACAGCAGTGCTCAGCACTTGCCAGCAGCAATTCACAGTATTGGATGGTGCTTGGTTATTTCCCGGTCATTTGGAGGCAGCAGTCAGTTTGTCATAGTTCCCATTATTGGGGAACAGCTGTTGTCAGTGTTCATAAAATGCCCTGTGTTTGGCAGCGCTCAGTATTTGATAGTCAAAGGTATCTTCAGAGAGAGATCTTTAATCACGCAGATGAAGCCCAAAAATCAAGGGAAGGACAGCCTATAAATGTATGTTTTTAGTTTTCATTGCTGTTGTTGTTGTTTGTTAATGATTTGACGGATAAAACCCATCTGATGGGAGGGGGAGACTGTTCCAGAGTCTGGGTGCCATTCCTGCAAGAGTGCAATAACCTGGTTTTCAGATTAGCACGTGGAGGTCGTGGAGGTCGTTGGCCGGTCTCCGGTGTGGCTCAGAAGCTCAGAGTTGTAGGCAGGGTCTTGGCCGTGTTGTGCTTTCTATCCTCTTTCGAAAGGATCTTAAAATGAATGCTGAACCTGCAGAGAAGTTAAAACAGGAGTGATATGAGATCATCCATGGTTGTAGTTAGCAGGCTTACTGCTGCAATCTGTACAAGTTGAAGTCAAGGTACATCCCTTTAAAACAGCTAAAAAGTGAACCCTGATGCATTCTGAGTCGCATCGTAGTGGCCTGATTTTAGCAATATTTCTGGATTGAACGACTTTACTGATGTGCTGATTGAGTTGCAGGAGGATCAAATATGACACCTCTGTTGCCATGTATGTCAACATTGTGGTCAGGAGCAATGATCACAGCAACCAGTGACTGTTTTGACATCCGTATGGGCGTGAGAGGTGAGAATCTGTCATTTAGGGTCACTTCTCTGCCTGTCTACAGACGCTCTCCGACATAGAAATCCTGGACAAGCAGGACAAAAGCTACACTTACCTTGATCTCATCAAGACCCCGAAAATGAGAAAGTTAACTCTACTGACTGGGATTGTGTGGTAGGTATCCCCTCCAAAAATACCTAAAATGTTTAAAATGTCGCCCATGTGGTGGATAAAGTTGGTGAATTCAGTGGTTCCAAACAGTCGTACAGAATGTTTTGGATGAATCTTTCTGTTGTTGCTCTGCAGGTACGGCGTCGCCTCCACTTATTACGGAATCAGCCTTAACATTACTGGATTTGGTTTGAACATTTACCTCACACACTTCATCTTTGCTGCAATTGAAGTTCCTGCCAAGCTGGTGATCTTCTGTTGTATCAACGTCCTGGGACGGAGGACTTGCCAAGCTGGAACACTCATCCTGACAGGAATCTGCCTTGCCATTAACATGGTCATTCCAAAAGGTTGTTCATTGTACATTTTTTCCAGAATTTACTTAACGAGACTTTATTAGGCGTTTTGGGGTTGTGGGAAGTCCAGGACAAAAAGGGGTCCTCACTTTGACATGAAACCTGGCCATGGAGGTGCCTGAAACACCTCATCAGTAGTTAAGCCTTCACTTCTGCGACCTTGTTACACGACTTGCATCTATTCAAACAAAAGGGTCAGCTGACCAATCAGAGGGCAGCCTGGGGATTAGGTTGCTGTTGTGTGTTCAACACATTGAAGCCTGTGTTTGTACAGTGTCCTGGTATAAACCTAAACTAAAAATATTAGCTCAGCATTCTAATAATGGCCACTTTCAAAACAATGCAATCAATATGTGTTTCTAAAGCCCTCAGCAGTGGACCTGCACAGGACATGGACTATCCAGTCCAAAGTCTAAAGTTTGAATTATGTAACTGTTTAAACCAAACCATGGAAATGATGTATGTTCTGCCATTTAATAGTACCCAACTGGTCAGTTTATAAGCTGAATCGACTTACACGTGTCCTTCATCTCTGCAGGACTCTGGTACATTCGCGCTGTGGTGGCCATTCTTGGAAAAGGCTTTTCAGAAGCTTCCTTCACGGTTGTCTTCCTGTACACGACAGAGCTTTACCCCACTGTCATCAGGTCAGTCACCTTCATCAAGCTACATGAATCTCACCGTGTCTTATTTTCCTCACTGGGCTTTAAGGAGAACTCATTCAAAGAAAAACGTTATTTTCCTTTAAGTTTACATTGCTTTTGGGTGATGGAATTAAACTTTCTTTTATGTCTTGAGTAAACCGCTGAAGCAGCTGTAGAAGTTCAAACTCAAATTATGGCGGTAAGCGTATTGCGTCACTTCCTGTTGTTTGTGTCTGGTCGTCTTGCTGTACCTTGCTAACTAGAGAGGGTTTTAACGGCATTAATTGTTTAACTGCTGTGTATTGAAAGTGTAAACCCTGTACTTAAGCACCCTTTAGCCCGCTCTCATTTTAGTGAATTTATCGCTACTCTTCCAACCGTTCTGTGTCGCGCTAACCAACTCAGGTATTGTACCTGGCGCACAGCAATGGCTTCTCCCTCTCGTTCTCCTCTCTCTTGCTCAGTGTGTCACATGTTTAGTTATTCCTCTGCCTCATTTAGTGATAATGGTACCTGTACTAAGTGTAGTTTATTTGCTGCGTTGGAGGCGAGGCTTAGTGATTTGGAGGCTACGATCCGCACCTTGCAAACCAAACCAGTAGCTTCGCTAGCTAGCCAGCCCCCATTAGCCGGTGCGGGGAATGAGAGCAGCTCCTCCGAGCAGTCGGGAAACCAGGGAAGTTGGGTGACTGTTCGAAGGAAGCATAGTCCTAAGCAGAAGCCCACGGTTCACCACCCACCCGTTCACGTTTCCCACTGTTTCTCCCCACTGAGAAACCAACTCTAGTAATTGGCAGCTCTATTTTGCAAAACGTGACATTTTCCACACCAGCGGCCACAGTCAAATGTATTCCTGGGGCCAGAGCGGGCGACGTGGAATCAAATTTAAAGCTGCTGGCAAAAAGTAAACGTAAATACAGTAAGATTGTAATTCATGTCGGCGGTAATGACGTTCGGCTACGCCGGTCGGAAGTCACTAAAGTTAATGTTGAGTCGGTGTGTGCTTTTGCCAAAACACTGTCGGACTCCGTAGTTTTCTCTGGTCCCCTGCCTAACCTGACCAGTGACGATATGTTTAGCCGCATGTCGTCGTTCAACCGCTGGCTGTCGAGGTGGTGTCCAGCAAACGACGTGGGTTTCATTGATAATTGGCAAACTTTCTGGGGAAGACCTGGTCTAATGAGGAGAGACGGCATCCATCCTACTTGGGATGGAGCTGCTCTCATTTCTAGAAATATGGCCAGATTTATTAGTCAGCCAAATTGACAATTCAGAGTTGAGGCCAGGAAGCAGAGTTGCAGTCTTACACGCTTCTCTGCGCTTCCTTTAGAGTCATCCACCTACAACCCCATAGAGACTGTGTCTGTCCCCCGTCCACATAAATTCACTAAATTCACTAAATCAAATAAGAGTTCACATAGGAACTTAATAAAAATCAACACCACTAATGAGGCAGTTTACAAAGTAAAGAGACTTAAATGTGGACTCTTGAATATCAGATCCCTATCATCTAAAGGTGTATTAATAAATGAGCTTATATCAGATAACAATATTGATTTATTCTGCCTTACTGAAACTTGGCTGTGCCAAGACGAATATGTAAGTCTTAATGAATCCACTCCTCCCAGTCACATTAACACACACATTCCCAGAGACACTGGCAGAGGTGGTGGAGTTGCAGCCATTTTCAATTCTGCCCTATTAATAAACCCTAAGCCCAAACAAAAATTTAGTTCATTTGAAAATCTCATTCTTAGCATTTCCGATCCAACCATGAAAACTCCAATTATGTTTGTTATAGTGTATCGAGCACCTGGACCCTACACTGAATTTTTATCTGAATTTTCAGAGTTTCTCTCAGCTTTGGTCCTCAAAACAGATAAAGTCATTATTGTAGGTGACTTTAATATCCATGTAGACATTGAAAACGACAGCCTTGGTACGGCATTTCTCTCACTATTAGATTCATTCGGCTTCTGTCAGTGTGTACAAGAATCAACACACACTTTTAATCACACCCTTGATCTTGTTCTGACATATGGCATTGAAATTGAGCATTTAAATGTCTCTGCGCAAAATCTGCTTTTATCAGATCATTATCTTCTAACATTTGAATTTCTGCTCATCAACTATAAACCAAGAGTCACTAGTTATTATAGCAGATGCATATCTGAGGACACTGTTGAAAATTTTAAAGAAATTATTCCCTCTGCATTAATTTCAGTGCCATATCCCAAAATAACAGAGGAGTCATATCTTAAATTTAGCCCCTCCCAGCTTGATCACCTTGCCGATTTCACTGCCGGCTCTCTACGTGCTTCACTCGATTCCATTGCCCCAGTTAAAAAGAAAACAAAACCAGTAAAGAGACTAGCTCCGTGGTATAATCTTAACACTCGCAAGTTAAAACAGAAAACTCATAAACTTGAAAAGAAATGGCGTTCCACTAAACTGGAAGAGCCACACATGGCCTGGCAGGATAGCCTTAAAGTATACAGGAAGGCCCTTCGCCGAGCAAGAAAAGACTACTATTCAGCGTTGATAGAAGAAAACAAGAATAAGCCCAGGATCCTTTTCAGCACTGTAGCCAGGCTGACTGAGAGCCATCATTCTATTGAACCATGCATTCCTAGAGCCCTCACCTGTAATGATTTTATGAACTTCTTCAATAATAAAATTAGACTTATCAGAGAAAATATCCTACACTCCACAGATTCCAGTTCAGCAACAGGAATTATAGAGGCTGTTATTAGTCCTGATGTGTGTTTGGAAAGCTTCCATCCAATTGACCTTAAGGAACTAACGACAACATTATCTTCATCTAAATCATCAACCTGTATACTAGACCCCATACCTACTAGGTTGCTCAAAGAGGTTTTACCCCTAATTAGAAATCCACTACTAAACATTATCAATCTATCCCTTGTAACAGGTTATGTGCCCCAGTCATTTAAAGTAGCTGTAATTAAACCGCTCCTAAAAAAACCTACCCTAGACCCAGAAGTTTTAGCCAACTATAGACCAATATCCAACCTCCCCTTTCTTTCAAAGATTCTAGAGAAAGCAGTAGCGAAACAACTATGTGGCTTTCTTCAGTATAATAGTCTATTTGAAGAGTTTCAGTCAGGTTTTAGAAAGCATCACAGCACAGAAACGGCATTGGTAAAAGTTACAAATGACCTCCTCACTGCATCTGATGCGGGACTTATCTCTATACTAGTCTTATTAGATCTTAGTGCAGCTTTTGACACTATCGATCATCACATCTTACTACAGAGGATGGAACACCAAATTGGCATTAAAGGATCTGCTCTAAGATGGTTTAAGTCCTACCTATCTGATAGATATAATTTTGTTCATGTTAATGATGAATCATCAAGATATGACAAGGTTAGTCATGGAGTCCCACAAGGTTCTGTGCTTGGACCATTACTATTTACTCTATATATGCTTCCTGTAGGTAAAATTATTAGAAAGCACTCCATACATTTTCACTGTTATGCAGATGACACACAACTATACTTATCAATGAAGCCAGATGAAACCCATCAGTTAGCTAATCTACAGTCATGTCTTAAGGACATTAAAAACTGGATGTTTCATAACTTTTTAATGTTAAACTCTGACAAAACTGAAGTCATTGTGCTGGGCCCCAAACACATTAGAGACTCATTATCCAGCAACATAGTTAATCTGGATGGCATTGCCTTGGCCTCCAGCACCACTGTCAGAAACCTGGGTGTTATCTTTGACCAGGAGCTGTCTTTTAAATCACATGTTAAACAGATTTCAAGGACCGCCTTCTTTCACCTCCGTAACATTGCTAAAATCCGGCACATCCTGTCTCAACAAGATGCAGAAAAACTAGTTCATGCGTTTGTTACTTCCAGGCTGGACTACTGTAATTCTTTATTTTCAGGTTGCCCTAACAAAATTTTAAAAACTCTTCAGTTAATCCAAAATGCAGCAGCGCGTGTACTGACTAGAACTAATATCAGAGACCATATTTCCCCCATACTGGCTTCTCTGCACTGGCTCCCCGGTTAATTTAGAATAGAATTTAAAATCCTTGTTCTCACCTACAAAGCTATTCATGGTCAGTCACCATCTTATCTTGAACAGCTCATAGTACCCTATCGCCCATCCAGAACCTTACGCTCCCAGGATGCAGGGTTATTGGTGATCCCAAGAATTTCCAAAAGTAGAATGGGAGGCAGAGCTTTCAGCTATCAAGCTCCTCTCCTGTGGAACTATCTTCCAGTCTTGGTACGGGAGGCAGACACACTCTCTGATTTTAAGAGTAGGCTTAAAACCTTCCTTTTTGATAAAGCTTATAGTTAAGGCTGGCCTATCTAGCCCTTAGTTATGCTGCTATAGGCTTAGGTTGCTGGGGGAACACTCCATGATTCACTGAGCTTTCTTCTCTCCCCCCTCTGACTCCGACTCCTTCTCTGCTCCTGTAAATGTCCATATCCTTACACTAACTTTACTTCTTCCCTGGAGTCGTTGTGCTTTACCATCCTGCAGGTTTTTCTAGGTCGCGGTGGGAGGTGCTGCTGTGGTCCTGCCTGATGCCCCCTGGCCACATTAGGAAAGGAGATCCTGTGACTTGGATCCTGTGACTTGGATCCTAGGCTGGATTTCCAAGTGCAAATCGGGACCCACAGATCACAATGGCTTCTGGATCAATAGACTACACCTGCTTCTGGACCAGTACACTTCACATATCCCTGGATTTACAGATTCTACAGACTCTGGGACTCATGGATGTTTTATGCATTCTAAATGAACTGTTGTCATCATGTTTTTGTGTTCTGTACAAGTGACATTTATTGCACGTCTGTCCGTCCTAGGAAGAAGGATCCTCCTCTGTGGTTCTTCCTGAGGTTTCTTATTTTCCCTGTTTAGGGTTTTTTAAGTTTTTCCTCACCCGGTTCGAGGGTCTAAGGGCAGAGGATGTCACATCTGTACAGTTTGTCAAAGCCCAGTGAGATAATGTGTAAATTGTGATTTCTTTAAAATTTGATTTGATTTGAAATTGTCTTTAATAGATTAAAAAATAAGATTAGAGCCCAACTAATATACTATTATCCCAAATGTTACCAACAAGATTCAGAGCAGAGAAATCTGTGTGCATTTCATTTGGTCACCTGGAACGTCCAGGAGAGCCACACAGTGAGCAAGAAAGTTGACAGACATGACAGAACATAAAATGTATGAAATATTACCTCATTTGTCAACATTTCCTCACAATTGGCATCTGTTCTGGAAATGTTTGTCGGAGACGACAACTCCCGTGATGACGAGCTACTTCTCTCCACCATTCAGCTGATAGGATGGAATAAACTTGGAAGCAAGTGTTTATGTTCGACGTTGTGTCTCACCAGACAAAATGCGATGGGCTACAGCAGCGTCGTGGCTCGTCTGGGAGTGACGGTGGCTCCGCTCATCCTGCTGTTGGAGGACGTGTGGACTCCTCTTCCTCAGATAATCATCTGCGCAGGCGCCATCCTCTGTGGCCTGAGCCCTCTGCTGCTTCCTGAGACTCTGAACGCCAGGCTGCCAGAGACCATCGACGATATTGAACAGCCAAGGTTGCTAAATTAATACATAGAAATATGTGGTTTAGTACCACTTTTATCTGGAGCTGCAGCTAGAGATTATGTTTTCCATTAGTTGATTAATCTAATGATTATTTTCTGTTTAGCCTTTGGTTAATTTGCCAATAAATAATAACCATAACTTTTATTAAGCTTTCAACAATTTACTCAAGGATAAGAAATAAGACAAAAAATACAAAAAAGGAGGATTTAGAGATAGAATTTAGTACAATTCACTTAAAAGTATTTAAACCAACATAAATTTAGCCCAATGTAAAATGTACAAAAATATGATTTTATCATTGACTGTATAGCCCAAGTTTAACATAAATGTAATATCGTTGGACATTACTTAAAAAAATCTGGAGACTTCACCAGTATTTTTAGCTGGCTTTTAATAGTCTACAGATTATGGTTCTTCCCCACATGACCAACACGTGCTGACTCACTCTGCTCAACAACCAACGATCCGCACCTGCATACACAGCACACTACTGCCATCTACTGGTTCTGAGCCGCACTGGCAAACATAACAGACAGCATGACTGTGAACCAAAGTCCAATTCTGAATTGTACCTTTAAATTCAATGAGTCCTGTTCTCAGTCCAGGAAAATAAAAAACAATGGTCTTCAATCCCAGAATGTCACTTCCTTAAACGTGTTCATTAATTGTCTCCAACCAAAAAATTTAAAATGAAACGAGCATTAAAAAAAAGATGCTGGCCCGCGGAATAGAATTATATAGAGAGCTGAATACGTCGACTGTGAACGAGGGTGTTTTTTCCTGGTGGTAGCACATCGGCACCGGTCCCAGCCTCAGTCAGCAGCGTCCCTCCATTAGCAAGGACACGTCGCAGTAGCAGGCGCTAGTGGGAAAGTAAATGCAAAGTACGGACAGCTGAGTCCACTTTCCCTCTCAGAAACAAACCTTTGCTTTAAGATACTTATCTACATTTACAGAAACTGAAAAAGGACTCTGATATACGTTCTGTACGTTCTCTGGACGTGTTGAACAAAGGCTCGTACGTCCATTCCGGTCCTGCCCACGTACTAAATTAATCTGGCGTAAATTGTCGTGACTCATTGCTGATAACATTTACCCGCACTGATCATCTGTTTGGGTTCACACAATACGACAGGTACCTGTGTCCACAAATTTATTTGATCAATTCACAAATCTAAATGTATAAATACAAAGCCTTGGTTTTTGGAATTAGTTCAAATAGTACATTTATTCTATCTCTGATGGTACAAACAAGGAAGCTGTTAAAACAAACCATTACAACATACAATTTCTTATTTTTATTTATTTTTTCATATTTCATATACTGGTCCCATATTTGCGTTTATTTGTGTTTATGTGTTGACATCGAGAACTGTAGACTCAGGTGATGTACAGTTTGAATTGTTCATTTTGGTGTATGTCTATCAAAGTTAAAATAAGCCGTATATAGAGTTTAGAATGATGCAGGGTTTAACTCACTGTATCATGAAAATTATTAAACAGCACATTAATGTACAACTTCATTAAAATCAACCTTAAATATCTGAGCTCAAAACAACAAATTCTGAACATTGCCCATCAAAGTTCTCCTACAGTTATGACTTTATTCTTGTAATATCATGAGTTTGTTCTGAGGAATTTAGGACTGTATTCTCACAGGATAGGGAAATAAGAAGCTCGGTAAAACCCAAAGAGGAAGAAGAAGATTCTCTGAATATATTGAGTTTATTCATAGAAAGTTTCCACATTGTTTTCCCCTCCCTGTGGCTCCCTCATAATCCAAGGATCTGCCTGTTTCTTGTTGGTTTCCGCATAAAATCTTGTAATGACTTTATTCTTGTAAATTTACAACTTTTTTCTCTAATTTCTCATGAATTTCTGAGCTGAAAAACAAATGGCTGACTGTGGCCCTGAAGTTCCGTGTCAGTGTGTTGGACACGGTCATACTTTACGTTGTATCTGCTTTGCTTTGTTTCATTTCAGAAGAAACGACGTCTCCTCTCAGTCCGTCGAGTCTTCGCCGTTTCCCTTGGAATCAAAGAGCACAAAGGACACGAGCAGTGGACAGAAGTAAAAGGACGCCTGCTCCTACACGTCACACAAAACGAGCAGACTGCCTTTACACATGTGAACAATAAAGGAGAGCAAACCCATGTGTTACTGTGGTTTTTAATCATCACGCATGAAAGATTCAACTATTCTTCTTATTATTCTTATTAATATTACTGGTTTTCAATTAATCCGAATAGTAAAAAACGTTTTGTTTTTGTTTTTTTGTAATTTATTTAACTATGTATGCTGACGACGTGATTCTGTTTCTGTCGCAGCCTGAAAAATCCACCCCATCATTATTGGACCAAATTAAAAATTTTGGAGAGCTATCAGGATATACTATAAACTGGCAAAAATGTGAATTTATGCCTTTAACTGAGGACCTAGACCCCAACTTTCTCAGGAATCTACCGGTAAAAGTGACTACCCACATTAAGTACCTCGGAACTACTGTCCCAAAACAATTTGATCAACTTTATACACTGAATTACAAATCTCTGATTGATAAACTTAAAAGTGATATTGAACTCTGGCGAACACTACCTATGTCAATGATTGGCCGAATTAATGCCATAATACCCAGATTTTTGGAAATATTTCAGAACGTACCCATTTTCCTATCTAAAGTGTTTTTCAAAACATTGGACTCAATTATCATGCCTTTCATCTGGGGATATAAAACACATCGTATAAATAGGAAGCATCTTTGTAAGTCAAAAGAATTGGGTGGACTGGTGCTCCCTATACTTCAACATTATTATTGGGCAGCTAATGCACGAGCACTTATATATTGGCAAGGAGCTTATCCTACAGAACCTAAAGACACTACCCCATCATGGCTGGCCATAGAACAGGATATCACTGGTACTTCCCTCCCAGCACTACTCAATACAACAAAGACAAACCCTGGACCACTTAAAGGGATTGGATTTATAGTACAAAACTCATTAAGGGTGTGGTACCAAATTACAAAAACATTTAAACTACAAAACACTTGTATTTTTGCCCCCATTTGTCATAATCATACATTTCATCCTTCTCAATCAGATCCTGTTTTTTCTGTCTGGAAAGGGAAAGGCCTGGTCACGGGGAAGGACTTGTATATTGACAATGCTTTTTCATCATTTAATCAACTTAAAGACAAATTTGAATTGCAACCATCTCATTTTTTCAGGTACTCACAAGTCAGGAATTATGCTCGAGGAAGTATTCCAAATTTTGTAATTTATAACTCCCCTGACGAAGTCTATTCTCTTCGAACAAAGGAACCTGAGTCCAAAAGGCTAGTGTCTATGTTTATACGGTTATACATAGACTCCATTATTCACGCGTTAAACTGCATTCATTTTTTTTTCATCCTCCTCACCACTATGTGTAAAATGCAAACAGTCCGAGGGCACACTGGCACATATGTTCTGGTTCTGCACTAAACTCCACAAATTCTGGTGTGAGGTTTTCCATTTTTACTCTGAGGTTTATGGAGATGATCTCCCTCCAGACCCAGAGAGAGGCATTCTTGGCTGGTCTCAACAACTCGAGACTCTTAGTCACCGGAAGGTGCTGTCAAACCAGTATGGGATGGTCATGGCTAAGAAAATTGAAGTTTTGAAGCCTGGCTCACGGAGTACTCAAGTACCTTGTATATGGAGAGAATTCGATTTGAGATATCAGGGAAATCAAATACATTCCATCAGATATGGCAACCATTTCTTGATCACAACACACAGTGGAGAAGACCCTCATGACACCTCAGTGTTCTGATTGTGTTTGAATACTTATTTCTTTGTAATTTCTCAAGTATAATGTGATTACAGTCGCAGATGGCCACAGAAATGCTTGTTATAGAGTACAGATTTTCGTTCCTTTCTTTCCTTTTTTTTTTTTTTCTCCTTTCTCTCTTTCTTTTTCTTCTTTTCCTAGCCTGCTTTGGGGGAGAGGGGTGGGAAGAAAGGGGTAATTGTTCGGGTTGTTATGTACCTTGATGTTCTGTTTTTTTTAAAAAAAAAAACAAACATTAGCTATCCCTGGCAGATATGAACTCATGGTGGCAGGAGGAGTCCTGGAACCGCTGAGGCACTGCCGGTAGGCCACCTGCGGATGGCGCTACTGAGCTGTAAACAGCACGAGGGGGTGTTTGAGATGACAGCAGGGCAGTGGAGGAGAAGATGGGACACACATGAAAACTCTGTTTCTGCCTGAGATCAGGCTGCTAATTAATAAATATAATAAAAATATCAACAAGAAGTCCCCTTAA
>KV751317.1:953264-990157 GCA_001698575.1 Mola mola | reverse complement strand
TCTTATTGTTATTGTTATTATTTTGATAAATAATATTATTTATTACTTTATCATAATTGTTGTTTATATATTTTTAGATGAACTCATATGAATTATGATGTCTTTTAAATAGGGCTGGGACTTTATCGCGTTAATTGCGATTAATTAATTACAGAAAAAAATAACACATTTAATCGCAATTTATTTTTGCGCTCCAAACAGCGCGGAACGTTTGTCATTGCACGAGTTCCCGGTATACCGGTAATACTGATGCACAGGACACAACACGAGAAACACCAATGGAAACCGATGAGGAGAAGTCGTTGCTGGGTTCGGTGGGGGGAAAATTCAGTTTTAAAAAAACTACCGGGTTGAAACCTGGATAAAAGCACAGTTGTGTGCAAATTGTGCAAGAAAGAATTTGTCTATCACCGGAGCACTTCCTGCCTCCGCCACCACCCCAATGCCAAACATGTTGCAGCTAGCACAGACAACGCTCCTAGTTCGGGCAGGCAGTGTCGCCAATCCACATTCGACAAGATGACAGGGTTCAGAGCCAAAATGAATAAGTCCACCACTGACAAATTAACAGCGGGTTTAATGATACGCTGGCAAAATGTCGCAACCCTGCTAATACAGAGGAACTACACCAAGAGCAAACAGCACTTGGGCAAAAAAGAGAGCCAATTACACAGCACGTTTCCACAAGGTGAAATTCGACGCTGTATATGATCTCTCGTCTCCTGAAGAACCAAGAGGCTGTGAAGGCTACTCTTGGAAGTGAGACTTATGTCTCATGTTCTGTGGTGTTACCTGCTCTCTGCCACCTGGACCGCACCATGGAGGTCTCTGATGAGGACCCAGCCTACATGGTGAGGTTCAAGACTACCTTCTCAAAAGATCTATCCCAACGTCAAGCAACACTCAACCATGAATGGCTCAAGCTGGCTACAGTACTCGACGCACGCTTCAAGGACTTAAATTGTCTACACAAAGGAGAGCGAGAAGGGGTGTGGACCAGCCTTGAGGCACTGCTGCAAACAGAATCCGAAAGTGCTACTCCTGAGCCCACAGAGGAGCTAGCAAAGAAGAAGAGACTCCTACTGTGTGCGTCAGAGTCTGATTCAGATTATGATGTGGGGCCTAACAGGGCCTTGAGCCTCTACAGAGCAGAACCCACCATCAGCGAGACAGACTGCCCACTGCAGTGGTGGTCAACTCATGCAGGGGCCCATCCAAAACTGTCTGTCCTGACCCGCAAGTATCTGGCTAGCCCTGCCACGTCTGTCCCTTGTGAGAGACTTTTCTCACTTGCAGGTAACATAGTTGAAAAGAAGAAGAAGAGGGCAGCCCTCAGCTCTGAAAATGTCAACATTCTTGTTTGTCTCAGCAGCTGGCTGAAAGAGAGGGAGAAATAGAGGAGAAGAAGTATTGTGATGCCTGGCCAACGGGTTGGTTGTTACTGTCAAGTCACACTGAGATGTTGATCAAAAGGTTATGGCCTATGTTGCAAAGATTTTTTGCTCAGGACAATGGCAGAATAGGAGGGACTGTCATCAGTTGGTGGATCATTTTTGTTTCTGTGTTGTTTTTCAAAACCATTTATGGTAGAAAGGGCACTTAATGTTTAACTGTCGGTCTGTTTATATTATGCCAAGGATGATATTCTAACTATTTTGCAATGTCCAGTTTCCACTTCTCTGGAATGTACTTTAAAGTGCTGTTTTTTATTTTAATAAACAAAAACAAATGTGTTTAAGACATAGAAAGTTTACAAAAAGCTCGAATATAGCTAACTTGAATTTAGGTTTGTGCCTTGTGAACAATGCAATCATATTCCTTATTCATATTGCACTTTATGTTAACACTCAGTGATGGGGAAAAAAACACCATTTTGCTGTTTAAGCTCATTTATGTGTCTATTCATTGATTCAGTCATCTACCAAAATCCATTTCAATTGAAAAATGTTGCTTCTCGTGTCAAATATTGATATGCAATTAATTGAGATTAATTAATTAGATTAATTTTTTTAATTGAGTCCCACCACTACTTTTAAATGGTAAAACTACGACATGAAGGTGTCCACAGAGTTCAAATGTTTTTACATCATTTCCCGTGGTAATTATAATAATGTATTCAGGGTAAGATGTCCCCCTTTATGTAGGGCTGAACAGCAGTTTTAATCTGCCACATGTCCATCGTATGAAGATAGTGTCCTGTGTTGTATTGTATATCCTACAAGTCACAGATTCCAGTTCAGCAACAGGAATTATAGAGGCTGTTATTATTCCTGATGTGTGTTTGGAGAGCTTCCAACCAATTGACCTCCATGAACTAACTACAACATTATCTTCATCTAAATCATCAACCTGTATACTAGACCCCAAACCTACTAGGCTAAAAGAGGTTTTACCCTTAGTTAGCACTCCGCTACTCAATATTATCAATCTATCCCTTGTAACAGGTTATGTGCCCCAGTCATTTAAAGTAGCTGTAATTAAACCGCTCCTAAAAAAAACCTACCCTGGACCCAGAAGTTCTATCCAACTATAGACCAATATCCAACCTCCCCTTTCTTTCAAAGATTCTAGAGAAAGCAGTAGCGAAACAACTATGTGGCTTTCTTCAGTATAATAGTCTATTTGAAGAGTTTCAGTCAGGTTTTAGAAAGCATCACAGCACAGAAACGGCATTGGTAAAAGTTACAAATGACCTCCTCACTGCATCTGATGCGGGACTTATCTCTATACTAGTCTTATTAGATCTTAGTGCAGCTTTTGACACTATTGATCATCACATCTTACTACAGAGGATGGAACACCCAATTGGCATTAAAGGATCTGCTCTAAGATGGTTTAAGTCCTACCTATCTGATAGATATAATTTTGTTCATGTTAATGATGAATCATCAAGATATGACAAGGTTAGTCATGGAGTCCCGCAAGGTTCTGTGCTTGGACCATTACTATTTACTCTATATATGCTTCCTGTAGGTAAAATTATTAGAAAGCACTCCATACATTTTCACTGTTATGCAGATGACACACAACTATACTTATCAATGAAGCCAGATGAAACCCATCAGTTAGCTAATCTACAGTCATGTCTTAAGGACATTAAAAACTGGATGTTTCATAACTTTTTAATGTTAAACTCTGACAAAACTGAAGTCATTGTGCTGGGCCCTAAACACATTAGAGACTCATTATCCAGCAACATAGTTAATCTGGATGGCATTGCCTTGGCCTCCGGCACCACTGTCAGAAACCTGGGTGTTATCTTTGACCAGGAGCTGTCTTTTAAATCACATGTTAAACAGATTTCAAGGACCGCCTTCTTTCACCTCCGTAACATTGCTAAAATCCGCCACATCCTGTCTCAACAAGATGCAGAAAATCTAGTTCACGCATGTGTTACTTTCAGGCTGGATTACTGTAATTATTTTCAGGTTGCCCTAATAACATTTTAAAGACTCTTCAGTTAACCCAAAATGCAGCAACACGTGTACTTACAAGAATCAGCATCAGAGACCATATTTCCCCCATACTGGCTTCTCTGCACTGGCTCCCAGTTAAATTCAGAATAGAATTTAAAATCCTTGTTCTCACCTACAAAGCAATTCATGGTCAGTCACCATCTTATCTTGAACAGCTCATAGTACCCTATCGCCCATCCAGAACCTTACGCTCCCAGGATGCAGGGTTATTGGTGATCCCAAGAATTTCCAAAAGTAGAATGGGAGGCAGAGCTTTCAGCTATCAAGCTCCTCTCCTGTGGAACTATCTTCCAGTCTTGGTACGGGAGGCAGACACACTCTCTGATTTTAAGAGCAGCTTAAAACCTTCCTTTTTGATAAAGCGTGTAGTTAAGGCTGACCTATCTAGCCCTTAGTTATGCTGCTATCGGCTTATGTTGCTGGGGGAACATCCCATGATGCACTGAGCTCTCTTCTCTCCCCCCTCTGACTCCGACTCCTTCTCTGCTCCTGTAAATGTCCATATCCTTACACTAACTTTACTTCTTCCCCAGAGTCGTTGTGCTTTATCATCCTGCAGCTCTTTCTAGGTCGCGGTGGAGCTGCTGCTGTGGAAATTTTGTGTAATTACAATAAAACAAATTACAAAGAAATGTCAATCAGTTACACGTCATTAATATATAATTAACCTTGTTCAACATGTCTGTCCCAGGAAGAAGGATCCCTCCTCTGTGGTTCTTCCTGAGGTTTCTTATTTTCCCCGTTTAGGGTTTTTTTTTTTAGTTTTTCCTCACCCGGTTCGATGGTCTGAGGTAAGAGGGGGTCACATCTGTACTGTTTGTAAAAGCTCACTGAGACCAACTGTGATTTGTGATCTTGGGGCTGTACAAATATGATTTGATTTGATTTGATTTGATATGATTGTATTTGAAGTGTTCATTTTATTCTTACCCTGATAATTGATGACATTTACTCTGTGGGAGTTAATTCAACACTGGGCTCTTTGCTGTGAGTGCCTCCTTCGTTCTGAGATCACAACTTTTCTCTTTTTTCACACCCACACCGACTCCACCGTGCGTTTGACCTTGACGGTGCAGTTCCGGGCGCCTCTGCTGAGCCTCGGAGAGAAAACCGTCCTGCAGCCGCGACATGGCTCTCAACGTGCCCGGAGTGAGCGTCATGACGCTTTTCTACCTGCTGGTGCTCGGGATCGGCATTTGGGCGTCCGTCAAGTCCAAAAGGGAAGCCAGGAAGGGCCGCGGGGATAAGACGGAGATGGCGCTGCTGGGCAACCGAGGCATCAGCCTGGTGGTCGGCATCTTCACCATGACAGGCGAGTAACACGGATCCGCGGCTGCTGCGCGTCGGTCCGGACCTCTGCTGGTCTCCTGTCTCCTGCAGACAAATACGCTGTCAATGCACTGAACTAGACCTGCTCCTGCAGTCTCAACGTGGCAGCTTGTGGTTCTAAGAGAGGATGTAGATGTGTTTTTATGAGAGATACCAGCAGTGAAGCACAGGAGGAAAAAAAAAAAAAAACAGCTGGAGTAAAAAAATAAATAAATAAAATTGTTTACACCATCAAGCTGCTCGTATTGTCAGACTGGTGATTTAAGGTTACTGACTGTGATCGCAGTCACCTGATGTTCTGATCAACTGTTCCATAGAGGTGTGGTCCACTTGTCAAACTCAAGACAAGATTTGTCAGGTTGACCACACCTCCTAGAACAGGACAGAAATGCATCGCCATGCATGAAATACCCTGCTTGTCGTGAGAATATCAACATAAAGAACGTGAGATGGAACCACTGGGACGAGCTTCAGTCCCGACATTCGAAATACGTCAAGGTGAAAATCCTAAAAACACCTCTCTGTCATTAAGAACAGCAACAATAACGCTGGTCTTTAAACAGGCCTAAGACACCAGTTATCAGCCGCCTACAATGCAGAGCCGACGACCCTCACGACTCCCATGATGCAGAGCATTAATGAACTACACGTTTACTTTTGACCCCGACGTGCACACACAGAGCGGGTCAGTGACTCAGGTGACACCCTCCACGGTGAAACGGCCCCACCAGAGGTCAAACACTGGGGACTCCCCACCAAATGTTTAAAACCAAAGAAACTCTTCAGATGAGAGGTGAAACGTCTTCAAAACCAAAAAGAAAGTCCAGATGCCTTCAACTGAAGCTCTCAAGACAACCTCCACCTGGATGACTGACAAACCTCCACAAACACCCCAACCTCAGACAGTTACTTACTAGGCGGAATTATTTCTTACCTCTGTCTATCATCATCATTATTATAATTATTACTACTGCAGCAACATCATTTCTCATCATCAACATGCACATTTGGCACAAATTATGTTCTTTAGTCCAGATGGTGTCTGTGGCAGGAGATTCCACGTGAGATCCTCAGTCCACTGATTTCTTTCCAATATGCATGTATTGTACCCACCTTTCTCAAGGAAAAGACATAAAAGTATAAATGAAATCAGAGATTTATTGCTAAGTGTGTACGGTTATGTACAATTACGCTTCGAAAACACATAAATGTGGCTGTGCAGTGCAGACGGTGCAAAAATGTGCAGAGATGTACAAAGTATGACGTAAAAATCGTGCAAAATAGTGGAAAGATTAAGGGGTGACTGGGTGAGGAGCGGCTATGTTTGGGACTCAGGCCGTGTTGATGAGACCAGCTGCAGAATGATCTAATGACATCCATCTACTGAGATATGAAACATCTGCAAAACTGCAGGTTACAAACAAAAGTATATCTGTACACACATGTATGATGTATGAAATACTTCAACCCAACAGTGGAGATCAAATCTGCAAATATGGTTGAATCAGTTTTATTATCTGTTGGAGTTGGATCAGTGTCAAAATTCACAAATACACACAGACAGATTCACAAAAATATCTTTTCATGCGCACAAAAAATATTTGTCATTTGATATGAATGTAACAATAATCCACCCATACATTAGTAAGGTTCACAAATGTATTTCTGATTCGTACACAAATATTTCTTGTTTTAAATATACAAAATTGAAATCCACAAGTATATGTATTTAAAATAATCTGCCAATTGAATCAAAAACATGTAGACAAAGCGCTTGTGGTTTGTGAACTTCACTGTCTGTGGGTATTTTGAGACTCTCTTGACGTCCCTCCATCCATTTCTTTGGAATTGAATTTTCTTATCTCTTATTGACGTTGGGTTGAGTGTGTGTTCAACACAGGAACAAACAACACCTGTATTGAGCTTCTGGATGTTTGATTTAAATTCGATAAAGGTACAGTATGTCACGAACCAGGTTTGGAGGATCCAAAATGCAGAGTCCACAGGGAGCGTTCTAATTCAATAGTTGTTTTATTTACAATAGTCGAAACCGGGAATTCAAAAGATGCGATGTTACAGGTTAGGATCAGGCAAACTCGGTAATCGAGAAACAAACGGGATCAAAACGCAAAGAACTCACGAGGAAAAAACGCTGGACTGCTCACGGGGAAATAAGACAATCTGGCACAGGAGGCAGAAGGCAACACGGGTGTTAATTACACGAGGGAGAGGTAGACAATTGGACACAGGTGGGACGCATTAGGGAGAGGGAATAATCAGACACACCTGAGGGACAACACTTGACAGGACATGGGAAGTAAGACACAGACAGAACTTCAAAGTAAAACAGGAAACCGTATGTGTGTGTGCAGCCACGTGGGTGGGGGGCGGATTCATCGTAGGAACAGCCGAGGCCGTGTACAACCCCTCCATGGGACTGACCTGGGCCGTGATGCCAGTCACGGCCACCATGTGTTTCATCATCGGTGAGTAAAACTGGAGCTGAGCATAAACAAAGATGGACGAATTCAAGCGCTGCCTCCCACCTGTGGGCAAGATTCAGCTATCAATCATCTCTGTTATGTCTGAACTACCCGAGATGACAGAGACCATTTTTGGTAAAAACTGTTAGCCGATCTCTAAACAAATTGTTACCGCAGCCAGCCACCAGGGGGCAGGTGAGATAACTTTGAAGTGTGCTGCAGCCCGATCTGCTCCGTTGAACAGTGAACACCGCGCGGTTTGGGGGTGTGGCTTTGGGAGGATCTGCCTGCTGACCACCTGCCCTCGGCACTCTGAGCATCAATTGTTGAAATACTGACTGTAATAAGTAATAATTCTCTCATAAATACTCATTTCCTCACTCTCTGGAAACAGAACCGCCCCTCGCAGATTAGCAGAGAAACAGCATTCCTGTTCCCCGTGAGGGTCACATGAGGAAAAGGGATCCTCTTAAAGCCTCCGTTCAGCCTACACATACAGCTGTGGCTGTGGATTCAGTCACTTTCAGAACCAGGAGTCTGTGCTTTAGGCTGAATGTTCTGTCAAGTAAAATGTTCACAAAGCAGGAGGAACTTCACCGCCATATTGGAAAGATTGAAGCTGCCTCCTGAACAAAAACAATTAAAGGGCATAATTCCACTACTAAGTAAAAGTGGTATTATACTATCCACAGTTTGTATTGTATTGGGGTTTTTTTTTATTTATTATTTGACCAACTGAACTTAAATAATATCATAAACTGTAGGTGCCTACAGGTTATAAATAACCCTAGCACTGTGCTACGCCGTGTTTACAGCTGGAAAGTAATTCACACATATGCTTGAGTGAGAGATGTGAGATTTTACTTGCTCATGTGAGTGAAATTTAGTACTATTTATCAATAAAATTTCAGCTTCTGGTCAGTCTTGATGTCTCTGACTTGGTGGAGATACTGCAGAACGATTCAGCAGCCAATGAGCTGATGCTTCCATACCCGTGATATCAACAAGAAATGCCTTTCAGCTTCAATCAAACACTCTGATTAACTACTGTCTCATGTGTTCTGAATGTCTGTGTGTCCTGTGTGACTCCCTCACCGAGGTGGCCTGTTCTTCGCCGAGCCCATGAGAAACAATAAATACGTGACCATGATGGATCCCTTCCAGATCAAATACGGCAAAGTAGCGACGGTCGCACTCTCGCTGGCTTCGCTCGTGTCTGAGATAATGTGGGTGACCGGGACCCTCATAGGATTAGGTAAGAATGCGTGTGTTGACCCTGATGGCCGAGCAGCTGCTCAGCGCGGCTCTTTGCTGAGCAGCTGCTTAAAATAACTCCAGCAGTAGATCAGTGGAACCACAGCAATGGTCCGACTGCAAATACGTAAAGCACACTGGAATAATGAAATATTCGGTTCCAGAACGTCACTTTACTGCTGTCCGCATCAAATTGAGAAAAACCTTGAATCTGGTACCGATGCTGTAGCTTCACCTGCTCAGTAGGTCTGGTTGAAATGAGAAGAATTTTGAAATCCAGCTGTAACCTGCACAGGATGGATGGATTTCTTAGGTTCTGTATATTTAAGGGCATTATAACGATTCTTAGAACAGAAGTCAATACTTCAGCACTGCTGAAATCAGGTGATTCTTACACCAAATCCCTAAAATGCCGAAGATTCTGACCCTAAACCAGATGTTCTGTGGCGTTCCTTGAGGTCTCCGTGTCCTAATGTTGTGCTGTGAAGAGATTTTGGACCATTTTTATAAATTCTCGACTCATCAAAGTTCTTAGAAAATGGTATCAACCCAGCAGCTGCTGGAATAAATAATGAGACTCAATTGTATGATGGAGTTTTAGGGCTGCATTTTGAAAATAAGGTCCGAAATTTGGGGGGAAAAAATGTAATCTTACGAGAAAAAGATGAGAAATTTACCTGAAAAAAACAGCCTCATGATGGCGCCGATACCTGTCCCCTACAGGAACACTCTGGTATCACAGCTTTTTCTCATAACATTATATCTCCAGAATTCTTTTTCTCACTATGGCCCGAATACTCCATCGTGCACATCCCTCAACATTTTCTGAGAATATATTTGAAATGCTCAAAACAAAGCGCGGTATTTATTCAAGTTTGCATCTCAAATTAATCATCAGGTTTTCATCTTAAACTGAACAGAACTTTATCGCAGCAGCAGTTTTGGCCAGAGATAACAGGACAAACACAGGTGTTCCCTTTAAGCTTCAGGTGCACTCAGGTCAGACCGAGTCACCGGTGAGGCTCCGTCAAGCTAAATGGAACAGATCCTTAATACAGTTTATTACTTCATCTTAACGTTTTTCAACCTGGGCCTTATTTCGCAAACTATAAGGGTCTAAAACTTCACAAAATACTTTTTTCTTCTTTGCATTCACTCCATTTCAGTCACTGATTACTTCCACAAGGTTTTACAATGCAGTCGCACAGGGCACGACAAAACGTCACAAATAAGTCTCCTTTTCACCGCCAATTACACTCCAGATTTATTTATATTGAGCTTTTCATGGAAAAAGTCAAAAGTGCCTCACAGGAGCACATAGAAACACATGCAAAAATCATAATATGTGTATATACATGTACAGTTGCAATCAGAAATATTCAACCCCCCAAAGATTTTCAGGATTTATCAATTAAAGTTTTTTCACAGAGCAAGATTCTGCTTTGGATGACGTCACTACGATCTGAACGATACCTAAAGTCCACACAGAGAATGCACGATGTTGTATTTGTGTGTAACAGTACATTTTGTTAAGATGGCCATGTCACAATTATTCAACCTCTATATATTATTGTTGTTGTTAAAGCTTTCTGGCAGTTTTTATGGCCTAAAGTGGAGTTGAAACATAATTAAGCCTTTGGGAACTCCATAATGATCCTTCATTTGCTTCAGCTGTGATGCGTATATAAACCCCACCCGTAAAGCTGTTCAAGGTGAGACGCAATCATGGGAAAGACAAAGGAGTTTATTTTGTCCCACCTGAGGGGCCTTGGGTATAGGAAGATATCCAAAAAATACACTCCCGGAGACCCAACTGGGAACCTCATACGGAAGTTTAAAACTCATGGAACAGCTGCAAACCTGCATTTTCATCAAGGGCCCTCAGCAACTTAGTCAGGACAACTAAGAAGCAATGATCCCAAGTCAACCAAAGCTTGGTTGAGAAACAGATCCAGGAACATCCTGTAGCAGCTCTCTCTGTCACCAGATTTAGATTGAAAACCTTTGGTGGGATTTAAAGAAGGCTGTTGCAGCACAGAAGTCATCAAACATCATTGAGCTGGAGTCTTCTGCAGGTGAAGAACGGGCAAAGATTCTGACCGACAGGTGTAAGAAGCTTGTCAGCGCGTCCCGAAAACGTTTGTCAGAAGTTATAAAAGCTAAAGGAGAGTACTCCACAGAGTAATAAGAGTTAAGTCTTCTGTTCCAAAATGACTCCAATATGTATCAATAAATATTTTTTGTTGTTTAATGAGGTTTTTTTGTCAGTTATTGTCACTAACTTTCATCCACATCACTATAATTTCTTGTGAGGTGAGAGGGTTGAATAGATTACTGATTGCAGTTGTACATGAAGACTGTACCCATAGGAGCGCACATGAAATACACAGGCACCCAGCAAGGTCACCTCTGGTCTTCAGGTGGCTCTGTGGACAGATAAACTAATCCTATCCCAGCAGAGCACCAACCCAGAATGTTGCTGAAGTGTCTGCTGACACGGAGCAGATCCCTGCAGTCAAACAGCTGCGACTCTGTGACCATAAAGATTCAGGATAAAACACACATTTCTGAATGTTTTGCAAAGGAGATTTATTCCAATTCGAATTTGTCTTTCGTGAACATTGGAAAGCAGCAGAAAACAGGGACGTTAACTCAGCATGCAACATGATTCATGCTGGATTCATAGTTCACAATTTCTTTTAAAACAATCAAATTTAAGACAAATTGATAATGAAATTGTGTCCTTTAATGTTTTTCAGACAAAAAGGACAAAATATTGTAATTTATTTTCTGTACAAAGTGAAAGAATTTATTTTCACTTGTGAGGTGGGGAGGTCATAAACTTTACAATCTGTAAAACAAGTCTCAAAGCTTGGATTTATCACTTCTGGGAATCAAATATGAGACTTGTATGGAAGCAATTCTGCTCCTCCTGCAGGTCCCTTAGCGCTTTCACACCCACACGGTTCTCGTTCTGCCTCTGGTTCCCTTCTCAGGTCTGAGAACCTTTAGTGCTTTCTAGCGAGCCAGCCTGCATTCAGTGTAAGTGGAACCAAAGTTCATAAGGCCGACGTCGCCATCAGAGGGCGTTACTTCATGCGCAACGCATTTTAAAAAATTTGATTACAATTTGTTCTGGTGTTCTTGGAAATTGAGCCTTTGCCAACTCATCTGAGGGCTTCGTTTCGCAGGTGCTGCCTGGAACTCGGGGACGCCCAAATCATAACCAAACATTTTGTCTCCTCCGCAGAGGAACTCTGAACTTCATCCTTTTTTCTTTTTTTTTTAAAAAAATGCATTTTGTGAAGTTTTTCAACCGATAAAGTTATGGAATTAGGACAGAGGTTGAAAAATAATCCCCGGTAAAGGTCCGTCCAGTCTGTCCTCCTCAGAGTGTCTGACAGGAAGGTTCCGTGTTTAACGCTGACGTATCGCCTTCACCACCAACAGGTGTGACCATGAGTGTGATCCTGGATTTGTCCTACACTGTGAGCATCTGGATCTCTGCTGCTGTGGCCATCACCTACACCCTGCTGGGAGGCCTCTACTCCGTGGCCTACACAGACATCATACAGCTCGTCCTCATCTTCATCAGCCTGGTGCGTTCTGGCCTTCCTGGCAGCAAACACGTTTAGCGGTCAGAGCAGGGAGCAAAAACAACCTGCAGGAATGGAATATTTTCATATGCTGCTCTTGATTTACTTTGAGCAAACCAGGTGTGACTGTGTAGAGAGAAACCACCACAGGTACCAAGACCGGGTGCAGACAGGACGCTGAAACAGTGAAAATCATTACCTCGGTTACCACCGGTCGTCATGTTCACTAACTCACTAATTCATACATTATTCCATCGTTTAAAACCAAACTATAAGAGTCATTTCAGCCATACATGTTGTCAACTTTACAATGGGACAGCTGAGGAGCGGTTGGATCATTGTACTCTGCTCCTGCTCCCCAGTGGCTGTGCGTGCCCTTCGCCCTGATGAGCCCCGCCGTGGTGGACATCACGGACACGGCCTACAACTACACCTTCCAGTCTCCGTGGCTCGGCAGCGTGGACGCAGACAGAGCCTGGTGGTGGATTGACAACTTTCTGCTGCTGGTATGAAGTGTGTTAGAGACGCTTTCAGGACGTCCTCTGGCTCAGTGTTCACGTTTGGGGTTTGGACCGGACATCTATCCTGTTCTGGAGAGGAGATAATTTCCCCACAGCTGATCTGATCTGGCATGTGCTGGATCAACATTCTCCTCACGCCTGCGGAGCCCCAGGAAATGCTCCTTCCTCCACATGAAGAAGTTTAGAAATGGGACTATTAGCTAAAGGTTTCTGTCATTAAGTTTTAAACCTGCTAAGAGCTCTGATTAAATGTGTTAATAAGTTTGGACGAAAGTGTTTCTCCTCCCAGCGTTCCCGAGCTCTGTGATGTTTCAGGTTGGGAGCTGAGGATGATGGAGAAGCTCCATTTTGTACTTCCAGAGCTAATCATCGCCTCAGATTGAGGATGGTTTAAGAATCATCCAGCAGTCTCTTGTTTTTTTCTGTCGTACAATGAAAACAGAATTTTAACCTGCTTTCCCATCGTGAAACAAAATCTAATTATAAAAACAAAAAAGGCATCTGACACTCAGACCTGACCTGCTGACCGGGGCCCCCACAGGTCCCACACTGTGACAAATCTCTGCAGGGGTCTTTTGTGTCACTTTTCATGACATCACACTGGTTTCCTCCATTTTCATTTTTAAACATATGAAACAATCAATTTCCTGTCAGGCCTTTTAAATGGTGAGAACCGCCATCATCGCAGAGGCGAAACTGTGCTGAGGTGAAAGGAGACATTGAACCCCCCGCCTAACCCCAGAGGGGAGAGGAGAGTGGGCGGGGTCAGCCAGGCAATGCTCAGTTTGTTGCATTCTGCTACCTCACCATTAGATGGTGCTGTCTTTGACATACTGGACCATTAACAAAAGTTTGATAACTGTTTCCACTTTATCCATGACAGCAAACTAAACTGGACGGAGGACTCTATCCTCTGTCTTCACCACTGTTGCAGCTGACTGGACTGGGACTCGTTCGTGGACATATTTGGCCATTTGGATGAGCTGACTGAGCCTGTGTGTTCTTCCATTTCCTTTTGTGAGGACCTGTTCAACCCTGAGAAATCAGTCTGTGTTTATCCAAATAACAAAGCCTGGTTTCAACATCAGTTAAGAACACAGTGAAGCAGAGAAAACATCAGCTTCAACCAGGTGGGCTCAACCCGATACAGAGAGCTTCAGCCGCAGGCTGAAAGGGATCCGAGGCGAGCAAAAATAAATCATAAGGACAAGGAGAAACTCACACCACACATGGGAGGATGTGAAGTCTATGGTGGGGATTAAGCCCAAGGAGAGCCTCATTTCCTTTTATAGCGTGTCTGACCTTGAACTGTCACATGACTGTAACACCTTGCTATAATCGTTTCAAGGCTCAGGATTTAGTGAGGAGATGTCTCCTCTGTTCAAACAGGGTTCGTGAGCAAAGCCCTGGTCCGGGCGGTTTCAGTGGCTGTAAGGTTCTATTGTTCACTGGTCAGTCATCAGTTAATGTGCCTGTGCCATAAAACAAATCCCCACAGTCACTTAGTGAGAGGTTAGTGCTACGGCGCCTGTGGCTTTGAACTGAGTGAGAGGGCGCCAACTTTTACTACTTTTTATTGACTGTCATCAGCTTTTAACCGCATTCAACCTTACGTCTTCGCAGGACGTCCACAGACCCATCACAGCATTGATCCAGGACTCAGATGTTGGCTTACAGATCTTTTAATGACTGAGGGTCAATGGTTTCCTTCCACTTGCTGCACTCCCTCCCCTCTTCTTAGCACATTCGTTCTATAAACTAATGAGTGTCAAATTCAAATCAGATTTTATTTGTGTAGCCCAAAAAGGTCTCTATAAGGTGAGGTCCCAGCTGGTCCTTCAGTCCACAGACAGTTCACGTTGCCTCCATCACCTCGTAGATTCAAAAAGCCAAAATGCAGGACTGACAGACTCAGTGGGGTTTTAAATGTTGTTTATTGTTTTATGTTGTTTGCTGAAAAAGGCCAAACCTTCCATTTCTGCATTTACCAGCACAAACACTTTCATTCTTCCGCTTCAGTGATGCTTCGGCCTCCTGCTCTTCCTTCATCTCTTCCAGGGTTTGGGGAACTTGGGCCTACAGAACTTCCACCAGAGGACGCTGTCGGCGGCCTCCTCGGCCACAGCCAAGATCACCTGCTTCGCCGCCGCGTTCATCGTCCCCGTGCTGGGCATCCCGCCCATCCTCCTCGGAGCGGCGGCCGCGTCCACAAGTAGGAGCAGAGCTTAAAACAACCCTTTTGTTGAGCTGAAGCTGCCACAGCATCAGGTAGCATCGGTTTGGTGAAGCAGTTTCAGCTCTGACTGTGGTTGACTGATGTACAACTAAGATATTTACAGTTTTGTGCAGTTTACGTCTTTAACTCTCCTGGACTGCTGGTTTCGTTTCAGCTAACAGTTGTTTTAAGACTTTTTCCACATTGGAACATGTGAAGGATGTAAAACTTTAGATTTAATTATCACTAAATGATAATAAATGGTGATATTTTTTGTTTAAAGCTTTAAAGAAAGTTTACGAACGCTGAACTGAACTTTATCACCATTCTGTGTCTTCACGTTCGTCAGACTGGAACCTGACCTCTTACGGCTCTCCGTCTCCGTTCGAGCGCGGCGAGACCGGCCTCGTCCTGCCCATTGTCCTGCAGCACCTCACGCCGACCTACATCTCCATCGTGGGAATCGGAGCGGTGGCCGCCGCTGTGATGTCATCCACCGACTCCGCCCTGCTGTCTGCTGCCTCCATCTTCACCTCCAACATCTACAAGAGCATCCTGAGGACACAGGTGAGGAGGGCGAGGAGAGGCGGGGTCATGTCAACCTCGCTGTTGACCTAAAATATTCCCCATAAGAACAGATCAAACACACGCGCTGGTCTCGCTTCCCCCCCTCCAGGCGTCGCAGCGGGAGGTCCAGTGGGTGATCCGGGTGTCGGTGGTGGTGGTGGGCTTAGCCGGGACGTCCCTCACCTTCCTGGACAACAGCGTCCTGATGATCTGGATGCTGCGCTCCGACCTCACCTACACCCTCATGCTGCCGCAGCTGGTCTGCGTCCTCTTCTTCAGCGTCTCCAACGGTTACGGCGCCGTCCTGGGCTGCGTCGTGGGCGTGCTCCTGCGCGTGCTGTGCGGGGAGCCGCTGCTCGGCATCCCGCCTGTGATCCGTTTCCCGGGATGCCGGCTGGTGAACGGCGTCTACATCCAGCACTCCCCAGTCAGGACCATCTGCATGCTGTCCGCCATGGCGGCCATCTTGTTTTTCTCCCACGTGACGGCGCTCCTCTTCCAACGAGGCCTGATTCCTGCCAGCTGGGATGTTTTTGCAGTGAAAGCTCAGCGGTCAACACGAACAGGAGGTGTTTCTGCATCAGACACCACGGACAAGATGTCAGAGGAACACAAAGCCGACGCTGAGGCGAGGGAACCCATGATGGAATCCGCATGCTGAGAGGTTTCACGTGTAACGTGACCAATACGGACAGTCTATGGAGAATTTTTACATACTTTTGTCTCTGTATATTCTTAAGTAAAAGTCTCTTTGATATGATCACAGCTCAGTATTTGTCTTTTTTGTCATATTTATTTTGATGAATTTTATTGACAGTGATGCTTTCAAAAGCAACAACGTGATTGGATGGTAACTTTCACTGACCATTTCAACACAAACTGTCACGGTGCAAACTGTGTCTGTTTTGTTGTCTCTCTCTCTCTCTCTCTCTCTCTCTCAGGGGGCGTGGTCAGCCCATTGGCCTGTTCTCCATCTCCTGATCAGTCCAGCTCACCCCTCCACTCCTCCCCAGGTTATTCAGCCACAGTGATTGTTTGCTGGCACAAATTGTTGAGGTCTTTGTGAGTCTTTCATGAACTGATCTCAGATCAGATCTTCAGATCTTCATTCCTCCTCTCTAGGCAGAGCCAGATCGTCCAGCAGGCTCCCTGACACTCATCCAGTCATTCTTTAAATAACCACTTTAAAACCTTCTCCTCTGGCTCCTCTATGGGTCCTCAAACTAAAACCTGGAACCAAACACGAACGTCCCTGCTAGTCAACAAAACAACAAACTGCTCTGCAAAAAAAAAAAAAAAAAAAAAAAGGAGGACAAGTCGTTACATTTCAGGCAAAAAGAATATTATTCTATATTCAACAATATCAAATTTAGCCTTATGTAAGGGTTAATATGCTGAGCTAATTAAAAGTAAAACATTTTAATTTCCTAGTTGATTCACACACACGCACACAAAAATGATGAGGACTTATTATTTCCACTGTGAAGGTCTGCAGACCCTCGCATAGCGCCCCCTGCAGGCTAATACGCCTGTTGGCATCTTTTAAACAGGTTAGACTAAAAACACTGTAATGGTGTGTTGTCACTAAACGCTAATCACCAGGTAAATATTGCAGACATTTATCAGTATCTCGTGCTTTTACTGTCTATTTTTTTCTCTTTTCTCTGCGCCTGATGGATAAACTGTCAGAAATCTTTGGCCCCACCTGCAGGATTAGAGTGCCAGGTCAGACGCAGGGCTGAGGTCAGTTTGGGGGCCATATTTTAGCACGATATCTTTACTTTTACTCAAACTGCGTGTGACTGCTGGGTACTGTAGTAGTAGCCGAACTTCTTGTAGGATATTAAACCAAATGGGCTCATGAGACAATGTACATATATTAAAGAAAGCAAAACAACAAAAACAAACATTTCCACACAAGCCAAAGAATATTAAACTTAACAACACAGAACCAGTTACATCCTGGGCTTTAATCCTGTCAAAAAGTAAAGTGTCCTTTTGTTTTCACTGTTGGAAAGAATTTTACGATAATCAAAGAACTAACAGGTTTATCTACATTTTCATATTGATCATATCATAATTATATTGATTATTAATTGTATTTATTATTACGATTCAAATAGAACTGTGCTGGAATACTTTAAGTGAGAACAAATACTGTCTGCAAGTTGGCACAGATCACAGAAATATTCTGTATATATTATTGTATAAATATTCTAACATTTTAATTTTCCTGTTTAACTGAACAGAAGTGACCGTTTTCCACCTCCAGAAGCAAAACACCTCAAGTGAGCAGAGAAGAGGACAAAACTTTATGAATCCGGGACGTTGCTGCTTACAGAACAAATAACAAAAGGAATTGAAACACATCAAGACAGCGCTCCAGACATGCGGCTACCCTAAGTGGACCTTTGTCAAATCGTCCAAAAGGCGCCACAAAGAACCACCCGAGGCAGAAAGGGAAAAACGGAAGAACGTAGTTATCCCATATGTGGCAGGTCTATCAGAAAAATTCAGAAGAATCTTCCAAAAACACAAAATTCCAGTCAATTTCAAACCGGGCCAGACCTTAAGACAGCGACTGGTCCACCCCAAGGATAAAACACCCAGGCATAAGCTCAGCAATGTTGTGTATGCCGTTCAATGCACAGAGGAGTGCTCTGACCTTTATATAGGTGAAACCAAACAGCCCCTCCACAGACGCATGGCACAACACAGGAGAGCCACCTCATCGGGACAGGACTCAGCTGTACATCTGCATCTTAAGGAGAAAGATCACTCCTTTGAGGACTCCAATGTCCACGTTCTGGACAGAGAGGACAGATGGTTTGAAAGAGGAGTAAAAGAACAGGGGTGGTGGACTACGACACCATTTGTCTGCTACCTACAATGCTGTCTTGGGAGCCCTCCCCAGGCGGTTTAACCCCCACACACACCTGGGGCCATGTGAACCCAAGGTGTCACACGGAACCAAGGGTGAGGGGCAAACACGCTCAAGTGATTCACACCCGGGCTCTTGTGACCTTAACGACTCACACGATGCCTAGCCAGACGACCGCAGACGAGGCTGTTGTTTTCTAAACATGTCCCCCTTGTTGGTGATTGTCTCACCAACAAAGAGGCTGTTAGTCTCATAACACGTCCTCTTTGTTGGTGATTGGTGATTGTCTCTACCCACTCGGGGTTAAATACCTGGGTTTCCCACACTGAACCTCAGAACTGAAGAAGCCTTTCGGATGAGAGGCGAAACGTCTTCAAACAAGATAAGAAGTCCAGTTGCTTCCTACTAAACACTCCGAGAACAAATAACCACACACGGCTCACAGATGAGGAAACACCATGACGACCTATGTTTGTCTTCTGTTCCGTGCTCAGGTTCAGGGGGACACAGAGCTCAATTTCCTCTCTCAAACACGGACGATCACTGAGGCGTTTTAATGTGTAAATTAAATCTGTGTGCAACTTGAACCATTTTCAATAAAAGATCCTAAATGGGATTACATCCACTGTCAGAAGACGTTTCTGTGCCTGCACATCCTTCCCTGCTTTTGGACATTCAGAAGGAAGGCCACTACAGGGGCCAGCACAAGCCTGTGACCTCGGTTCCTCAGAGGACGGCTGTAAATAACCCTGCTGAGCCTGCTGATGCAGGGCAGGCCCACACGGCATGCAGGGCTCGGCCGCTAGATTAGGTGACATTTCGTTCCTGACACGTCTGCGGGCCAACAGCTGGAACAATCGTCCTGTAGGAAAGTCTTTGAAGGCCAGGACGACACTTCCTGTGTCCTCTGTTGGATGGCTAAAGTGGGGCCGGAGTTTATATGTTTAATTGTTTGTATATATTTATTTTGAGTTGTTATTATTGCAGTCCAGGCCCTGTGTTCCACTCATGTCACTCAAATCCCTCCAAGCTTTCTGGGTTGAATTTCCTTCATGAGATTAATTTTACATCAGGGGGAGACGAGACATTGCCCCTCTTGACGTCCGACTCATTTTGGTTCAGCTGACCACAGCAGCACCGAGGCAGGACGTCACTCTGCGCTTTAAACGGGGTCAAAGACCAACAACCCCACTGCTGTAAGATAAAGAAATCATTAAAGCTGACCTTTATTGTGAAGGCAGTGACACGTGCAGGTTGTTCTACGTCAGAGTGACATCACAGAACCAATAAACGAATGTGATCGGACGTGTTTTCCTCAGTTCTGCAGTGTGACAGTGATGTGCGAGGAGGAGGGATGATTAAGGGGATGTAGCGACACCTGCTGGTCACGTGATCTCACACTGGGCTCACGGGTCAATTTGATTGGCCAAGACATTTGTCAGATGCTTCAAATATTTCTTCTTTTAAATATATATAATAACATATTAAGAAGTATTTCTAAATGTGAACGTTTGACTGATGCAATGGAGAAAAATTGCAACCAACAAAGAAAGAAGTTCCGCTGAATGACCCTTCATCAGGTAGAAATCTTTAGGTATCATCCAATCAGAGGACAGCTGAGACCGAAACCACCTGAAACGTATCAGTGCAAAGTTCTTCAAAAAATCAAATACAGGCACCAAACGTTGACACATTTCTTCACCTGTCAGTCAGCCGGTGACAGAGAAAACCTGACTAAGGCCGCGTCCTTCCCGGTTCACAACAACTGAGGTGAACGTAAGGACCTCTGTTAGAGAAACACACACATTATAACACGACATTCATCAACGTGAATATCCAGAAAGCTTCTCTGCTCCTCAACGGCACAAATTACAAGGATTAATATAAATAACCACATAAAGGAAATCCACAAACGAAAACAATGTATGTTGTGACTTTACTAGACAAACGGTTGAATCTGCACTCAGTTTGTCATCTCCACCGTGTTTGTGTTGTTTTGAGGCTCTCCTGACGTGAAACGACGCACAAATAGTTTTTCCTGCTGGGATTTTCTGTAGCCGATCAGATGTGAGAAAGCGAATATGAAACCTGTAGAGTCACTGACAGCGAATGCCTCATTACACACCCACCTGACCATAATACCATTCAGTGGCTCCCCAGATCTCAATCCAGTCAGGCACTTGAGAGGGTCCCCATCCTCGGCGTCAGGCCGGAAGGACAGCTCCCGTTCGACAGACACACAGTCATCCGCTGCCTCGGTCACTCCGACGGTCAGAACTGTATGACGTCAGCTCAGCAGCAACTATTGATCGTCTTCAGCTGATCGACCAATTTTTGATTTGATGGACCGACGTTTTCTTGTTGATCTCAAAAGCAGAACTCAAACCTTCAGAGACATTTATTTTTTATTTCTTAGTCGCACTTCAGCTTCCACTGGGGTTCACTGACAGCCTGAACAGTGTTGGACTGATGTGCACAGAAGCAGTGAAAATCACAGCCTGTCACTCATCAGCTAGATGCACAGAAACTATTGAAATATTTTCAGGGTCCTGGAGCTGTTTGTTCTGTCAGAGGCCAGAGGTCGGAGGTCCCCGTCTGTGGTCTGGAACAGAACATGCCATGCTTTTGTTTTCAGAAAAACACGAATAAATCAGCACACACACAGTGCTTTAACTCTGTTCCACCGATTACGTCCGTCCGTCCTGTGGTGATGACGTGAGTGGGGGCGGAGACTTTGGAGGAGTTTCAGTGCCAGAGGTCACGAGGGCCCTGATGCTCTCTGCTGGGGGTCTGTTTGTGGGGTCCAGAACGGTCCCTTCGTACGCCACCTTGTTCCTGATGCCATCCTGGATAATCCTCTGCTGCACACGGAGTTTGGCGTTGTTCATCCTGCAGTAAAACCTGGAGACACAAACACGCGCAGATCAACACGATTCTGGGGGTTTTGGTCTGAAAGACGAGACAAGGACGGCGTGAGAGCCAACGGAAGACCTACCAGGACCCAAGTGTGGTCAGCATGAAGCCTGCGAATCCCACATCAAAAGACCTCCTGACCCGACCTACGGAGAGCAGGACAGACGTCAGACAGCCTCCAGCATCCAGTTTTCACGGACATTATTTTAAGACCACACTGTCTAGCACCAGCAGGACTGCAAAGCTTCAAACATGGAAGTTGCTGCAAAGAAGCTAAACGTTCTAAACCACGGATGATTCATACACGTCAAACCTGTTTCAAGGTTCGTTTCCTGAGAAAAGGTGCTGAACTTGAAACGGGAAGACCATTTCATCCTGTTAGACATTGGTGAGATTGGTGTGATTAACATGGGGACTCCTGAGTTATGACTCACTGGTGGCCAGAAAGTGCAGCAGGCCGGCAGCGAGCGAGCCCCCCGCCCCGTGCAGGATGGCGTCTCTGGCACACGGGGTGTTCTGGACATCCAGAATCCCCAGCAGCCTGAAAGCCTGAGGGACAGAGGAGACGACCACAACTGACATTTCTTTTATATCTAAAAGGACAATTCACACATCCAACCCCCCCCTCCCCAACCGGTGCAACTCACACCGACTGGACCCTGATGTGTCTGTCTGTCCACACCTGTACCTCACAATGTGCTGTAAGGTCCTGTGATACTAATACTGCAGACTGTAGGTGTGCTGATCTGAGATCGGCTACCATCATTTCCACTGAATTCTCATTTTAATGCACAAAATGACAACAAATCATTGCTTTTTCAAACGGTTAAAAACGTTGACTGTGCCTGGACAGTCGGTGACACACACTGCGTTAACGCAGATCCATGTTCTGATCAAATGGATATCCTACCGGTCATAAATCGATCGATCGGGTTGAATCTTCCATTTCATACGTTTAAATTGTATTCTGCCTGAGCACTTCCGGGACTCACCTTGTTCTCGTTGTCCTCTCCTGTCATCACACAGCTGATCGTGTCTCCTTCCGCCAAGTTTCTACTCAATTTATGCTAAAAATCCCTTCATGTAACAACCACTTTCATAACGCAGGCTAGTTTCACGCATGCGCAGAGCCGTCCGTCCGTCTGCCATTGATCGCCGACTGGATACAAACGGCTGCTGTATGGTTCCGACGTACATGTGTGTTTCAATGTAATATGTTTTGTTATTTTATCATTTTTATTCAAATTGCTTGTTTTCGTTGTCATGTTTATATTTACTGATGCGTCCGTTTAAGAATTTTTTTAATGATCTAACAATGTTGAAGAATCCTTTAACAGAAGCCCCTGAATCGAGACCCCAGTCCGGCTGTAGGTGAGTTTCTCATGTGACAAGACCGCTTTTCCACAAAAATCCCACAGATTCCATCCATCGCAGACCTGTATTCAAGCATTTTTTTTAAATTGAATTTGTATAACACAAATAGGGCCGAACAGTAATTGATGACATGAGATTTGCTGCAAAGATGTGGTCTGTAAAAATGCTCGGCCACATCAACGTGAACATTTGTCCTGCCGGGTTCGGAACATCTGGGGGAAAATGCTGATCTGAATTATGGAGGAAGCTTGTAAGGTGTTCCACAGATCCTCAGTACAAACCTTGTTGAGTGTAGAAAGCCTCCTCCAGGCCGCACATTTATAGTCACGAAATAAAACCGGCTTCCCGTATTCACATAAAATCAGCACTAGGTTCATTTCTGTCGCACTGCCATGTTCAGTTTATTGTATCTTATGGAACATATCAGAAATGAATAGCAGCAGCGATCTTTCATTCACTGGGCAACACGCTGATTTTACAGACCACCTATAGAGCTGCTCTGTCTTTTGTCAGACTGAACCCTCATTAACTCCTCATCAGCAGTTAGAGGACTCAGGAGGAGACAGAAACTGCAGCCATCTAGACGCTTCTCTTTAATGTTCTGCATGATTTTTACTGATTTACAGGTTTATCTGAGTCCAATTAGCGTTTTTCCTGTTTGACTAAAGGTAATTTTCTGTCACTGACAAGCAAACTGTGGAACACCTGCAGGATCACACTGCTCTTACATCAATTGTACCCTTTAACATGTAGGTGATTCAGTTACCTCCAGTTTGGGCACATCTGAGGCTCAGAAGGTTCAGGTGTCACAAGTAATGACAGATGAGCCAATAATCCAGAGCTCTAATAAGATTTGTTGAGACCTAAATCTTTCCCTGCTATCTCATCCCTGGTGGAATGATTGACTGTCGAGATTCGAGTGAGACTATCAGTGGATGTAGTGTTGCTCCACCGGGGCTCCTCTCAGGACCACATTTCTACCAGCCACTGAAGTTCAACGAAAATAACAGATTTCCTCATTCGATTACCTACGGAAACATCCGATTAAATAAACCTTTACCATTTTAGATAGACCTGAATCAGGAATCAAACACACTCAGACATTTTATCAATGGGCTCTCATTTACTCTGGAAGTTACATTCACATTATGGTTGGAAATTTTCTGCGTGCCAAGACGCCCTCAGTGATAAACGTTGACCCCATTTCTTGTGTCAGATCAACAGAATTAACTTCAGTAAATTAACTTAATTTGTGTAGTTCACAAAGTGTTGTCATATTCAATAAATTGTCCGGACAGAAAATAAAAACAGAGTCAACAGAGCTCTGAGAAACATTTATATTTCTTAAACATTATCAGGGAACATTAAAAATGTAAACATTCGGCTCTACACTGTAGAAAAATTATCCCTAAAATGACGAGTGGAAGAACTGCCTGTCAGTTTGTGTTCCCAGGCTGGTGAAGTCATAACTTAAGTTGCCTCTGATTGGCTAAAACACTTTACTGTCCTGAACTGGGCGGGACAGGTTTGGCAGGAGGCATCTGATTGGTCAGGGTAAGAACGCTGCAGATGCCTTTGCCATCCTAAGAAAAACTTATCTGTACACACCAACCTTGCCCGGAGGGAAAAAAGAAAACAAAGCACAGACTTGGTTAAAGCACTTTAACCCTGTTTACAACACAGGAGGATGGTAAGGGGACCAGGACCAGGACTGGTTCATGTGGACAGTCCTGTAAGGTGTCTCTCCTCCTCAGACCTTCTCCTCCTCCCTCAGTCTGCTGCTCAGCCCGTCCACCACCATGCTGAGCTCCGTGCTCTTATTCAGCTTCAGGTACAAGTCCTTCCTGATCGGGTGAATGGTCAGCCAATCAGCAGCCACCTCTGCCAGCAGATGCAGGTGTTTCTCCATCTCACCTGTGGATCAGCGAGGGAGAGCAACCAATCACAAAACCACTCTTCACGAGACCATATCGAGGCCTGTCTTGACCCACTTTATTATTAGCTTCATCTCATATGTGTTTGTTCTTCAGCTGAAAATGACGAAGCTTCACACAGTTTGGTACAATATTTACAGAGCAGACACGACTACTGATGGCGCAGAGTCAAAAACATCCCCTCTGTGTTTTCATGTATCATTTTTATTCTAAACTTTTGGCTCAGCAGTCCTGAGTCCAGCTGGGCGGCAGCAGACAGAAGGACTTTACCATGACCTTCACGACCCAGTTAGATGAGAAGCTCGGTTCTGAACCCACCTGTGCTGAGAGCAGATCTGTAGCTGGACGCCATCCTGTTACAGGCCACCTCCATGATGAGCGCCGGCTTCTTCTCCGCCACAAACACATTCCGCAGGATCCTGGCCAGCTCGGGGAGCCGCGACAGCATCAGTAGGCGGTCCTCCTGGGCCCGGGTCCGAGTCATGGCTGCTTCCAGTCTCTGGGCCTCCTTCGCACGAATCTGGAACATAGACACACCACAAATAAAACCATCACAATGTGGTTTCCTGGTGGACGAAAAGTCGTTCCAGGTCACCAATACAGCCCAGTGGAGTCCATGAACGTACCCTCTCCAGGAGGGACTGGGACACTCCCTTCAGGGCAGCTGGAGTTGGAGGGACTGCTGGGGTGGGTGGAGGTGTGGAATCTCTGCTGTCAGTGACTTTGTCTTCCGTCTTCAGAGCCAGAGAAACCAGAGCCTTCTCCATCTGAGCACGAGAGACACCATCACATCAGAAACCAGAACATTCTCCATCTAAACACCAGACACACCATCACGTCAGAAACCAGAACCTTCTCCATCTGAACACCACAGACACACCATCACGTCAGAAACCAGAACCTTCTCCATCTGAACACCACAGACACCATCACATCAGAAACACTGAAACCAGAACTTTCTCCAGCTGAACACCACAGACACCATCACATCAGAAACCAGAACCTTCTCCATCTGAACACCACAGACACCATCACATCAGAAACCAGAACCTTCTACATCTGAACACCAGAGACACCGTCACGTCAGAAACCAGAACCTTCTCCATCTGAACACCAGAGACACCATCACATCAGAAACACTGAAACCAGAACTTTCTCGAGCTGAACACCACAGACACGTCACATCAGAAACCAGAACCTTTTCCATCTGAACACCAGAGACACCATCACATCAGAAACACTGAAACCAGAACTTTCTCGAGCTGAACACCACAGACACGTCACATCAGAAACCAGAACCTTTTCCATCTGAACACCAGAGACACCATCACATCAGAAACACTGAAACCAGAACTTTCTCGAGCTGAACACCACAGACACGTCACATCAGAAACCAGAACCTTTTCCATCTGAACACCAGAGACACCATCACATCAGAAACACTGAAACCAGAACTTTCTCGAGCTGAACACCACAGACACGTCACATCAGAAACCAGAACCTTTTCCATCTGAACACCAGAGACACCATCACATCAGAAACACTGAAACCAGAACTTTCTCGAGCTGAACACCACAGACACGTCACATCAGAAACCAGAACCTTTTCCATCTGAACACCAGAGACACCATCACATCAGAAACACTGAAACCAGAACTTTCTCGAGCTGAACACCACAGACACGTCACATCAGAAACCAGAACCTTTTCCATCTGAACACCAGAGACACCATCACATCAGAAACACTGAAACCAGAACTTTCTCGAGCTGAACACCACAGACACGTCACATCAGAAACCAGAACCTTTTCCATCTGAACACCAGAGACACCATCACATCAGAAACACTGAAACCAGAACTTTCTCGAGCTGAACACCACAGACACGTCACATCAGAAACCAGAACCTTTTCCATCTGAACACCAGAGACACCATCACATCAGAAACACTGAAACCAGAACTTTCTCGAGCTGAACACCACAGACACGTCACATCAGAAACCAGAACCTTTTCCATCTGAACACCAGAGACACCATCACATCAGAAACCAGAACCTTCTCCATCTGAGCACCACAGACACCATCACATCAGGAACTTTACTACGATTCAAATACAGACACATCTGGAACTGAAGGAGCAGTTCGCCAAAAAGTATTAAAGGTGGTTCTCGTTGCTAAACCAATCAGCAGTTTCTCAGACACGAATCATGTTCCTGACTTGCGGTACCTTGGGGGTGATGAGAGAGCGGGCTCTGTCCAGCACCTCCTGAGCCGTGGACAGCTTCTCGGTGTGAGGGGGCTGAGGCAGCGAGCTGCTCTGGACGGCCGGCACCGTGTCCACGTTAAAACGAGGGTGCCAGCGGGTGAGTTTGTCATCTGGGACCGACATCGGAGGCACCAACGAGGACAGGAAGGCCTGCAAACAGACCACAGAGAGTGACCTTAAATCATTTCCTCCCACATCAGCTGATACAACGCAGAAACATTTTGATGCTTTTAGTCGGGTATTCGTCGAAAACGAAATGAAATAATGGTGATAAAACCGGTTGTAAGCAGTGTTTCACTCACACATTACTGTTAATCTCATGGTTCACCTTTTGGGATACTAATCAAACTATTACATATTGGAACACTTTGATGGTCGGAAAATAAGTAACTAGTCAAACACAAAAAAAAGAAAGAAGCTGGGACGGGCAACGTGTGAAACACAAAAAAAAAAAAAAAAAAAAAAAAAAAAAAAAAAAAAAAAACTGCTGATAAAGACTAAACACACAACCACAGATGAGGATCAGAGACAACCAACTTCCTGTTACACAAAATACACATTTTCAGAACAGGAGACTGGAAAAAAAAAAAAAAAAAAATTCTTGCCAAAGAGGTGAACCAGCTGCTGAGGAAGACGACAGCTTGACAGTTTTATCTCTTCTGTGCATGTCACACTGCTGACCAGAAATCCCCAACCACGATGAGAAAATGTGCGTCTGATCGCAGTAACCGTTTAACCGACATGGACAAGAAACGGAAGACAAAATATGACCCTACGTTACGCTGCAGCAGCCGCTCACCTTGTGGTGCCGTCTGACGATGGAGACCAGGTTCAGATGGAAGATGTGTTTTCTGTCCAGGAGATGAGAGGCTGAGAGGATGGGCCGGGCTTCATTCTGGTCTGAGGAAGATTACACACCGGTACAAAACACATGAACACACATTTAGATGTATAAAACAACAGAAAAGATTGTGAGAACAAAACCTGAAGGCAGGTTGCTCTAACCAGAGATGATGACGGGCTCCACGGTGAGCTGGTAGCTGCCCTTCTTGATGCTGCTGTTGAAGGTTGGGATGTTCTTCTCCTGTCTGAAAGTGTAGGCGTCTGGAAAAACAGTCTTTATCTGAGCCACGTGGCTCTCCTCAAACCGCCTGTCGTGTGGATGAGAAGAGGCACACATTAGACTCTGCTGTCCCTCTTCCAGGATGTGGAAAAGTCCCCCGGAAAAAGACCTATAACATGCAGAGGGATATTTCTCCATCTCTCCACCTACTTGTGCATCATGTCCTGAACTCCCTGTTTGATCTTGGCGAAGGTGGCCGTCTCACTGCGGTTGTGCAGCATGGCTACCACTGTGTCCATGCTCCGGAACATCTCAGCCAGCACCTTGTACTGGTATGGCAGGGAGAGGCCGGGGGGGACGGCCTGGGCGAGGGTGTGGTACCGCTGGTACGCTGGCAGCTCAGTGCTGAGAGAATAAACAGGGACGGATAAAGTCCGACTTCTGTAGCACGGCGCAGACTGACACATACAGGATTGTACAGCTACCCTTACGGGGACCATGTATTTTACACAGCCCAACTGCATGAACCCCAATCAGGGTCTCCAGGGGACCAGTTTTTGGTCCCCACGGGGACTACTGGTCCTGGCAAGCTGAAGAGTTTTTTTTCCAGGGAAAAAAAAAAAAATCCAACAGGTATCAAAAACGTATACCCACATACGTTAGTGTAATTATCCTTGTGAGGACACTGGACTGACATTCATTTAGCACAGTCAAAGTCAAACATAGCCATGGTTCATTTTTAGTCCTAAACGTAACCAGGAAGTCAAACATTACATTTTGCCATATAAAGACCCCTCTTTGTCCCACTAAGGTGAGCGATTTTCCAGAGGTCCCCACAAGGTAACAAAGACAAACCAACACACACCTGTTCTGGGCCTGTGTTTCTGGCTGTTTGCTCTCCTCTTTTCTTCTCTGAGCTTTAGCTGCGAGCTCTCTGGCCCGTGCCAGAGTCGCCTTCAGGGCCTTGGCGTCAGTTTTAGGGACATGACTGGCGGTGGGGGATCTGCTGTGTGCTGGACCAGCAGGAGAAGACGACGAGGAAACAGCGCCGCTTACTTCCTCTCCTCGCTTCTTGATCATCTGAATCCGAGACTTTAAGGCTGCAATGTCGTCTTTGCACAGAGACTGAAAGAAGGAAGGTGAGAACTTTTGAAGATGAGTGTGGAATTGTGGAATTTGCATCTGTTGCCAACTCATCCAAACAAACAATGGATGTACTGTATTCATCTAACACACACGTCGCCAACAGTAAATCATAAAAACAAAAACAAAACCGTTTCGGCCGACGATACTTTCCTTCAGACAGTCCTGAGGGAAAATGTCCAATGTTTGCTGCTGTCAACCTCTAATGTGAGTATCTGCTGATTCTGTCATTTATGACAGTTAATGAAAACTCTTTTATACCTGCGAGGGCGGGGCTTCACCCTGTGGAAGCTCAGGTGAGTTCTTTAGTCCCTCGACACCATAGAGAATCTATATCAACCAAATGGTTATTCTGTCGGTGGTGTCGGCCCAGAATTTCCTCCTCAGTAACCGTGAAGCCCCTCTGACAGTGAAACTGTGTGTTTGGGAGTACTGATGGTGTGTTGGAAAGGGTCTCGGATTCTACCACCACACATTGGGCTCACTCTTACCTGGCTGGCCTGTCCCCCTCCGGTGACTCTGTCCCTCTGTGGTGGGCTGCTGGTCCGGACCGCAGCGGGACTCTCCGCATGTTCCCGGGCCACATGCGATGCTGGAGCTGCAGGCCGCTGGGTCACCTCACCGTGCAGGTTCTGGACACGCAGACAACAAGCGGGAGAGTCAGCTCGGGTTTCTTACAAAATCAGTTAGAATGTGGACATGATGTCCACTCGCGGTACCTGCGGGGAGTCCTGGGCGAGGACCAGCTTCTTCTGGGCCTTCCGCTTCGGTACCTTCTCCGGGAGGTTCGCTTTAGCGGCCTCCGCTCGCCGTCTCTTCTTGGCCGTGCTGTGGTCGGCGGTGGCCGAAAACACGGGCCCTCCGAGCCCAAACGCTGCCAAAGTCCGCTTGGGTGTCCGGGGGCAGGAGGAGGAATCTTTGGGCTGCGGCCCGCTCAGCCCCGCGGCCTCATCGATAACTCGGACGAACTCGTCACGGACGGCGGACGAAGTCGGCGAACCGGCTCTGTTTTTGGAGGAGCGAGTGATGGCGACGCTGACCGCAGACGAGCGGCTCCGAGGCTTCGCTGCTTTCACCGGAGCGGCGACGGCGCCTCTCCTCCTTTGCGAAAAGAAGTCGGTAACCCGGGCCTGAGACATCCTGTAGCGGCGTAACACGGAACCCGCTGCGGTAGAACCGACACGATCCGTCCGAACCGAAGAGTTTGACTTTTAAATAGCGGACAGAAACAAAGGAGCCCCGGAAGTGCTCCGACTGAACAGGAAGCTGGATGGAATTTTCGCGCGCATTCAACAATGCCACGCCCCCTACTGCAAACTGTACTGTGATAGGATAGCGAAGGAAGGGCCCGCATTACTCGGACTCCGATTGGCTATTACTCGTTGACTTCCTGGTTTGAATAAATATTTTATTAGTAGAAATAAATATTCTTCAAGATGTTGCATTGAATCTGTCCTGCAAAGAGAAGAGAATATATTTTACTTATTTTCCTTTGTGAACATGAACAGTTTGGGATTCATGTATTTAATGTAATTTTGAGTAATAATTCTAATTATATTCCCATACAGAAACCAATATGGAACACTTACACAAACCTACTCTCATCGATTCGTCACTGAAACAGTGTGGCACCTTATCTGTAAAGAGACAAAAAGCTGCAAAGACTTTCACTATCTTAAAAGAAACTAACTCTATTCAATTTTTCTATTCCTATTTTATTTTATGTTTTATTTGTCTGGACTTCCTTTGATCGGTATAACGTTTGAATTTGTTTTAGTGCCTTATGTTTGTTAATAAATGAATATATTAAAGACCATCCTGTTGAATTTAGAAACACAATGTCAACGGGGTACCTCTTCCCTGAGGCTACAAAAACAATTAAAACTCGCCTCAAAGTGTTAAATGATATTCATCCATTCGATGAGTTTTTAGGACAAAGTTTTAATAGTGATTAAAACAACTGTATATTTTTTGACTTAGGCAAATCTTAAGAACATACTTTTTTCACCTCTATGTATTCAATTTCATTTTGGCTATTAAAACTGGTTCAGTGGAGGTGATTTTCCAGAACCTACAAACCCAAGAACGATATTACGTTTTGATATTTCTTGTGGAATAAAAGCAGAATATGTTCTAGAACACCGTTTTAATTTTGTCCAAATATCTAAATATATATCCATAGTTGCAGATTTAATAAGTGCAAAGCCAACTCATCACAATTTTTCTATTAAATGTTAATATTTTATTAAAATATGTTAAAACAAAAACACAGTGATTTATTAGACTTTTTAAATTTATTTTGTCTCTTCTTCTATTAATGTCGTACGTTCAGTCTTGACAATGTAGGGCTACAGTTCTCTACCTGTTTGTATTACTTGAAATGTGTATTGGCCAGTTTTTGTTTAGAAATAAGGTTTAAAATTTAAAAAAAAAATGTGTATTGCAGGTTCCACTAATGGACTGACATAGTCCACACTTCTGCTCTCATGCAAAAATTTCCCGCTCACTCCCACTGATCAATCCCTTCATCAGCCAGTTTTGATTTGGGTGATTAAGGAATTGGCCTTTTGTGGCATTTGTTTAAGAGATCAAACAATAAGAAATCTACTTTTCACTTATTCTGTATGTAAAAGAACATTTTTTTTTTAAATTTATGTCATCCGTCTCCTCTTTGGTAAAAACTTTATGTTCCCTTTTATTGCCTCTGTTTGTGATTAAAAGGTTCTTTTTTTGAAAAAAAAAAAAGTAAATTTACATTGGTGGATGTAGTATGATGATGATGATGTAATATGCTGTCCAAAATACAAATGATATAATAAGAAACATAATCATGATTTAAAAAAACAAACAATTAGAATATATAAACGTTGCACTGATACAGAGGAGATAAGTGGCTCGGGAATGTCTTCGACCATGAAAGTTCTTAGGTCAGGTTAGAGCCTAAAGAGCGATGATTGATTAGGTTACAAGAGAAACCAATCAGAGTCACAGAACTGGCCGCTCCTTCGCCATCCTAGGAAGAAAACGACCCTCCACCTATCACGTTTAAGGTTAATTAATGAGGAGTAAATGATGCTGCGTTCATGTGACGTCGGAATAACCACTTTCTCACTGGGAAAATTCACATGAACATCCTCTCATGTCATAATTTTATAACATAGGTTGCCAATTTGACGTCATAAATGCATAAACATGGCAGCAAAAGTCAATGTTTGATTGATGGTAAAAGACTTTTTTTTTAAAAATTAGTATCAATATTATTCTTGATGACATAAGGGGAAAATGTTAACTTTTGTTCACGTAGTGACCTTGATTTGTTAGAAACGTCCGTTTTCAGCATAAACTTTGAGAACTCGACAGGTGAAGCTATTTTAAGCTACATTTTAATAGTTTCACCTTATCTGTTTTGTCATGGAAACTTTTACCAACCTTTTATTTAAACGCTCTCAGCGTGAAAATTGACCAACTTCTCTAAAAGTCCAGCAGAAAGCAACCACAATCAAATGAATTAACTAAAGTAGTATTTCTTTAAGAACGCACTTGATTTAAATGTTGTCGACTTTCTATTGAATCACAGAAAACACTTTCATGTTCAGCATCTTCACTGTCATTGTGTGGATTATTTCTGTGATTAGATTTTTTGATCATTGATTGTGTTTGAGGGCGGCACAGTGGTGCAGTGGTTAGCACTGTCGAATCACAGCAAGAAGGTCCTGGGTTCAATTCCCGGGTCAGGGCGTTTCTGTGTGGAGTTTGCATGTCCTCCCTGTGTCTGCGTGGGTTCTCTCCGGGTTCTCCGGCTTCCTCCCACAGTCCAAAAAAATGCAAACTGGGGGTTAGTAGGTTGATTGGTCACTCTAAATTGCCCATAGGTGTGAATGTGAGTGTAGATGGTTGTTTGTCTCTATATGTCAGCCCTGCGATGAACTGGCGACTTGTCCAGGGTGACCCCGCCTTCGCCCGAAGATGCTGAGATAGGGTTAGGGTTAGGATGTGTCATCAGTTCTAACGAGTGTCCAGGATTATGACGATTCATCATTTCCACCAGTGCCCTCATTGTGATCGATGGCACATCGAGGAGATGCAGTACCTGTCTTCACTGACGACAGGCTGTTGACGAGCTTCTGTCTTTATTAGAAGATACACTTTATACACAGCACTGCCAACTTTTCTACTCTAAAAAGAAAAATGCAGTATCTTTTTAACCCGAGCCCAATTTCCCAACAGTGCGTAAAACATAAAATGTGTAACTGGATAACCATAAAGTGTGTGAGATGAGAAGGATAAAAACTGAGGGTAAAACTGGTAAAACTCACGTAAAACTCAGGTAAAACTGCAGTAAAAATTGCGTAAAACTGAGGTAAAACTTGTAAAACTCTGGTAAAACTCTGGTAAAACTTTGGTAAAACTCAGGTGAAACTGAGGTGAAACTCATGTAAAACTCAAGTAAAACTGAGGTAAAACTGAGGTAAAACTGCGGTAAAACTTGTAAAACTCTGGTAAAACTCAGGTGAAACTCATGTAAAACTCAGGTGAAACTCATGTAAAACTCATGTAAAACTTTGGCAAAACTCTGGTAAAAGTCAGGTAAAACTGAGGTGAAACTCAGGTGAAACTCATGTGAAAGTCATGTAAAACTCATGTAAAACTGAGGTAAAACGCATGTAAAACTTTGGCAAAACTCTGGTAAAAGTCAGGTAAAACTGAGGTGAAACTCAGGTGAAACTCATGTGAAAGTCATGTAAAACTCATGTAAAACTGAGGTAAAACGCATGTAAAACTTTGGCAAAACTCTGGTAAAAGTCAGGTAAAAGTCAGGTAAAACTCATGTGAAACTGAGGCGGTCAGACGGGAGACCTGTCGTTGCACCGCTCGCCTGCGGCACCAGGGGGCGCCGCAGACAAACATCCTTTGGCTCCAGCGGTGCGAAGCGGTGACGGACTGGGAGCGCGTGTTCGTGGTGAGGATGTGTGACAAAGTGAACCCTCTGTGATTCGGTGAGCGCGGGAGGAGGACTCCCTGCTCAATGGCTCCTCTATGAACGCCCTCAGCTTGCTGTGAATCACATTTTCCACCGGCGGCGCGCAGCCTCATCAACGCGCGGACGCTCAACTTCTCTGCGGACACACGGTCGGAATACGCCGCTCGTCCCGTCCGCTCACATGGAGCTCGCGGTCCCGTCCGCGGATCGATGGTAGCTATCGATCGGCTGTCAGGTGATCGGAGTTCGGCGCTGCCATGGATCTCCAGGTGATCGTGTGGCTCTTCTATTGCTTCCTGCTGCCCACGGCGCTCCTGGCAGGTAGGCTCACGCACTCTTCCTCCGTGTGGGAAAAGTTTTCCATCTCCCGAGAGTCGACACGAAGTCGGCCGATCTGCAGTCAGAGTGTCACGTTGTCCCTCAGCGAAGGGGGACCAGGGCACCGCAGAACCCTGGTTCCGGACTGTCGGAGCCGCTGATGGTGTTTACACAAGCTGAGCAGAACTTAAAGTTTCAGTCAACGAGGCTTTGGCGTTGGAAGACAGGGCCGTAACCGAGGTGCTGCGCTGGGGGGGCCCCCGCCCTCCCAAAACAGAATAGATATGAAGGATATATGTACTCGTGTGAGGGCGTGTGCAGTTTTTCAGGAGTTCACACACTTCAAGTGAAACTTCTCCATTCTTACATCGCAGGGATTGGCTACCGCAAATTTTCAATTCTAAATGTTATTAAAACTCAATGTCGAAATTTGAACCATGTGAATATTGAAAACATGATACAGACGGCATCATTTCCTAGATCGTATGTGACTTTTTTTGGGGGGGATAAAGGATATAATAAAGGCAGACATGGCCATTAACATCACATTTATTGCAAAAGTTAAAGCAAATATGCCATTACAACAAAACAAGGTTGCCACTGTCGCCTCACAGCGACGAGGTCCAGGGTTCGATTCTCGCTCTGTTAGCGCTTTCACACCGACACGGTTCTCGTTCTGGCTCTGGTTCCGTTCTCGGGTCTGAGAACCTTTAGTGCTTTCTAGCGAACCAGCCAGCATTCAGAGTAAGTGATCAACTTTCTTCAATGTAGATTTGGTCTGCATCGAGAAACAGAGAAGTTGTCCTCTAGTTGTTGTTTAATGGCGGCAACCAACATGCCAACTTGTTTATCTCTCCTTCCCGATATTAAGACACGTGCACGGCTGTTGGTCGCACTTCTCATCACAGGTTTCTGCCACATCGCTGGTCTGTTGCTACTGACGACAGCACAGAGCTTGGGACAATGACGTCGCGGCGCAGTGCACTCTGGGAGGCTGGGCTCGTACTCGCTGTTTTAATACGTTAAACGTGCTTGTAGGTGAACGCGGTGAGAACTGTCCCTCTCGGTTTGCTCAGCAGGGACACCTGTGTCAATACGAAGTTAGTACAAAGTGATTTTGTATGTTTATGAGCTTCTTCTGTCGCCCTGTTTTATCCTGTTCATTTCTTCCAAGATGGCAAGATGAAGACATTACGGGCACAAAGGATCTAATTTAGCATCAAAGACATGAAAGACATAATGTATAGATAAGCGGCGCTGCAAAATTATAGGGGTTGGCTCTCGGAGAGATACGAATAGCGCCCCCTGGTGTCCCTCTGGTTCTTGTCCCAGTAAATCTCGGTCTGTTTGTCACGATTTCTGTTCACTGAAGTTTTTGTTTTTCACTCAACATCCCACAAAGGCATTGCTACCCGCCATTGTTTATATTTATCTAGGCAGCAACATAGCCGATACGCCCCACAATGCACTGTGCCGATGACCTCGTTCTCAAGCCCCGGTGACACTTGTAAAAAGGCATCTGCATCAGCGCATCGACCGGGCCCGCCTGGTTTAGAGACAGTGTGTGTGCGTACACGAGGGGGTGACGGTCGTGATGTCGATGGTCTTCTGTCGATGTATAAATGAAGCGTTCAGCACATAAACGGCTCGAATGGAACTGCTCCTAGTTACAGGAAATTGAGTTATTAATGAGTGTTTTGGATGGCGGCGCGTGGGTGGCTGTTGTAGCCTGGCTCTTTTGTTTGTTTCCATGAAAACACTGGAGGGGATGTTTGGGGCATATTTAACCTTCTGTGGGGGAAGCGTCCCACCCAGTGTATATTATAATTATGGTCTTGCCGGAATATCCACATGAGCTGAAAGAAGTACGACTGCAAACCTTTTGAACAGGTTCAGGTGATTTAATGACGGTCAGAATGTGTCTAAAGTACTTTATCAGAGTCATGATTCAGTATCCATCCATCCATTATCGATCACCTCATCAGTGTTTGCCTCATTTTACCGTCCAGCAGTTTTCACATTGACACTGACGACTGTTCCCAGTCACTGTGTATGTGGTGTGCGTGTGTGTGTGTGTGCGTGTGCATGTCCAGACAGGATGCCACTGCTTGACTGCTTGAACTTGCATTGTTTCTGTCAGCATTTCACATGAGTTTCTACTGTGTCACAGGAAGGGAAACATGCCCATCATTGCCACGGCTACACACAAACACCAACATCACAGTCTATCCATCCATCTGTCTATCTAACTGTCTAAAACTAAACCAGGGGGCGTTTTCCCACAGTGAGTTTAAGGTTATCATGGATTGATTTCAATAAAGCTTTGAAGGTGTGACCGTTGTAAATGTTGGTTCATCCCCATGTTTGCCGTATGTGAAGTGACACACAGTTAACTCAGCTCACGTGGGAGTGACTTCAGTTTTGGGAGAAGCTCTCATGAGTTGCTGCCTGGACGATCTGCCCCTACGCTGTCTCTGATTGGCTGCACCATCACAGCATTTGTCCAGTGGGACAAACATGCGGTTTAGCATCATAGCTAGGCAAATATTAGCAAATAGCAGATGTCTTGAAGGGCACAGCC
>KV751317.1:890493-919564 GCA_001698575.1 Mola mola | reverse complement strand
CCACTCCCCTACAGGAAGTCACATCAGGAGGTCAGACACACTCACACACATGAGTTTCCATCACTTCTGACAACATTATGAACCTTTTAGTGTGAATGAGTCTGTGTTTAATGGGTTTGAATGTCTTTTTATGCTGTTTGAGACCCCGACCAAAGGTCCTTTTCTGTCGGAGTTTGCTCTGCGTTGAACACCAGTTCTCTTCTGTTAACGTGCATCCAGAATGAAATTGCTCCTCAGAGTTCAACCCTTTTGTTTGACTGGTCCTTTCCTGTCCTCCTCTGTCACCCTCGTCCTGCTCAGACGAGCCAGCTGCTGAGGAGTCGGTGCTGAAGCTGCTGGGAGGCATGGTGATGAGCTGCTATGCCAAGTACTGGATCTACGTGTGTGGAGGGATGTTCATCATGGTGTCGTTCGCCGGGAAACTGGTCGGTTACAAGATCGTCTACATGCTGCTCTTCCTCATCTGCCTGTGCCTCTATCAGGTAGGAACGGACTCACGTCCGCAGACCGCGTTCGTTCTCCTTTTGGAACGTCCAGTGTCAAGCCCTCGCTCCCCTGTTGGCGTCTCTCAGGTGTACTACTCCCTGTGGAGGCGTCTGCTGAAGCTCTTCTGGTGGCTGGTCGTGGCCTACACCATGCTGGTGCTCATCTCCATCTACACCTACCAGTTTGAAGACTTCCCCGGATACTGGAGGAACTTCACCGGCTTCACAGAGGAGCAGTACGTTCTCCCATTCTTAACACGACCCGCGATCTGCTCATGGCCTGCACACGCCGCCACGTCCAGCACGCCACTGCAAACGTGCAGTATTTTATACATCTCCTCACTGACAAATATGCAGCTTTTTTTAATTCAAAAACTTATTTGAAGTAATGCTGAAACACCATTACCACGTGTTGTTTCTGTAAATAAAAGGACAGTAAAATATTTGAATTTCATGCACAGCTGCTGATATCAGGAAAACATGCACTGTACGATGACACAGGTGATGATGTGCTAACACAGCAGGGCCCCGTCTGATCGGCCAGATATGCTCACACGCAGCCCATCGATCCATGACAATTTATGGCAGTTTCATAAGAAATATATTGATCATAAGGTAGTTTATTCAAAAGCGCCTTTCAAGACACTCAAGACCACCTGACATGATAAAAACATACAATATATAACAACAAAAGCAGCATTAATAGAACACACGACACCAAAAAAAAAAAAAAGAAGTAGTCTTTTGCTGTGTGATTATGTTACCATTATGATTAAGGTAAAGACTATATATAATATTTGCTAGTTGGCGACCAGACAGCTGCAGATAATAAATGAAGTCTGTTAAATTGTAGAATTGTTCAGAATTTTCAGAACATTAATGACAAGTTGTCGACATGAAGTACACATTTTCTGAGAATTGTCTCTTGATAATTGAATTTTTTGCACTTCTTCAGCGTTTTCGTGCAGCCCTGCTGATGGTCTCAGTGACAGTGTGAAGCGGCAGGTTTTTCCCTCTGCAGACAGATTCTAGTGATCAGCTGCTCAGCAGTCTGATGTGAATCAGCAGGACGTCCCGGGAACAGCTCTGAGGAACACTGGATCAGAGAGAACTTTGTCATAATGAACTAATAATGACAGGGCTCAACATATAAATCAAAATATACAGTAGCTAATAATCAAAGATAATACACAGCGAGCAGCAGGATAATCTCGAGGTAAAACGCAGATGAAGTTCAGGTAGTAAAATTAAGGTGCAGCGAGTCGGTTAGTTCAACAGATGTGATAGGGAAGTGAATTCCAGAGTGCGGGTGTAACGTAGGATTCAGCCCTGAGGGTCTCAGGGAACGAGAGGGGATGTTCGTCCGCAGTACGTCAGTCAGATAAGGAGGTGACGGCAGTATTTTATTGTTAACCTGCCGAGATGATTCCGTGTGTCCACAGGCTGGCAGCGATCGGTCTGGAGACGTTTGCTCTGTCCGAGCTCTTCACCAGTATCCTCATCCCAGGCTTCTTCCTGCTGGCCTGCATCCTGCAGCTGCACTACTTCCACAAACCCTTCATGAGGATCACCGACCTGGAGCACGTCACGCCCAAACACAAGTACACATCACCGCTACGCCTTCACCCTTCTTAACAGTGATTATTAATTAGACTGTAAACACTCATTTCATTAATAATTCAAGGTTTGGCTAAGATTGACTTCCTGCTCATTTCTCATTAATGTGAAGATTTGTAAATAACGAGCAGGAGGCTGATTGCAAAGTGAAACACATGAGGTGATCAAGACTGCCATCATCCTAGTTTATAAATCTGGTAATATGACATGTTCATTACATTTGTGATATTCCAAATGAAAACCTTCTCAGTCCGGCTGCTTTAAATGGTGTCACAAATGAGGCTTTACAGTGGCTGCAGACACCGTTTTTAAACCCTGCGTGCGGCTCGGTGAGATTTTCAGGTTTAACCGGTAGTTTATTGTCTCTGGGGAGATGTTTACACACAAAGATGCTTTGTGGATTCCTGCAGGAAGAAGAGCGGCGAGCGGGCTGAGCAGGCCGACCCTGACAATGCGAGGATGAACATGGACGATGAAGAGCTGGTGGCTCACGTCGATGAGGAATCTGAAGGCGAAGGTACATAAAGAACAAACACGGCTCCAGTTTATATTGGCGATCATGTCACAGTGCTGCTAATTGACCCATATTAGTAATGACATTACATAAACTTATTATGACCACAACCTACGGCTGGTTAACCACTTTACAGTTTAATTGTCATGTATTATTTAGAGTTAAAGGTGGGCAATATGGAAAAAAATCATATCACGATTTTAAATTTTTTTTTTATTTGTATTATCACCATCACGATTTTACATTTTATTTTCTTATTTTATGAACAAATTCATACATTTATGATAAAAAAGTTGTAGAATAAGAGTAAGTCATAACTTTAGGAGATGCAGAATCGTGGCTTTTTCCCTCATAATTACATGACTTTATTTCCGTAATGTTTTGATGTTTTTCTCACACTATTATGACTTTTCACTTACATTTACAACTTTATTCTCTTCATATTTTGAGTTTATTCTCGTAAATTTAGAACTGTGTTTTCAAAGTCTCCAATTTTTTTTCTCACTACTGTTTCAGGATTTTTAAGATCATTTTGCGAGTTACTGAATAGTAAAAGAAAACTAATCTCCCCATGTAAAAAAATAGAGCTTATAAAATATAAACTGTATATATATACACACATTGTAGGCCAAATACCTATTTTACTGTTTGCAGTGAACTTTATATCTGCAAACCTTGCAAATAACTGTTGATTGCCCCTTGTCAGTCTGGGGAAAGTCCAAACCGGTTCCAGAGGACTGAAGTACTGTTCTTGTTAGGGTTTAACTCTTTGATAGTGATTTGCTGCTTCGCCATAAATCAAAAGGGGAGCAGAATCAGAAATCAAGGACTGGTTTATCCGTGTGTCTCGAGGGAAGGTGTCAAACAGACAAGTGAACAGTGTGAGTTGACTGTTAGCGAAGAGCGTGCGCCGTTGTCCGAATCTACGATCTCTCTGCCAGATCGTCGGTACAATAAGATCCTTCACGATCTTTTAGAGTCATTTCACACACCCGTAATTGACAGCGCTTCCTGTTTCAGTCTCTGTCCTCATCGCACCGCGCTTCGTTCAGGGATTAACATCGAGCACATTCAGCAGCTCAGCTTGGACATTTGCATTTTGAGGTAAATCAGTAGCAGATGAACATTGTCAGTGTTAAAACCTCGGACATGAGACGTACCTGCTGTGTTTCTCCTGTGTTGCTCTCCACACTGGTGTTGGGCCACAGCAAATTAAATTCTGTGAAGTTTCTGGCAAGGACAGATTATTGTGGTATAACAGTTGTTTGGCTGATGGAGGTGGTGTTGTCTGCATACTTTAGAGCAGATTTTGCTCCATGTCTGGAATTGCAGTCGTGGGTTTTACAGTGTGACCAGGAGGGGGCTGAGCTTGTAACCCTGTGGAGCTCCTGTGTTGGGGCCCGTTTGTGGGGAATTCCAGCTTCAGGAGGGGGGTCGTACAGAGTGTTGCTCTGAAATCCACAAACCTCATCCTGACGTCTGTGTTGTTATTGTGAAGATGTGTGCAGATGTGGAGTCTTCATCTGTTTGCTCCACCACTATTAGCTTTGACATACTGTCTAACCAGTTTACCATTACTATTGTGAGAAGTAAGTGAACAGACACGTGGAAGTGTCTGCTGTGTCAGGGAGCTGCGATTGAGTCCGTTCTCCTGAAACGTGCCTGCTAACGTCACTTCTCGTCTCTTTAAAATGGATTTCGGTGTTTGTGATCTCCTCACCCTGTCACTCTCTCCTGTCCTCAGTGGAGCTGATGCCCAGTAAGTGGGGTTTGGTGACGGACAGGTTGCTGGTTCTGTCCAGGAGGTTCTCTGAAATTCTCACCAAAATTCAGGAGTTTGTCTGGAGGCTTCTGGAGCTCCACATCCTCAAGATGGTGGCCTTCTTCTCAGTGTGGGTTGCACTCGAGGAGGTAAACTCATTTATATGTCCGTCTGTCCGTGCTCCTCCCACATGTTCGTTTGTCTGCGTGACTACCGTTGACCCCTGTCGTTCCGTCCGTAGCCGTCGGTGATGAACCTGGTCCTGGTGGGTTTGTGGTCCCTGGCGATGCCCTACAGTCGCTTCAGGCCCATGGCTTCCTGTCTGTCCACGGTGTGGGCGTGTGTCATCATCATGTGTAAAATGCTGTACCAGCTCAGCGTCGTCAACCCCGTTGAGTACTCCAGCAACTGTAGCCTGGTGAGGCACGCACACACACACACACACACACACACATACATGGACACACATGTACACACACACACACACACACACACACACGTTTTACGTGAAAAATTATTATTATAATCATTATTATAAGAGGTTATGCTCCTTCAGGTTGGCTTATATTCCTCCACACACCCTGAATGATGATGAGTGCTGACATCTGCAGGTTATCTCTACCCTGGAAGGACGGACTGTCACATGACTTTAATAAGGAAAACTATGTTCAGGCTCAAATGTAGCTATCAAGCACTCAGGAGTGTCTTGGGAAAGAAGAGGATCAGGGCCAGGTAGGAGAAAAAACAATTATGAGAGGATGAAGATTGTTTTTCATTATGCATTTCAGCTTTTTTTCTGGAAGTCCGTATAAGAAAATCTTGACCCTCTCATGATTGTTTTCCCGTGCCTGGCCCTGACCCTGGAGCGGACGCTGCAGAGGTCTGATGTGCTCTCTCTGTGGGACAGTCGAGCTGATGTCTGCACCAGTCCAATTGTTCCCCAGGAGCTGGTTTGATGCCGTCACGCGCTGGGCCGATCGGCTGTGGTCCCTCCTGCTGACGAAGGTTTCTCTCCTCTCTCCCTCCAAGCCTTTAACCAACAAGACCAACCTGTTGCCGGAGGAGATGGTGAACTCTTCTCTGTACAAAGAGCCCGTGGACCCAGCACAGTGGTTCGGCATCAGGAAACATGACACCGTCCTGGGATACAGCAAGGTACAGCCACGTGCCTGATGGGCGCGTCTCTAATTAAGATACCCCATCAGGGGAACGTAGAGCACCGCGTGTAGGATGTAAAAACTGGGGTTGGTCATCAGTGTAGTTTGTGTTTATTTTTCAGTGCTCTCAGCTGAACTGACCTGAACATTTTCTGTCACAGAATCATCTCATGGTGCTGATGCTGCTGGTGTTCGAGGCGACAGTGTATCGTCACCAGACTCACCACTACCGCCAGATCCAGCGATCGCCGCCCACCGTCCCCACTCTGTTTCCCGGTGCCACCAGGGACACTCTGGACCAGGGCCTCATCTCCTGCTTCAAGTACCTGCTCAACTACGCCTTCTACAAGTTTGGACTGGAGGTAGATCCCGCTGAGCGGTGCAGATCATCAAGTTGTAAAACGAGCGTTTCATTCTTCTAAAACCGGCCCTCCTCTTCGAAGATTTGCTTTCTGATGACGGTGAACGTGATTGGCCAGCGGATGAACTTCTTGGTGATCATCCACGGCTGTTGGCTGGTGGCCATCTTGGTGAGGCGGCGGCGGGCGGTTATTGCCAGGATCTGGCCCAAATACTGTCTCTTCCTGTGTGTGTTCATGATCTACCAGTATCTGCTGTGTGTGGGCATCCCTCCTGCTCTCTGCATCGGTGAGTCCTGACAGGAAGTGCTCACACACCCACTGTATGTTCACATGTTGCACGTGCCTTGGTGAGTGAACAGCGCCACCATTCTTTATTAACCTTTTGTTCATATTGTAAAATAAATTCTTAGCCTGACAGACCTCAGCTGATCCCGTCCCGTCCCACTCGAGTCCCGTCCCCTCTAGCTTCTGGTGTTTCCCCATCGAGGGTGACTTCCTTATTAGCTGAGGAGCTCTGTCCATTTTCCAGTGGAAAATATGTATAAGGCCTCCCTGGAAATAACCTCCCAACATACACTGAAACACACTTCCTGTACTTCACTTATTATTCCTGGAGACTATCTTACCTCTATAGAAGTGTTGTCTACTTAACTAAAAGCAGGAAACTCTGGGAGCAGAGTTTTTGGGCCCCGGTGAGGACAGGGTTCAGTATCGTTCAATTAGATATATTAAGAATAAGACAAACTCTCTAGTCGGTGCGAATCAGACAACAAATCCTACGAGGGCACATGCAGAATTCAGTCCGAATTTCAGAAACCCGGACATCAAAATAAACAAGAAAACTGGAGAGAAACACAAGGAACCACGAGGAGAAATGTTGACACCGAGTACACAAAACGATCTGACAAGGAACAAACAGAGCACATGGACTTAACCACACAAGGAGGGTGGAGATAGTTGGACGGGCGGGGCAGTTAACAGGACACAAGTGGAGCACAGGAGGAAACACAAATCAAGACAGGACACAAGGAGGAACAGAACCTTCAAAATAAAACAGGAAAAACCATACACAGAAAACACTACAAGCACAGGTAAAACGAAAGTGAGCGCTCGAAAAATCTAAACAAATTAAATCAAACCTGAAAAAAACATTTAAAATGAAGTTTTGGAACAACATTTTGGAATTGTGATTGCAGTGTATTTAATTCAGAATTATTCCACTTAACAGTGGTGTACATGCTTAAAGAACATTAACCAAACGCACGTTAGAGCCCGTCGTGGTCCACGCTGCAGCTCAACGACGGTCTCATGCTGTTTTCCTCTTCTTCAGCGGATCAGGTGATGAGGATTCAGTTCAGTAGTAATTTCACTGCACACACGGGCAGCAGACCTCAGCTTGAGGCACCTTTTAGTCAAACATTGTTTGGAGCCTTGTCAGCGTTTCGGTGTTCGCTGCTTGTTACAAACTCCTTCATTATTTCGTCCACTCAGCTACAGCTTGTATAAATCCCACTGATCCCTCTGTTGGGCAGAGTGCCGTTTCAGTTAATACTTTAACTTAAATCAGAAAAAGAATGTGTGTTTAAAGCCAGTTGTATTAGGTTTGTGTCGTTCTCACACGTTGAAATGTCTTCTGCCTGCTTCAGGTCAGTGACTGTACTTTTATACGCTATTGTTCAGTTGAGTTTATGGTTGCACCTTATATTTGCTCATATACTGAAGCCGTTTGAAGATGATATAAAACTGCAGGCGATGTCCACCCACCTGTCGCTGTCCGTGTGTCCTGCAGACTACCCGTGGAGGTGGAACACGCCGGTGTTGATGAACTCAGCTCTCATTAAATGGATCTATCTGCCCGACTTCTACTCTGTGCCAAACTCCAGAAACCTCATAGGTCAGTGTGTGTGTGTGTGTGTTATTCTCTCACTTATGGTATCGTCTGAGCAGGTCTGCAGGACCGTCCTCAGACTGAAGTCTGTCCGTCCTCTTGTATTCATCCCCGTTGGGATGGTGCAGTGTGTGTGTGTGTGTGTACGCCCACAGCCGACTTCGTGCTGCTGATGTGCGCCTCCCAGCAGTGGAAGGTCTTTGAGTGTGAGCGCATCGAGGAGTGGATGGTTCTGGCGGGAGAGAACACGGACGAGCCTGAACCAATGGAAGGTCGGCTGTTTAACCCTGCGCCCAACTTCATCAACTGCAGGTTAGTAGACGTCTCCTTCGCTCTCAGCTTGTCCTCTCATCCAGTGCTGCTCGTCCTCGGCTGCAGAGACGCACCATGATCCGTCCCCCGATGTCAAAACACAGCGTCAGCGACAGCGTCCTCTGTTGGAATCAAGTGAAAGAGCAATACAGCCTCGTTCTAGTTTTACACCTTCAGATTCACTAACTTAATGCTGCCTTGATTGTTTTTTGTGTATGTCTCAGCTCATTCTTTTGAACACGATAACTCAAGACCGCTTTGAGGGGTTTTATTCAAACTTACTTTGAATCAAGGATGAACCGATTCGATTTGGAGGTCAAAGGTCACTGTGGCCTCATGTGGGCCGCACTGAACATGAACGAATTCAGACAAAATTGAAACAGATCCTCAGCTCACATGAACCCATCTGTAGGTTAGAATAGAAACCAAACGGTGAAATGGCAGCTGTTTGCCAGCAGCAGCCACATAGAATTCAGCTTTGTTATACTTTTATAGTATTCTTGTATTCTTTAAACGGCTTTTGAATGCTCATACAGACGTTACAGTTTGAAATAATCAATAGGCTTAAGGTGCTGAATTTTTGATGGATAACATTTGAAGAGATTTTTGATGATTGACACCCTGGGTCTTTTTGGATCCATCACTGCTGTTCTGACTCACCGGCTGGAACAACACGCTTGTTCCAGCTGAGTGTGGAGCCTTCAGGAACCATCAGGAACGACACAGAGAGAAAGAGGAGAAACTTAAAGGGACGGAACCCACAGGATCAGTTTTCTGCAGAATATCGGATGATGGACCAGTACTTGATGATGCAGAACTTTCATGGTTTGGGGTATTATTTCGTGTTCTTGGTTTTTTTCCTGTTTGTCACTTGTGTGTCATTTCTTTTTTTATTGCTTCCTGTTTTATTTTGAATGTTTTTTTCCTCTTGTGTCTTATCTGGACTGGCACTTCCTGCCATTGTTCTTTTCCCTCCAGGTCTGATCTTTCTGCCCTCCTTTGTTTCACCTGTGTCTTGTTGTCCTTCTGATCCTTGTGTACATTCATCTGTGCGCTCGCCTCAGTTTTCCAGATGACCGTGTTACCCGTGTGCCTTCCTCCCTGTTGTTCCCTTCTGCTATTCAGCATTTGTTCCTGGACTCTGAGTGCTGGATTAGTGGTGACTAGTTGGATGGATTTCCAGGTTTTGACCTTTTTTTCCTCCTATCCTGAAGACAAGGAGGTGGGAGCCCCACGGGGCTGGGCCCACCAGGACCTCTATGTTTGGACTGGGATACCTGCTGACCTGCAGGGGGCTGATAGCCTAATCACGTAGGCCATCAGCCTCATGGGGCTGATGGCCAGGACAGAGCAGGACAGAGCAGGAGTGGTTTCTCTTCGGTACACTGAGCATTTTTTTGTGTTTACATGGTCAAAAGCTGCGAATGGTGCCTTTGACCGTGACACTTTGCCCCTCCTTCGCTCGGGGTACCAATCAGAACTAAACTGTACCTAAAAGGGGGCGGCTAGACCCACTGCAGTCCGCTCATTGGCTGACAGAATCGTCACCTGGCTCCGATGGTTAGGCCATCTTTCTCCCAGCCTGTTTGCCTTGTGTGATAAAAAGTCGACAAGAAACAACAGGAAATGCTGGATGCCCTCCATTGTTTCCTCTGTTTGTTGTTATGGTTTCTTCCCCCATTTTCTTGGAGGGACACACTGTCACGTTTCTATGATGTCAAGCTGCTGACGTAGCTGCCCCGTCCACCAGGTAATTGTACGGTTGGCAGTGGAAAGGCGCCCCAAGTGTGCCGTACCGAGCTGAACTGAAGCGAACTGCTGAGTGGAAACGTGGCTTCATGGTAGTTGGTCTGATTTCCTGGTTTTTGCCTCTTCATTCTGTAAATCTTGAAATAGTTAAAAAAGATCACCAAACTGAGCCTATGAGGTGGTGTCTGTCCTTGTTTGGGTCTGACCTTCTCCTGGTGTGTTTATGGGAAACATAACTGGCACTTCACGTTGTGTCTTTTCTTTTTTTTTGTTTTCATTTCCATATTTTGTTCCATATTTACATACATATTCTGGACCAACAGACTATACCTGTGTCTGGATCACTAGACGTCACAGACCCCTGGATTTATAGATTCCACAAACTCTTGGAATTATAGATTTCATAAGCAGTACACTCCCACATTCTCATTAATCTGTTATTATCATGTTGTTGTGTTCTGTACAAGTGACATCTATGTCACGTCTGTCCGTCCCAGGAAGAAGGACCCTCCTCTGTGGTTCTTCCTGAGGTTTCTGATTTTCCCTCTTTAGGGTTTTTTTAAGATTATCCTCACCCGGTTGGAGGGTCTGAGGTCAGAGGGGGGTCACATCTGTACAGTTTGTCAAAGCCCAGTGAGACAATGTGTAAATGGTGATTTTGGTCTATACAAATACAATTTGATTTGATTTGTCAGTCAAACCAGGATGTTTTGACCTGATACCTTTCTTTCCTTGCTGTCCTCCAGGAGTTACCTGGACATGGCCAAGGTTCTGGTGTTTCGTTACCTCTTCTGGTTCGTGCTGTCAGTGGTGTTCATCACCGGGGCCACCAGGATCTCCGTGTTTGGACTGGGATACCTGCTGGCCTGCTTCTTTTTCCTGCTGTTTGGGACCCGGTTATTGTTGAAACCCTCCAGGACACGCCTCACCCTGTGGGACTGTCTCATCATCTACAACGTGGCCGTCATCATCTCCAAAAACATGTTATCAGTAAGTACAAACCTTAGGATTTGGCACTACTTTGAAGTCCTGTTTTTATTTTTTTGGGTGGGGCTTTGTCTAATAGGTCTAATATTTGTCTTTATAATCATGTTATATATTTATTATTACCCATAGCACAATAGACAGCGAGCAAAGGCTAATCGTCACACACAGCTGAAATATTCTGCTCTGTCTGAGTTTACTTTCAGGATTATGAAGGTTGAATCGAAATCTGACCTAAAAACACTAAATGTTGTATTTCTGTGTGTTTTGTGTTGTTTCTCAGATCCTGGCCTGCGTGTTTGTGTTTGAGATGCAGAAGGGCTTCTGTTGGGTTATTCAGCTCTTCAGCCTGGTTTGCACAGTCAAAGGATATTATGACCGTAAGGGCTTTCATGCACCACAACATAAGCTTAAGTTAGGTAACCCTTGTTCTATGAGCACATGGTTATGGCTTGGTTATGATGGTCCCCAATCACAACCGTTTATTTGCCTGTTCAAATATGTGTTCAATATATATAAGGCTGCTTCTGCCTCTGCTTACACCACAAGGGTGGAAAAGTGTTCTCCACCCTGTCCTGGACTCTCAGGGGGGCCGGTAAATACTGCCCTGCCGGACCCAACATTGGCCCACCCCACTGAGCCTGACCGGTTAGGGGTAACTGCCACAGCTCACCCACTTCCTACATCAGTCATCACTGAAAGGAAGTGGGGAAGCATCGCGTCCTGTGTGTCATCACAGCCGACGCCCTACAACCCTTATTCCCCACTTGTCACAGACATGGGTCACCCGCAGTGTCCACGGAGGTTCAGGGGCCGCTGACCTGTATCGTAACCCTGGGATATCTGGGACATAGAGCTGTAGAACGGACAGGGCCACCGGGACTGTGTGCCGAGTGAGCACCAACCACAAAGGGAGGGTCACTTTCTGCCTTCCAGTAAGTCTGTGAGACACAGCCACACAACCAGCCATCTGGCAAGTCACTTTCTGTTCCGGTCCCCTTCAAAACAAACAAACAGCTGCTCCCTGAAGATGATGTCAGCCTGATGTTCAACCAAACACAATGACTCACTAACTGGGCCCAGATGCAGCTTCACTTCCCTGTCTTCAGCAGGGGGCGACACAGAGCATCGAGCTCCATAACTCCATAACTTTTTCACTCTTGAACAGGTCTCCTCTTCTTGCTCTGTTGTGGGAACCGAGCTTAGACCCTCTCACACATGAGCACAACCACTAGAGCCAACACGCTCAGTCAGACTGTTCAGCTGGCCGAAGCTGCGGTCCAAAACCTCACGGGGGGCATCAGGAAGTCCCGGTGAACCGCGCTCTGCAGAAACAGATGGAGGCTTGCAGACGGAGTCTTGGTCTCAGTCAGCGTAATGAAAGTGGTGGCGTGGGGGTGTTTGAGAGGGGCAGCTTCTATACCGTCCACAGCCTTCTGGATCTCACTTTCATCGCAACACGACTCATGTGGAGGGGAACAGAAATGGCATGTGGAAGCACGGGCAGCAGCAGGCGCAGCGTCCGTCCCAGTGATGGACATACGTGGCGTCTTTCCCGGTGATGGACAGGCATGGCGTCCGTCCCGGTGACACTCTGGCGTCTTGTCGAGGACAGAAGCTGTGTGAGATGAAACAATGGCCCTGTGGGCATCAGCAGTAGTTTCTGTAGAAGTTTACCATGAGTCCCACACTGCTTATGGTTGACCAGTTAGAACAATACATCATGATTTGAAAAAACTGAAAACTAGATAAAACTCTGAGTGTTTCATCCGACAGCGAAAGCGGTGAATGACCGGAGCTGCAGCCTCCCGGTCGAGGAGGCCGGCATCATCTGGGACAGTATCTGCTTCCTCTTCCTCCTGCTTCAGAGGAGGGTCTTCCTCAGTTTCTACTTCCTGCATGTGGTGGCAGAGCTGCAGGCTTCGGCCAAACAGGCCTCCAGGTAAAACACGTCCCACTCAGCACTGTTATTTCACAAAACTTCAACTCAAACAGAAACGAATCCATTTCAGTGTGTCTCAGTTTTCCTTTAAAGGTTAGAATCAACAAGCTCAGGACCACCTTCTGTCTTCTGTCCTCCATAGCGAATGGAGTTTATTTAACACAGCTTTCATCTTTCTCCTTTCACAACTTAAATAAAAGTAGACTTGTCACATGAGGGAGCTCGAATTCTTCTGAAGGACAAGTGTCAATACATTAACGTTAACTCTGTTAATATTCAACGCAAAACGTGTACAGTATATTCACCTCCGTGGATAAGCCATCACTCATCAGCATGTAGGTAATTAAATTTCACTTGAATGGTGATATGATGCAGTGTTGTTGGATGATAAAACATGGAAACGTCCGTCATTTAAAGGTCCTGTGAGTCAGATTTTAAATGTTCTGTCAGGGTCAGTGAGTGTTTGTATGCCATCAGGTGCACAGTGAGAATATCAACATTCAGAATGCGGAGCGTAACATTTCACTGAGCATCAGATCCCACATGTAGAAATAACAACGGCTCCGCTTGTGGATTCCAGGGGGTTCGAGCTGTTCAGAGCCAGTATCGTGAAGAACATCAAGTTCCACCAACAAGCTGAGAGGAAATCTCTGTCGCAGCTCAAGAGATCGTAAGTGTTCGGTCCAAATCTGCAGCGGAGGAGCTTTTGTTTGTCGTGTCGTATCTGTGCATCGAAGATTACGAAGGGGATGTTGTAGCTTGAACTGTGCTGCTTGCTGCCTCCTGGCTGAATGAAGGATCTCAGGAGGGCTGATGTGGAGGGTTTGGGATGAACTGTCACATATTATTGATATTTTAAATGAATTTTAATTGACTATTGTATTCTGACGTGTGTGGATATGAGTGTGTGTTTGACCAGAGTGAACGGAACATGTGAACATACAATAACAATAAAGGAATTCAGTTGCATTCATTTATAAAGATCCGGAGAGGCTAACTCCACAAAAAAATACAAAATCCAAAAATCAAGCATAGTCATGAAAGCGGAGCGGCAGAGCACAGGAAACACTAGGACTTTTGGGAATAAGGGAATGAAGACACGCCGTGGACCACAATGACTCAGGATAACCAGACACAGATGACAGTAATCAGGGCGGGCAGAGCCGTCCGAGCTGGAGGGAAAATAACAGAAGGAGGACGTTGAAATCAGGACGAGAAGGACAGAACCGTCAAAATAAAATGGAAAACAATGAACTAGAAATAAAAACACGACAGGAATGAATATTTAGAAACTTACAACCAAATAAAAAACTAAAACAAGGTGCATTAAGAACCCAGAACCATGACCACCAATTTACTGTCTCCAATTTTAGTGTTAACGTTTCTCAGTGTAAATCCATTTTCAGCTCAGCATTTTTGCTTAAACATGCAAGTCTGTTCCCTTTTTGAAAAACGAACTAATATCTCTGTGGCTGAGAGATGTTAGCAAATTACACAAGATAACATAAGTCTTAACTGGATACAAAATGCCAGTGAATCAAAACATCCCAATCAAAATGAATGTATGGACACCAGGCAGATTGTCTGGGTAAGGTGGGTCGAATCAGGCTCAGTAGGTGATATGGACCAGCTCCAGAGCCGGATAAACCTCCCATGTTCTTGTCTCCTCTCAGGATGCAGAGAATTCGCTCCAAGCAGCAGAAGTACCGAGAAGGACACCAAACCAGTGAAGATTCCAGTGAGGTTCAGCCTGCTGGTAGGACTCACTGCCTCCCTGTTTCAATCATCAGTAACAGTCAGTGAGCGTCTGTTCCACTTTCTCTCTGCATCTCTGGCTCAATTCTGTCAACCCAGCAGTGAAGGACGTCGTTGTTAAAGTTTGATTTCATTGGCTGCCGTCTCTGGTGCTCCGCTGACTGTCAGCTTCAGACAATATTCACATGTTACACTTACTGTACTTTACAGAATATATACAGGATGTATTGTTAGACTGTAAAAATGACCTGATTTAATTTAAAGTAAACATATTGTGTTAAAATATTACTGTAATAAAAGAGATAATTACCTATACGGATAGTAACAGTGAAACTCTGAAAGTATCCGATGTCAACTGTACTTAAATATCAAATTACAAGCAGTTCTGCATCTTCTTAAAGCTCCATGAGTTGAAATTTGACCACCAGAGGGCAGATAAAACTAGCTGCGTGACACATGTTGAAACATTGTTCCTGATCATGTTAAACACAGTATACCCAGTATACCCAGGCTGAGCCCGTTATTTGAACTTTCCTCCCGTACAAACCTTCTCGTTTCCTTCCAGACACCCAGACGGACCAGACGCAGCCCAGAAAGAAGAGGTGGTACCAGCCGTGGTTGGATCACGCGACAGGTATGACGGTGGCTCAGCAGCAGGTTGGAGGAGTGATTGTGATCCAGCTGTGCGTCACCCGCTTGTCCTGTGGTTGTTCCGTGCACAGTGCTCCACTCAGGAGAGTACTACCTGTTCGAGTCAGACAGTGAGGATGAGGAGGAGCTGCAGTCTGAAGAGCAGAAGCCTCAGAAACAGACGGCCTGTCAGGTCGGACCCATAAAAGACTCTGACACTTTATTCTTTTCAGAAAAATATTCTACTGGTGACTGAAAGAGCAATCGAAAATACAAAAGTACAAAAACGTGAAATATAAGACATTTTTATATAGGATGAATGTGCTGTGCACATTCGTAAAAAGTGGCGTGTTTGTATTTCCTCATGCGTGTACAGCTGTGCGGTCGAGCCTGCAGCTACCATGTTTCGCATGTATTTCCTGTGTGTTCCCTCAGCTGGCGTACCAGGCGTGGGTGAGCAGTGTGAAAGCAGCTCTGAGAGAACGTCAGAGGCGGCAGAAACACCTGAGGAGGGCTGAGAGAAGACAGAGAGAAGGAAAGGAGGAGTCACAAAAGGAGACTTTCTCCAGAGCAGGTTCAGTATTCAGAGATGTCCCAGCTGACGTTACACTGTGAGATGACCTCATTTCTAACTCACAAGGCGCAATTCACCCCAAAACTATACATTTTCCTCCTCCAGTGTGAGACTGAGGTCATGAATGGGATCAATTCAGATGTACAGAACCCTTAAAGACCTGCAGCTTGAGACCACTGACTCCTGACTTCACTCGGACGTTTGACTTCTCACACAGATTAAAGACTATTCCAATCTGTGAAGTGCGCCACAATTTGATATTTTTCTTGAATCATGATTACGGCTCTTTATTTCCCACAATCCACTGATCCATGTCACCGTCCAATCAAGTTAAAGGAGAAACGTCAAAGGTTTTGGTTTCTCTGAGTGCCAAAATTATACAGAAAATCTTTTTTCTTTTCACTTAAAAAACTCTGAGGTAGGACTTGTAAGGACTTGGACTCGGCTTGAGACTTAATTTGTGACTCGGCAGAACCGTCTGTCTCCAGGCAGCATGTGAGAGCAGCTGCGGGTACTATTTTCTGAACAGAAACACCGAGGACAACAGGCTGGTGCTCGTGACCTGCTGGGAGGTGGACATTAAGGTGTCCTCCTCAGCTGCACTGAACAGAGGCTCACTTCCCTCCGTGCGGTGACTCAGGAAGAAATTAATAACCATAATAATCATAATTTCAGGTTTAATGTATGTTTTGGGCTGTAAATGGGATGTAAAATAGGTTACACACAGACTAATTAGGTATGTTTACCTGTTTGTGTGTGTGCAGGCTGTGAGGACAGCGATGTGTTCGAGGACCTTGTCATTCAGGAGGAGGAGCCGGAGGAGCCAGAGGAGCAGGCGTCTGGTAGGTTCACAGTCCGGCTCTCTGCTCCTGTAGTCCCCGCGTACAGAGACAAGTGTGTGTAGATGAAGATATGTGTTGCAGGTCACGGTGAGATGGTGCAGAGGATCCTGGACATCCTGCGCTTCCTGTGGGCCATAGTTCTGGCCATGGTGGACGGGCTGACTCAGTGGTTCAACCTGCTGACCAAACAGTACCGAGACACGTCCACTGTTCTGTGCAACGAGCGTTACTTCATCATTCACAAGATCGAGCAGGTACCACAGCGCGCGCACACACACACACACACACAATGCCACACTAATCCTTTCCCCAGACCCGCACACGCACACACACACACACACACACCCTCTGTTTGTCGTCCGATTGGCAGCATCGTCCGGCTGCAGACTCCACAGACGAGCAGGAGTCTCAGGGCAGTGACAATCCCACCGTGGACACCTGCTTGGACGAGACGGACGCAGAAACCTCAACCAGATACAGGCGAGTGTGGACAGGGACTCCAGAACATTTTACCTTTGTCAGGTACTCTTATTTTTACTGTATGTGTGTTTGCATCTCTCAGCAGCCTGGAGGCGGACGGCCGGGATGAGACAGGACGGTCCGTCTCCGGGCCGAGAGCTAACGGCACCGGGGACCTGCTGAGTCCAGAACCCCGGTCCAGCAGCACCGAGCTGCTGCCAGTCCAGAAACACAGACACTCGAGGACAGCCAGCGAGCTGCTGCGAGACAGGTAGACGCCGTGCGGCTCCAGTCTGAGGGCCGTCAGTGAGCCAAGTGTTGGCGGTGGACCTACAGGACTGGTCACAGAGCCTCTGTCTCTGTTCTGATGAACACAATGATACTCTCCCATCTGTCTGCAGGCAGTTCTTCATCGAGGAGCTGGAACAGAGCAGAGAGTTCTACCACAACCAGAACCGCCTGCTGAAGCTGCTGTTCGCCATGTACAACCTGCTGGCAGGCAACTCAGAGCTGGTCTGCTACTTCATCATCGTGCTGAACAACATGGTCAGTGCCTCCGTCATTTCGCTGGTGCTGCCCATCCTGGTCTTCCTGTGGGCCATGCTGTCTGTTCCCAGGCCCACCAAGAGGTTCTGGATGACTGCTATCGTCTACACAGAGGTACCAACACTTTCCTACCCATGTCAGTAACACTTTAAGAGCATCAGTTAACATTTAAAAAGTTGTAGTATAGTTATAAAGTCATGAAATGGAAAACAGACAATTTTCACAAATTCTTAGAATGTAGATCGGTTTTCTTCACACCTAAAACACAGCAATCATTGATTAATCAATCAATCAATCAATATTTACTCGTCTAATAAGGCACTACTCACCATTTAGATCCAGGAGCTGTAAAGGAGCATAATTCGCTGTTAGTTAATTCATATTTACTAACATTAATAGGGCACTTATTATTACTCATATTCATGTTAATAAACATACAATTTAACAGTGATTAGTGGTCTATAAATGTGTACTAAGTGCCAATAGCTATTTTATATGGCATATCACAAATCTGTTAATTATGCTATAATTAACATTTAATGTTAATAAGCATCTCCTTCACATTGATACGTCGTCTATAAAGTGACCCATAAACTGTTAACAAGTAATTTTTAATTGTCTTAGTAGCACTAATAGATCTGGTACTTAAGCTGTTATCTATATACATTTTAGCAATATTATGAACATCTTGGTGTTTCAGCTGAAGGCAACTGGACTTCTTGTAGCTCCTTTAAACTGAAGCTGAAACACCAAGACTACCATCACCCGGATGACTGAGAATCCCCACAGACCTAAACGTACATTAGTGATATATAAACAGACAATTAACACCTAATAAATGTTTTTAAGAGTCTTATAAGCAAGAATAAATGTGTTAGCTGTAGTTTTATCCACCCTTACGTATGTTTATGTAATGTTAATAAACCTCCATAAGGTCTTAAAAATTTCTTATTAACTATTAATTAACACTTATTACATTACACGAGTACCGATCAATATTCCTTATATTTAGGGCAGTTCAGGAAAATTAAAAATTGACGTTTGCTCCCCTGCCTCGGGCCCGTTTTTATAGAGTGGGCTATGTAGTTGGCTAGAGAGGGCACAGAGCGGCGGAGACAACGGCACAATGGCAATGACAGAGCTGGACCGTGTGAGGCTGACGTCTCTGACGGTGTGTGATGCCACTCTGCTCCTCTCCAGGTGATGGTGCTGGTGAAATACCTTTTCCAGTTCGGATTCTTCCCCTGGAACAGTGTTTATGAAATGACTCTGAACGAGGACAAACCTTTCTTCCCGCCTCGCATCCTGGGCCTGGAGAAGACGGACAATTACATCAGATATGACCTCATCCAGCTGCTGGCTCTCTTCTTCCACCGGTCGCTGCTCATGGTCAGTTCCCGTTTACACAAGAAGGAAGTAAAGCTTTGTCAGTGTTCCCGAAATGTACTTTTGTTTACAGTGCCAACAACCTAGGTGCTAAACGTGGTTACCATAGAAGTAAAATACATGGTCAGAACAGAGCACCCTGAGCTCCGCCCACACACAGATTCAGTCTCACACATTTGAGTTTTGTGTGTGCAGCGTTATGGCCTGTGGGACCATGAGGGCCCCCTAGAGGAGGAGATCCCCTCACCAGAACCTTGCAAGGACGAAGGAAAAACCATAGAAGGTGGAGATGAAGATGGAGGGAGGAAGAAGGCTGAAGGAGAAGATAAGGAGGAGAAGGAGGGCAAAGTTAGCTTGTCATCCATCCCGGAAAAGCTGCAAAGTACCAAACAGGACCAACTTGACAAGGTCGGTGACTCCATGTTAGTTGTTCTCAGTCACGTTCCTATAAACAACCAACTTAAAACTGTACATCTAACAACAGCAAACAGTGATGAAAGATTTTAGGCTTCTGTCCTGGGTTTTGACCTGTTGTTTGTCATGCAGGGTAATGTGGAGCACGCTGATCCAAGTACCTGCTCGGCTGCTGCAGCTGCTGGGTCACAGGATGGACAGGATGCTCCACCTGGGCTGAAGGATGTGTCAGATCCTCCCAGTGTGCCTGGGAAAGAAGAGGAGGGGCACACGGAGCAGGGGGTCCAGGACGTCCCGAAGAAAAGCAGCCGCATTCGCTTTCGCAAGAAATCTAAACAGGCCAAAAAACAGCGCAGCAAAGGTTTGTTTGTTTCTTTTTTTACAGGAGAGCTCAACGTTCATGATGAGTCATAAATGTTTGAGTTTTTAGACTTTTTTCAAACAGACTATTACAGACCACAAAATTACCATCATTTCGATAGGTTGTATTATCGTAACATTTGACAAACACCAAAAATTTCAGCTTCTTCTCTGTGGTGCTCTGTTTGTGCCTGGTCCAGTAGAGCCATCAGCTGACACTCCAGACGCCAGTAAAGAACCAGAGAAGAAGAAGCAGAAAGGCCACAGGAGGGAAGCAGCCAGTCAGAGGCTGCTGGCTGCTGGACACAAGATCAAATACGTTTTCATGTCTGGGTGAGCGGGTTCTAAATGCGTCCTTATACATAAATGTGTAATTTATCAGATTTAGTGACACCTGGTGGTGAGATTGAAGATTGCATCCAAAAGTTAAAATATGAAGATGCAACACAATGGAATGTAGATAAATGGCTTATTTAATTACAAATTTCATTTTTCCCATGTCTCGTCCTCTGCAGGGTGCAGCACGTTTACCAGCCGGCTCAGGGCTTCTTCAGGGAAATTCTGCATGCGGAGTATCGGGCTGCCACAGATGTTTACGCACTCATGTTCCTCACTGACGTCATTGACTTCATCATCATCGTCTTTGGCTTCTGGGCTTTTGGGGTGAGACACGGACACAATGGTTAGCTGGAGGCTGCCATTTTTTATTTATCAACTCAACAATCCACATGAATGAAAACAGATGCTTTCATGGCAAGAAATCACACTTTGTGTTTAGAATAAATCTGGGACCTGCTGCATTCTTCTGTGGCCATCAGATTAAGCAGTTACAGAAGGGATGAATGAAAGGAGGATGGCTGGCTGGACTTCAAAAATTTGATATCATTTTGAAGTCAGTCAGTCCTGATGGTGGCGCTACTGCAACCATCCAAAGTGTAAAGGTTTCAAAATTCATGATAAAAAAAAAAACCAGTGGTACCTGAATCTTCAGCCTGGTCCCACCTCACTGCTGCTGTCAGTGCACCTTTGGTTGCGTTCAGATCAGGTAACAGGAAGACATCCCCTCCCTGTGTACCTCAGAAACACAGCGCGGCAGCCGACATCGCCTCCACCCTGTCAGAGGACCAGGTTCCCGAGGCCTTTCTGGTGATGCTGCTCATCCAGTTCAGCACCATGATCATCGACAGAGCCCTGTACCTGCGCAAGGCCGTCCTGGGAAAACTCATCTTCCAGGTTCAGTGTCGACAGCATTCTGTGGTTCCTCTTTGAAGAATTCCTCATTATCCCAAACTGCACTACTGAGTGAATTTTCAGCACTTTTGTGCAAAATTTCCTGGATTGCATTTATGTAAGGCTTCTTCATGTTGACACAATCAGCACATTCATGCAGTGTTGCAGTTCACTGTGCTCGTCAGGAGCAGCGGCCGCTCACACACCAACGGCAGCAGAAACTAGCAGAGCGGCCTGCAGTGTTTGTGGGGATGTTGAGATATTCATCTTCTGTTCATCTCTGCTAATGTGCCGATGTGCATTCAGTAGTCATCCTCCCTCTGTCGCCCCCTACCTGTAGGTGACCCTGGTGTTTGGAATCCACTTGTGGATGTTCTTCATCCTGCCTGCCGTCACTGAAAGGTGACGTCAAACACTGGACTGAACAATCAGTGACTTCTGATCGGTGGTTCGGTCAACTTGGACAATAATCTTTCTTGTGTCTCCTCTCTCTTTGCAGGATGTTCAATCAGAACTTTGTGGCTCAGCTGTGGTACTTTGTCAAGTGCATTTACTTCGGCCTGTCAGCCTATCAGATCCGCTGTGGATACCCCACCCGTATCCTCGGCAACTTCCTCACCAAGAAGTACAACCACATCAACCTGTTTCTCTTCCAAGGGTACGGCCACATATCTGCAGCTTCTTAGTGGAGTGAAGGACATTTTATACATCTGTGTGTGTATTAGTGCTTTTTGTGTGTCTCATCTGGACTCTGTTTGTGTTTCAGTGAAAAAATGTGTTTGTGTATTTCAGGGAGCAACAGTGACAGTTTCATACAGATGATGACCGTGTGTGTGTGTGTGTGTAGGTTCCGCCTGGTGCCGTTCCTGGTGGAGCTGCGAGCAGTGATGGACTGGGTCTGGACCGACACCACTCTGTCTCTGTCCAACTGGATGTGTGTGGAGGACATATACGCCAACATCTTCATCATTAAATGCAGCCGTGAGACAGAGAAGGTATGGAGGGACCACAGCGATGTGACGTTAAAGTGACTGACATCATCTGGTGCCACAGACAAAACTCAACAAAGAGAAAAACACGCCGCAAGCGTTGGTTTGGTTTTGTATGTTTTTTGGATGGATGGATTGACCACACTGGTACCAGTACTCCAGCTCTCATTTACTGGAACTGAAGCCTGTTTGACTTCTAATTTCAACACGCGTGTCCTGAGCTCACTCTGACCTGACAGTGTGATCTCCTGGGGGGGGGGGTCATCATCGGCTTGATTTGTGCTGTATCACAGTCTGATCCCTGATCTATATTCTATTAAACTGCATGGCCATCGGGCTGTTTCTTTGAATCCAAGGCGACTCTGACCAGATTTTGTCGTCTGATTTATTTTTAGTTTTCTGGCTCGGCTCCACCATCAGAAGCTAAATTGCCTCATTAAATGCAAATGGAGCAAATTGAATTTATTATAAACTGGATCAACACATTATGATTTAGGAACTCAAGATGATGGAATGTGGTCCATCAGTCCATTCATCCATCCATTCATTCATCATCCATCAATCCATCCATTCATTCATCATCGATCCATCCATCATCCATCCATTCATCATCCATTCATCCATCCTCCATGACCAACTGCTTATTGCTCACTGGGACAGGGGGTATCAGACCAAACACCTCAGTCAGATACGGGTAGATGGAGCCCCTCTGCCAGGGGTTCTTACCGGACAAGTGAACCAGCTCACTTGGTCACTGTTAACCCAACCAAGTGTAAACCCTCCCTGAAGCCTCCAGATTGGCTTTAGGGGCACAGCCATGTTGGTTTTGGAAGTTACGTATTTTGACGAGAAGGGAGGAACTGAGGGTGCGGAGCTGGCACCGTGTCACCCGGCTCATGTCTCCATTTGCTGTGCTAAACTTTACCATTAGCTCTGCTCTGATTCTGAATGACAGCACTAAAAATGGATGTAAACACAGCAACTCTGAAACGCTTAATTTCCAGCTCCACATCTACGACGTCGCTGTCCTGTCGCTGACTGTCAGCACACAAAACTGGTTGAGGGCTGCCCCTCACTTCATTGACACGATGCAACTTGTCATTCAAATCTAGATAGCCCCACAGACGGCCCCTGCTTTAACTTCGATGTTATGTTAAACAGGGCCAAAATGCTCAAAATGGCGACCGTGTGCTGTTCTCTAAGACTTTAAACCAGAGATTCAGACCCTGATCACATTCTGAGCAGCCCAGTGAGGGTTGAAACTGACTTTGGATCATTCCTGCATAGTGACCCATTCATTCTGACTGTTCCTGCAACCAGTGGGAGCGCCCCCTGCTGGAATTTAGAAAGAATACAGCTTGAAGGCAACCCCACATTGGCCTCCGTCACTGAACCCCACAGAGGAGTAGCTTTACTCACAGCCCCCTTCAGATTCCTCTGAGCCCCGGGACCACCAATGACAAATCGTGATCAGTGTGTCAAGAGGACCGACACAACTCTCACTGTGTGTTGTAGTAACAACCCTGCTACCCTAAACTCCTGCAGTACTTTCCATAAAAAGCCCCCATCCCCGCTGAAGGCCTGCAGACTAAATGTGCAGTATCACATGACAGCACTAGTACTCAGAGCTGAGGAGAGTTTCATAAGGTATTTAATAGCTCTAAAAAAATGTGTTCTGCCCTCAGAAATACCCTCAACCCAAAGGGCAGAAGAAGAAGAAGATAGTGAAGTATGGCATGGGAGGACTCATCATCTTCTTCTTGATCTGCATCATCTGGTTTCCCCTTCTCTTCATTTCACTGGTCAGATCGGTGGTGGGCGTGGTTAACCGCCCCATCGATGTCACGGTAACCGTCAAGCTGGGAGGATACGAGGTAATCGTCCTTTCATGCAGCCTCTCTTTAAAGCCACTGCTCATCAAAACACGCCAACTCTAAAGCTGCCATCACGGCATTTCATGTCATTTTAACAAAACTTCTGGGTATTTATAACATTTCTCAGACAAATTGAGTAAATTCTTTTAAATATGGTAAAGACTGTAAAAATTCTGCTTTATCATAAGAGCCCTGCACCAGGGTTCTTAACGCACAGACACAATCTCAGCGTGCAAACATTGATTTTATTCACATCAGAATATGCTGTGATGCCGCAGTATGTAGGATGTGTATAAACCATCAGTGTATTTCTCTGTGTAGCCCCTGTTCACCATGAGCGTGCAGCAGCAGTCCATCAAGCCCTTCACAGAGGCTGAGTACGAGCAACTCACCAAGAAGTTTGGGGACAACGCGGTGCGTATCAAGGTCACACTGATTTAGAGCTTAGCTGCAGTTGGTTTAACATGACAGTGAGTCAGTTTTTATAACCATACTTACAGATATCCTGTCAACTTCTTCAGTTAGCAGAGCTTGAGAGGACGTCACTGGCACAGTTTGGACTGTAGTGGTGCTTTGTCTTTCTTGCTGTTGTAGGAGTTATCAGTTGTCAGGCTGGAGTGTATTTACACATGTTGTTATGTATCCTTACTGATCCCCTCATGACTCCGGTGTGGTGGATTAATTACTGTGTTACTGGGGGATTTTTCATGCCTGCTCTGCTCTCACACGCAGCTTTACCATGACGACTGTTTCATCTGGAACGTTGACCTGACTGGCCCTCGTGCTGATGACTTCCTGTCTGTATACCAATCTGAGGATGTTTCGTGTGTGTGTGTGTGTGTAGGTGGCCATGCAGTTCATCACTCTCTACAGCTATGAGGACATTGTGACAGCCAAGATTGAAGGCAGTTCAGGGTCGGTGTGGAGGATCAGCCCCCCCAGCAGACAGGAAGTCATAAAAGAACTGCTAGGAAGTACTGTTGACCTAACACTGCGTCTGGCGTGGATCTTCCAGAGGTAACACCTTCGCTCTCTTCATGAGAACCTGGAATTAAAATGTGTAATCATCAAACCAACCTGCTAATCGTCAGCTAACATGAGCTCAAAGAATCCCCTAATTTTAGTTCTTTTGACTGGCTGGTTCGTATATCTCAGCTAGCATCAGTGTTGTTTATCAGCCTCTTTATCTATCTAAGTATCTTGAGTTCTATTCTCACAGGAAACTGAAAATATGGCATTTTGCGTGGCAACACGCTGCTCCGTTTAAAGCTTTAAATGAGCAATGACAACACTGAGCTCCTGCTGTAAACTGAAGATGGTAAGTCGAAGCTAAGCCTGACAGTCTGTCAGGGCTCTGACGTGTCCCTCAGAGGCCACCGTACCCCGAAGGGCGCAGGAAAACTTCTTCTGGCATGTTACTGTGCAAGCAACACGATGGGGCTACAAGTAAAGGGACGAGAACAGTCCTGATGTCCTCACGTCAGAGTGCTGGTTTTCCTCTGACTCTGTCTGCAAATGTTTCCGTGTCCGGCAGGGACCTGGGGAAAGGCGGGAAAGTGGAACATACCTTCGACAAACACTCAATAGACCTGGAACCAGGGAACCCAGTCAGAGCAGAACTGGCGTCATTACTGCTGGGCAATCGCACGAAGCCTGTGTAGGTTTTCTCCACGGTAACACGTTAACGTTCATGTATCACACAGTCTGATATCCTGTCTTCTCTCTCCCAGGCTTGTTCCTCATTTGTTCCCTAACTACATCCGCGCCCCCAATGGAGCGGAGGCCAAACCTGTGACCCAGCTACATCAAGGTCCGATTTCACTCAGCTCAAACAGTTTTCTCATAAGTCTGAAGTAAGAACGCGAGTTTTGCCATACATTATTAGGCCTCTGGTTATCATGAAATCGTCACTCTGATATTGAGAAAAATCATAACAATCGATTAAGATTTGACTGGATTAATCTGACCGTCCTGGTGCCACCAGGTATTCTGTGCTAAAGCTAGGGATAAACATCCAAAAACGGCGACAGTGACACTGTGTCAGCGGGTTCATATTTGTTGTTTACACGTTGAAGGATTTCAGGAAGTACTCTGGTTGTCCTGCAGGTGAAGAAGACTACTCTAATATAACCTTGTCCCTGAAGAGCGACCGCTCACTCAATTCCAACCAGGAGTGGTGGGACATCGCGCTCGCAGGCTGCTCCAACTACTGCAGGGTCCTGCCCATGGTCATATTCAATGACAAAGTCAGCCCCCCCAGCCTGGGCTTCCTGGCTGGATACGGGTGAGGAACGTGCACGGATCAGATGTTTACACCACAGACTGGTCAACCTGAAGTTGTACCCACCTGCAGCAAGCACAGCTGAGCTATAAACTGATGAGCAACACACCAATAAATAAGCAACTGTTTAGTCTCCTGTTCAACCTGATCAATGTGGCACATTTCAATAGAACTGCCAATCCATAACCTACAGCTCCACAACTTGAAATCTTTCCACTGTAGGCTTGAGAAGCCTGAGCCCTCCCTAAATCTGCTGCTTTAGATTGAAATACATGCAGTGATGTGCTGATTGCACATGTCTGCAGGAAGGTGTGCAGATCAAGCGGCCCGGATGTTTAAAGTGTCCCACAGCCCACCTACAGGCAGGTGGGCTGTGGGACAAATATTACTGCATATTCCCACACATTGAGTGATGAAAATATTAATGTCATTACCTGCAGTTGTGATTAGTGAAATTGGTCCAGCTTTGGATATTTTCCTTCCTGTGGTTGAACCTTTGCTCCTCTTGACCTTCTGTCCCTCCAGGATCATGGGTCTGTACGTGTCTGTGGTCCTGGTCATTGGGAAGTTTGTGCGTGGCTTCTTCAGTGAGATATCTCACTCCATCATGTTTGAGGAGCTGCCCTGTGTGGACCGCATCCTGAAGCTGTGCACCGACATCTTCCTGGTCAGTGGACAGCGTGGACTCACACACCGGCAACACAAACAAAACAGACAAAAGTGGCACAGTAAGGTTGACTAGTTGGGGTACCATTCACAGCTTTTGATAAAAAAAAAAAAACGCGAGCTGTACCTTACCAAACTGATCTGGAGCGTACTGCTTTGCCTGCTTGGCCTGCGTGGCATGGTTCAGTTGGAAAAAGCTGTATTCAAAGAAAAGTGTAATTTTTGCTCTCTAATGATTAGCCTGGATTTATCTGCTCACGTCTTTTACATAATGTATCAAAGACACACAGCCGTGTTGTTTCTGTGTCGCGCTCTTCCACATACTAAACTCTCGTGTGTTCCAGGTGCGTGAGACCGGGGAACTGGAGCTGGAAGAGGAACTCTACTCCAAACTGATCTTCCTGTATCGCTCTCCGGAGACAATGATCAAATGGACCAGGGATATCCCCAGCCAAGACTAGGGCCGATACGACTGACTCCAGGCGTTCGGGCGTCAGTGATTTCTGAAGGACACCGCCCAGATGTCTGGGTGCCGCACATGGACGGCTTCTCAGAGCGCTCCTTAGCAGAGCTGACATCGTCTTACCGCCGAGGAGACACAGGGACGGAGATGGACGCCAATAGATGAGTCTCCTGTTGCTGGACAGCAGTTGCTCACAGCTGCGTGAGGAAGTCCACGAACCCACCCGACGCTGCAGACTGGATGGGCTCCACAGCAGCTGCATGTCTGTCCTGCTGGACTGGACATAAACTGACACTAGAGACACTTTTTCCACGACGTGGCTGAAACGTGGAGCGCAGGACAGGTTAAACTGTCAGTGCCGACTGATCTCAAAACAACATCGTGTAGCCGTCCCAGCTGCGACGTTAGTGTGGTGCTTCATTACGCAATGAGAGACAGGTCAAGTTAAATTTACCGTCAGAAGTAGCTCTGGAGGATGGAAGAGGCAGAGGAGGCATGTTTGCTGATGTGGTTGACTTTAGTTTACATTTTACAGTCCAAGATCATTTTAATTCACTCTAATAAAGAAAATAAGCGGAGATGTCTCTGCGAGAGCACACACAATGCGCCAAAACAACACAAACAAGAGTTAAAACACCAGAATGACCCTTCACTACACATACCAACAGAGAGTGGTGGCAACTGAAAGTGCTGTGTGCTTTAATTTGAAACTCATATTGAGCCATAGAGAAATTTTGGATTTAAAGTTCAAATAGTCTTTTTTGCTTTGGAAGGTTGCTAAGATGCTGGAAAGATGCTGCTGGATTTCTGTGCTTTAAGGCTTTCTTTAGCATTCTTGAAATGTATTGAGTCTTTTCCACCAGTCGTAGATTACGATGTTTTTTCAGGAGAGACCTGAGAGCCAGAAACACAAAAACACGATAAACCTCAGCAGCAGTTAGAGTTTGTGAAAAACATGAGAGAGCAGCTTTTTTTAAATGTGAATATAGTTTGAGACCTGTGTGCAGGTCTGCCAACATGACAGAAGTTTGAGTAAACGTGACAATGTGCGGTGGCTTCAGCTTTACGAGGCGTACTGGACACACAGAGAGACGTTAGTGGACTGTGACCTCTCATATTTAAGTCTGCTGTGAATCACAGCTGAAAACATCCAAGAACAATGTTGTGATATTTGGCTGATAAAAGGAGCTGCTGATGAAGAAAGTCAGGAGAGCAGAGACGGGGAGACAGGAGGAGGGGTGTATGTCAGGATAAAAGAACCGAAGGGATATAAATCAATAAAAGTTAGCGTATCGTTCATCGACACCACCCCATAATAATTCTTATTATCATTCTTTTTATTTTTATTATCTCATATGTGAGTTCTGTGGAGCTGGTGAGCTGCCATGCATTGTGCTTGTCGGATCAATAAATGTGTCTGAATCCACTTCCTGCCATCTCAATGATCTTGTCTGCTGTTGGTGCACAGTGCTGGGGACACTGTGCTGAGTGAGTCATGTCTCTTTATCCCCTTCCTTTCATCATCCTGTCTGGATCAGTGGGCGGACAGGGCCAGCAGGTCAGCAGGAGAGGCCTTCACCACTGTCCTCCACGCTTCAGGATGCTGCACTATGAATCACCTGGCACCTCCAAAATGAAGCAGCTCATCATGAACTTCCAGACATGGGAAGTTTGTTCTCTCCCTCTGTATTCTGGGGGAGAAATGAGGGAGAGGTTGAAGGCTGAATTTTTTGTAGTTTGTTAATACTTTTTAATCTGAAGCTATTTAATTGTTCTTTATATTACGTCCTATTAATGTGAACATTGGCTCTTTATCAGCAGAGCACAATT
>KV751317.1:871361-887080 GCA_001698575.1 Mola mola | reverse complement strand
GTGTTATCAAAATAACAAAATCATACCAAAAAAATGGAAAACAAGATGATATCTCACTACTGCTGGCAGAACAGTTTCAGGTTGAGAAATGGACCAGCAGGGACAATAAGAGGCAGCTGAGCCAGACACACAGTTACTGAATGCAGTCTGTGGTGAGGAGTGAAGATGTTTTGCAGACATTTCAACATTTAGTCGCCTCATTTTTTTGTGCAGGTTTGACTTCTGCTCAGAAAACACAGAGAAACGTCCATCAGAGAATCTTGGCCAAGTTCTTTTTGGGGAGAGGATCGAACCCTCCCCATACAAGGTAACACACCTCTACAGCAACATGCTCATACCTACGAACACAGACAGTAGCTGTGAGTAGATAAAATTCTTTACATTGTTTTTTACTATATTGACCAGACAATGTTACAAAGTGTCCAGGTTGTCTGGATAAATAAGAGGACATACTTAACAGGTGTCATGCTGACATCATTGTCAACAGGCCACACAAACACACTGAATAAGAAACAGCACATTGTGCAATAAACTGTTAGCTCATAACTCATCAAATATTTAAATATTTTTGGTAATGTGTTAACTGTTTTGTCTAATGAACACTCCGTTGGGTCAAATTAAGTTTGGGAACTCTGTGTCTGAGATCATGATCAACGTCACCTATCCTACCAAGCATAAGACAGAGTGGCCTGGAGTCCTGACCTGGATCACCATCTGGTTCCCGGACTCTACCCTTTAATAACATGCTTCTTGACTCAGTTCTCATGTTTTCATATCCATAGACTGTAATGATGTCATATTGTTGTGCCCTGTACTTGTGACATCTATTGCACATCTACCCGTCCTTGGGAGAGGGATCCCTCCTCTGTGGTTCTCCCTGAGGTTTCTTCTTTTTCCCTGTCCAGGGTTTTTGGAGTTTTTCCTCATCCGGTTCGAGGGTCTAAGGGTAGAGGGTATTGTTATGTACAGATTGTAAAGCCCTCAGAGGCAAATTGTTATTTGGGATTTTTGGGCTGTAAAAGTTAAAGTTGATTGATTGATAATTCAGTTTGCACACACTCTGCTTGTGTGATAAAGTATCGCATTATTATTTTTATTCATTCATTTATATTTCTCCAATGTTTACATTTAAATAGAATGTATTCAAATTTCACATTTTGTTTTTTGTATTTTTTTGTGTCCTGCATAATAAGATAGGGTAGTTAGACAGCCTGTTAAATAATGAAAGGCCATGAGACAGGACAGCTGTATTTTGGGGTGACAGGGGTCCGGTGTTCAAAATAAAGTTATATGTATATATGTAATACATGTCAACATCTGAACAGCTGTTGATCTACTCTAGTTGTTTATCTCCTGCATTGAAGTCAACCAAGAGGCTACCCATATTCTGTGTGTGTTCCTCTATGCAGACAATGTTCATCTATTACACATCACTCTGAGTGGACGTACTGATGCCTGACTAATTCTGTGCTAACTGTGTGTCAGTTTGAGTTCAAGAAACCTGCAGTGTGTCAGAAGGTGTGTACCAAAACCTATGACACCAACATCCAAGCAGACAAAGCCAAGCTGGACTTCCTCAAGAAAGGCATGTCACTCAACTACCAGCATCACTGGTACGTACGATCCACTGACATCATGACGTGAAGGAGGATGCACAAACTGAGCTCACAACACATCAGTGAAATTGGTCTCAACATCTTAAAGCAAGAAAGGAATATGTGGTACAGAACAAAAAAATTCTGCAGTTATTTGGAAAATTCTACCAACAATGACTCTTCAAGTTCAAATTGTTTGTTTGCTTTACCATCAGTACTACTGTAGTATACTGTAGTTATTATGGGGTGTTTTCAAATGTAATCATTTAGAGGCGGTAAAGCTGTGCCATCCCATTGAGTGTCAGAGGAACACTGAGATTTTCTACATTTGCCACAGTCATTCACTCAAGGATGTTATTGATTAGAGTCTGATGGTCACAGGTCAAACATCAAAATTACCAGTTTAACCTATTTAAAGTCCTAACTGAAGAATTCGTACACGAATCATATCATTTCTCACATGAATCTGTCAGGATAAGATGACATTTGATGATGAGATTTTATATCTAAAAAGTCAAAATTCAACTTCATTGTGTTTTCTATCCTTTTATTCAACACCTCAGGGACAGAAGGGAATATTGTGACCATATTTCAGGTTCATTGACAATAATCTTGGAAGCCTACCTGGAAACTGTGCCGATTATATCTACTCACGTCCATAAATATTTGGACAGAGACACCATTTTTAATCTTACCTCTGTGCACAGTGAGTCCTGCCTCTGTAGATCATAATTTTTCAGGCACATCCTCTGATTGCTTAACCACTTTTTGGTTTGGACAACCCTGATACTGGGTCAACACTTTAAGCTCTTTGTCACCTTCCTCGGAAAGTTCTTGAACAGAGCAGTGCCATTGGGGTGTGCTGGTGTCATGGGGGCTGTTTGGGGGGGGGTGGTTTGTGTCAGGTGGCGTTCACATGAATTTAGTAGCAAAAATCTCTGCAAACCTGGATGTTGGACTGATGCATCAGGGAAAAAAATGTAACCAATAACGAAAGAGATCCTGCACACTGATTCACTCTCTGCTGACACATTTAATGAATGACAACAGTTGTGTCTAAATGACCTTCATCAGGTAGTATGGCAGTGCAGACACCTTTACAGGTATATATATATATCTTAGCAGGGACTGCCCTAGTTTTTTGGTCATCCAATCAGAGGAGGGCTAAATCACCTAAAACTGTGTTGTGCATCATCATACAGACAATTAAGTACAAATATTAAACAATGATACTTTTACATCCTCTCTCAATCAATAACTATAAATATGAAACATATACAAAACCAAAACAGGTAAGATGATCACACAGTGAGTACAGTTTCTCACCTGCAGTATACAACCATAGAGGTGGGCTTAAAGACCTCTCTTGTACTTCAAATATTTCAACCAATTATCAGTCTCATGAAAGAAGCACACAAAAAACAGTATTACAATATTACAATCATTTAAAGTTCATTATCAAGCCTTTTTGGAGCCAGACTCTGTGGTGTGAATATCCAGAGAGCTTCCCCTCTCTTTAACACCAGGTCATGATCTCTCCCCGTGCTAATTAGAAACCAAAGAAGGCAAAATCTAAAACATTAAATCTTATCTGAACACAAGAATGATCGAGAATAAGATAAATGACAGTCACGCACCGAAAGCAGCTACGGCCTCGTTTCCACAGCATTTCAAGTTTCTGGAAAAGGGGTTGTACGTCCACTTTTGAAGAAAAAACTATTATTGAATTTTTTTAGTCAATCTTGACTGTTGTTATGTTATGGTAAGTAAACATCACAGACTGTTTTGTGTTTCTGGTGTGTGTGTGTGTGTGTGTGTGTGTGTGTGTGTGTGTGTGTGTGTGTGTGTGTGTGTGTAGGATTGTGGATAACATGCCGGTCACATGGTGTTACGATGTTGAAGAAGGACAGAAATTCTGTAATCCTGGCTTCCCCATTGGCTGTTACGTCACAGAACAAGGTCGACCCAAAGATGCCTGTGTGGTCAATGTGAGTGGTCAAACCCTCTGTAACAGCACAATTATCCCGCAAATACAGTCAAACACTCATAGCTCCAGCATCAGTCTAAGCCACCAAAGTACACAGTTTTAAACTGACAAGGCAAAAGATGAGGGGATGCGAGGAATACTAGCCTGCTTAGCCTGCTGCCACCAGGAACCAGTCCCAGATAGGCAGAGGAAGATGGGATGGATGGATGGACCATTGTTAATTTCATTCATGCGATAGGTTTAAGTGTCCTGTTGTTGCTCGGAGCTGTAACTGTAAAAAACTCTGACCCTGTCTGTGTCTTGGTTTTGTTTTACAGTCTAACTTTAATGAAAAGGATGCGTTTTACATCTTTAACCACGTGGACATCACCATCCATTACCATGTTGTCGAGCACGAACAGCTTGGAGCACGACTGGTTGCTGCCAAGATTGAGCCCAAAAGGTACTGAACATTGTAAAACTGTCATCTAAATGTGTTGCCTGGTTTTGTGGCTCTAACAGTGCGAAAGAGCTCTGGTGTTCTGCCCTACATCAAAACCATCCATTCCAAGTACAGGCTGAAAAGTGTTTGTCTTGAAATGTTGTAGTAGGGTCTGCCTGCTTGATGATCAGATATCCAATGGACATCACTGTAATCTGAAATCCAATTCCCATGTCTCTCTCTGTCTGTCCCAGTTTTGAAAACACTAACGATGACAGCCCAGATTGTTCCGGAGTGCCAAAGTTCCTGAAAAACAAACACACAGGAGCGTTCAAGATCTCTTACACTTACTCTGTCAACTTTGTGGTAAGTAACAGTCTCATGTTTGTACCTTTAAAGCTGTGAATGTTCTGTGAGGCTCTAAAGAAGGTGTGAGGAAGAGCGCTGCACCACCCAGTAGTTCTCTGTTCGTCACATTCCCTGCCTTGTCTCAGCTTTGTGCTACGTCTCCACTGAATACAAAGCAGGATCATGTTTCTCCTGAGAGGAGATGAAAGTTCACATTAGGTTCCTGGGCCCTGTGGGGGCGAGTGTGAGTCCGATGAAAAAGAGAGTTCCCAAACAAAGAAAAGTGTGTGTATGTTTGTAGGAAGACAAGAATATTCGCTGGGCATCAAGATGGGACTACATCCTGGAGTCGATGCCTCACACCAACATCCAGTGGTTCAGGTAAGATCCTTACCGTTGTGGTTCCAGAAACTATCACACACAGGCCTTTTCCACCAAGCTGGTTCCAGTTCCAGTTCTAGATCTGAGCCTGGGCCTATGTTTGAACTACGTCTTTCATGTAGACATCCGAAGAAACTGACTCTCGATTCCGGGTTCAAAAGTAGCACCAATTCTTTACCGGTTTAGAAAGAAAAAAATCCTGCTTATCTCAGGGCCTTAGGGTGGGGTTATCATGACCATGGACCAATTAAAACCATATGACCCCTGTTTTTGATAACAGCCAGTGTAGCATGTCACCAGAATGAAGTAGTCAGCCACATAAGTAACAAAAAGATGTTTTGTGTCTCCAGCATAATGAACTCGCTGGTGATTGTGTTATTCCTGTCTGGAATGGTAGCCATGATCATGCTGCGGACTCTGCATAAAGACATTGCCCGCTACAATCAGATGGACTCGGTGGTGAGTGTCTGTCTCTGGGCTGATGGCCAAGCCTCAGGCTCTGATCAGAACACGGCCGACGGCAATGATTACTTCATGCTCATCTGTCCATCGTTCCCTCCAGGAGGATGCCCAGGAGGAGTTTGGGTGGAAGCTTGTCCATGGAGATGTTTTCCGACCACCCAGGAAGGGAATGCTGCTGTCGGTTTTCCTTGGCTCTGGCACTCAGATCTTCATCATGACCTTTGTCACCCTTTGTACGTCTTTGCTGTCTTTATGATATTTAGCAGAGTTAAACACAGTCACTAACTGGTACCTCCTTAAGCTACCGAACTCAGTCGACCAATTTATCTAATAGTGGTGTTCAGAGGTGAAATGGCATAATACAGATGAAGTGAGCTAGTAAACATATCTCCACTATAACCATGTTATTGTAGTTTTATTATTTCGCGTGTCAGTGTTTTGCAAATCATCACATTCTGTTTCTTGTCACATTGCACATGATTGTTTCTGCCGATAACTACAGAAACATCATTAGAAGCATTCTTTGCGTTGCCCTCTGACTTCATGTTTGACTAACGTGTCCCTCCAAAAACTCAACATCAGTCAATGTTTGATTAACAAATTTGCTTTTAACACTTAACTATACAGTATCAGTGCTGATCTATGAACAGCGTGTAACAAAGAAAACTTCCCTCCTTGCAGTCTTTGCCTGTCTGGGGTTCCTCTCCCCGGCCAACCGCGGGGCTCTGATGACCTGTGCTGTTGTTCTCTGGGTTCTCCTGGGAACACCTGCCGGTTATGTGGCTGCTCGCCTCTACAAGTGTGAGTGAGGAAGAGAATGAGGAGAAAAACAGAACTGTATTGTCATAATCCAGTATTCTCTTGTATATTCTCACAATCACATTGAAAACTTCAATATGTTGTGCTGCAAAGAAATCAGGGCTGTCTTTGAAAATTACTCACTTCATCACAAAATTTGCTAAATGACATTTATTTGCAGCAGTAGTAAAGTAATTACGTTCACATTTCCGTACAAAGTTTTCTGTTTGAGTCGACTCTAAAAGTCTGTGTCTTCCTTGTGTTTGGTTCACATCAGCCTTCGGTGGAGAGAAGTGGAAGACCAACGTTCTGCTGACAGCCTTCCTTTGTCCTGGGTAAGACTCAATGAACAGCATGGTCCAGGTTGGCTGGCGGCTCCTCTTGGTGTATAATGCGCTCTGTCTCTCTCCAGGGTGGTGTTTGCAGATTTCTTCGTGATGAACTTGATCCTGTGGGGTGAGGGCTCTTCAGCGGCCATGCCCTTTGGAACCCTGGTGGCCATCTTGGCACTTTGGTTCTGTATCTCAGTGCCACTTACCTTCATAGGAGCGTACTTTGGCTTCAAGAGGGCAGTAAGTAAATTGCTGCATTATTGGTTTGCAGAAAGCACACATCATGTTGTTGATGTTCTATTATAGATGACCTGCCTGTCTTCTTTCGCTCTTTCCTACCTGTGCATGTAGGTTTCACAGGGCGGCACTGCCATATACCTTAAAACCCCCCAAATCCCATAATATCCTTTGAGAATATTGGGATTCAAGTGGTCTGGAAAAAACATGACAGTTCTGCTGCTCCTCTAGGCTCTTTATTCAGGCTTTACTAAAATCTACCCCTGATGGTACTTTTTGGCTAATCACGGGTCTTTTCAAAGACAGGGTGTTCCTATTGGCTGTTCTTCAAAGTTAGATACACGTGAACATCCTCATACATGGTGAAAGGCCGAAACGATGTGATCCGAACATCCCAGCAGGAAAAGTTGTTCTTTCTGCTCCGAGCATCATCAACAACTGCAGATGCAGCAAAGAGCCGAAAACAGAAAGACCCACACGTCCAAACGACTGTGTGAAAGGGCACGACGGAGTTGCTTCCATAGTCTCATAGTTGGTTCCTAGAAGTTACAAAACTAAAACTAAAATTTCCCTTTACTGTGGTTCACATGAAAATCAACTTTCAACTTGACTCTCTCTCATCTCTCTGTTTGTTGACTAACTGTTAAAGGGTATTGAGCATCCGGTGCGGACCAATCAGATTCCTCGTCAGATCCCAGAGCAGTCATTCTACACGAAGCCATTCCCTGGTATCGTCATGGGAGGAATTCTGCCCTTTGGCTGTATATTCATCCAGCTGTTCTTCATACTGAACTCCATCTGGTGAGAAAGAAGAACAAAAGATTTGTTGTTCAAGAAAGTCTACATCTTGTGAACTCTTTCATTTGTTTGTACCAGAATTAATCACGAGAACCTGAGAATCAGTCTAGTCCTCTTTACAGTGCTGTTAAAATCTGTCCATATCCCAATTTTCATCCTTTTTTTCTCGATTTGTCACATTTAAATGTTTCAGATCATCCAACTAATTCTAATATATTAAAAAAAAAACACGTTTTTTATAAGACCACCTGAACAATAACTGAAGGTAAACATTAATTCAAAATTCTATCACCCATTCCGTTGAAATGATCAAAAATAGATTGTGATAGTTACTGTTAGAACTGTGGAGCATCATAAACTTGGGATTTCTTTTCAGTTTGAAGTGTAACATTTTTATGAATTAGTTCTGAGCAGAACCATTACATGTTGCCCATACTTGTTTTTTAAAGTACAGTTGGAAGTACCAAAATTTAGTCTAAAATCTTTTATAATTATAGTCAAAAGTGAGCAAATAACCAGTGTAAGTACTCATTGAATAAATGAAAACTAAATTCTTGATGAACATTAAACATCAATCCATCAGTTCATGTGACGTGGCTCTTCTGCCCTCTAGGTCCCATCAGATGTACTACATGTTTGGCTTCCTTTTTCTCGTCTTCATCATCCTGGTCATCACCTGCTCCGAGGCCACCATCCTGCTTTGCTACTTCCACCTTTGTGCTGAGGTAAACATTGCTTTGTGTTGTGTCCTATAAACTTGTGTGTCTTCCACTGAGTCTGCCTGTTGTGTTTGTACAGTAGCCCAGAGTGGACAAGCGAGTCACTGCCTCTAGAGAGGGTCTTGCACATTTTCACTGTCAACTGCACATTTCGAGGAATTAACTAAATTAACTAAACTAAACTAAACACTGTTTAATTTAATTTGCAGTCAAACTCTGACTTTATTTGAATTATTTAACAAGAAGTGCTTCATTACTGCTTATTGGATGATGGACAAACCAAAGATGTGTGTTTGTGTCGGTTTGTGTGATACTGACCGGCTCTTTGTCTTCTCCGCAGGACTACCACTGGCAGTGGCGTTCCTTCCTTACCAGCGGCTTCACTGCTGTCTATTTCCTGGTCTATGCAATCCATTACTTCTTCTCTAAGCTGCAAATCACTGGACTGGCCAGCACCATACTGTACTTCGGATACACCATGATCATGGCCCTCATCTTTTTCTTATTCACCGGTAGGTATACAACAAAGGCAGGTTTGATGCATTTTTCACTATGAACCATTGGAGGCATTTTCATCTTTTTAACATGATGCCTAAAAGTTGGGACTAAACTAATAGAGGTTACAAGCAGTCTGTTTAGTGTACAACAACATAAGTGAAGTGTAAAACAAAGAATGTTATTTAAGATAGCACCTTTTACAGAGTAATGTCACAATGCCTAACAACTAAATGAACCAAATCAAACCATATAACCAGCCAAAAGGGTGAAAAACATAGATCACAATACTAGACAACAGTCCTTGATTTTATCCATCATTATGTTTAAAAGACACCGGTAACAGGATCTCATCAGCATAGCATGGTAGGAAATAGTTTTATACTTGCCAATAGAAAAACTTATTAATAGAAACAAGCAATAACACTTTGTTGACTTTCTGCAGCAGCGACAACTGATCCTCACAGTCCCAACTCCCTCTTGGCTGCATTACTCTAGCCTGTTCAAATTACAGTATTCTAAGAGACACCCAGTGAGCTGGTGCCTTCTGGACAGGCACAGTGTGTGTATGGAGAAGAGAGAATCTGAAATAAAATTAAAATGCCTCACTCCAACATAATGAAGATTGGTGCCTGTATTAGCATTGAACGGGGCGGAGCAGTGAGCAGAGGTGGGGCGTGGCTAAAGTAGCACAATTATAGATCCCCACAACCGTGATGGGGCAAAGGTGGAGAAAGAAAAATGTGATTTTAGGAGACTGAAATGAGATATTAAAGGTTTAATCAATGGCTGGTGGTGGAGAAAGTAACCGTTGAGCAGACTCAGGAATGCATGCAGCAAATGTTCTACTTTTTTTCTGCTTTTGTGATGTGTGGTCGCTGGACAAAGTTGGTATTTACTAATGCAGAATAGTGTTCGGATTAAGTCTTACTTCTGATTTTCTGATGAAAAGATCTCTACTGAACGATAATCTGTAGCTTCAGTCTCGATTCGGTCGGCTTCTGGTCCACTAGTTTTACCTTTGATGTTAACTTAAATTGAATTATTCCTTCAATTTCCACAGGGTCCTGGCACCATTTGGTGGTTGGGAACCAGTTAGAGTCGCGATAGAAAATACACTGAATGAAAGACTAACATTGAGTGATTGGTGGTTATGTGTGTAAACATTCTGCTCTGTGCAGTTAATGTTGCTGTAATTCAAGGTGCGTTTCTTCCTCAGGTGCAATTGGCTTCTTTGCCTGTTTCTGGTTCGTCACTAAGATCTACAGTGTGGTCAAAGTAGACTGAGGAACCCAGCACGTCACGGACTAAACATGGCCGGAATGTCCGAAGGTCGATTCCTCTCAGCAGTCTCTGGAACATTCAGCACCGTCAAACCCAAGTGACATGTGGCCTGAGCCTCCACCTCCGCTTTTCCTCAGGCAGAGAGGACGCTCTGCTTTATTTCTGTGCCTAACATGTTTGTTTGTGAGCATGTGTACACTGAGGATAAACATACAGTTTCTGTCTGACACACACTGTCAGCTGTCTTCTCATGATGTAGTGGAAAATCATACCAATAAACCTGCAACAGACTGTTTTTCAAAACAACATCTAATACTACAAGCTCTCGGGACAGTTGTGGACACTAAATAGGTCAATATCGGTCCTTCTATTTCTCTCACATTATATTTGATCAGTTTTCATTTCTTTGTGGTGATGGAGGGGCTGAGCGTTGACTCCTCTGCTACGTTTTAGGGATGGAGACGCAGGTTCAGTCCCTTGCTGTCAGTTGTGTCAAAAGGAAGCAGTCATAGCTTGGCAGTACAGTATTGTAATCTAACAGCAGCCCAAGTGGAGTCTCACTGTGACACTAGCTTCTGTTCCACTGAGGACCACAACCTGGAGTCCCCCTTTATGTGTCCTTTGTCCAGTCTTTGCAGGTTTCCGCACAGGCCTGAGCTTCAGCTGTTGTTTTTCAGGCGAGCAGTTGAACCTCATGGACATGGACACATAACCAACCTTGCCACTTGTGGAACAGATGCTAGGTCCGACGCCAGGATTTTGGTCTGTGTAGGGATTTCACCTCCCAGAAAATAATGCAAACAAAAGGTATTTTAGGATCAGCAGAGCTCGTTTTGTGACCGAGTCTCTGGAACCTTTTTGCTCTGTCTTAACTCGGTTAACTCACGTAATATGTACTTTAATACTATAACATTTAAAATATTTCAACAGTGACAAAACATAAGCAGCGTAGCATCTGTATCAATTTGTCTTTAAGCTGCATTATTTATTTTTTGTGTAATGATGCCATTCAAATAAATGAATGGCATCTCTTTACTGCATGGATTGTCCTACCTGTATGTAAACGTACAGTACAGTCACATACAGCGTAGATACAGAGGGCGAGTGAACATCTCATGGTCGTCATACAGCTCATCTGTAGAACTCTGAGCTTCTACAGGGACGACAGACCACGGCGGCACTTCTGTAAAGTCAGGACTCATGTTGGCGGTGACGCGCTGCAGCTCAGACCGGCTCACTGGTTTTTTTCTCTCAGCTTTCTGCAGAACTGCATTGCCGCGGTAACAGGAGGCAGGCCAGTTCAGGGGCGCTTTATGGAGCTTGAAACATTTATTGTAAAAAATGTGTTAGTGAATGGACTTCTTTTCCATGAAACATTCTTATTTTCATTTTTAATTATGGTTTTTCAGTGTTTTGGCTTTCAAGTTGGCTTAATTAAATTTGATTGTTTTGTTTTCCATCATTGCATTCTTCAGTTTCCTTCCTCATTGGTAGTGAAATGATTTTAAAGGCATGAAAAGGAGCTCAAGATTTTATATGATATTGTGTCGGTCTGTTAACATGATGGATTCTCCTGCACAGCTGCTGTTGCTGAATGTGTAAAAGCAAAGATTATTGGAATATGAATTACAATATGTAAGTCAGTAAAAGTATCTTTTGAGACAACCTCCTGTGCATTAACGGTCTGTCTGTGTGTGGCATTTGCATGTATGACTGCAAGAGAAACCGCTCTCTGCTGGTTCCTGATGATACGATTGCTGATGGAAGGATCGGGATGGATTCTGTGGTGTATAGGGCTATACTCTCTGCTCACATTCAACCAAAAATGCTGCAAAACTGACAGGGTGGAGCTTCGCAATGCAGATGGATAACCTCCCTTAACATACTGCAAAAGCACCCAACATCTTCTCAAGGCTCAGAAATAGAATTTTCTTATTCTTATCGAATTTGATGTTGTTCAGTAGCTGAGTAGGTCACCTGATCCCCACCTGACAGCAGCTTTTCAGTTACCGAAGAACTTAAAAAGCATCTGCAGCAAGGAAACTGGAAGACTTTTCATCAAAGTACTAAAAATAATCCTGATACTTATACATTGTTGGTTTGTAGTTGTGGTTTGGACACTAAACACTTGGTTTTAGTATTGTAGTACAACAGTTGAACAGTCAGCCATCAACAGCAGCTGTTTGTACTTATTCTTGAAGATTACTGAGTTATCAAACACTCGCGTAATAATAGTATTTCCTTCATAGGCCAAAGGCTTTAATTACCAACCGAGCTGAATGAGGTCACCTTGTGTGTGACGAATCTTCAGAATACACAGGATAGAGAACAGTTAACAGCAGTGGGTAGTTACAAACCATCTAAGGATCAGCAACCATAGAACCAGTGAAACACAAGCTTCAGCCTTTAGACGGGCCACACCCAGAAAACAAGGGTCCGTCGGGAAATGTCCCCCCTGTGTCAGCCCGGCCCCGCTGCTGGACGGCTGAACAGTCGAGCTGAATGTTTGTGGCACCCTCCATACAGTTAGCAGATGATGTCCATCTCTTTCTCCATGGCCTCCATGTTGTGCTCCTGGTTGTAGGAGGCCCACTTGTTGAGCCTGCTGTAGAGAGGCACCCCGTCCTTCTCCCTGTACAGGTACACACCCGTGACTCTGTTCCAGTCAGTGCTGGACAACGCACGGGCACTCTGCTGCTCCGCCAGCTGCTCCCTCTCCTCCTTCTCCAGCGCCACGAATCCAAAGAAGTTCTTGATGTTCTCGGCAGCCAGGAGGTGGGCGTGGACGGCCGCCGTGCGCTGGAAGAGGCTCTTTTCGCTGGAGTGGTACTGAGACCAGTACTCCTCCTGCAGGTAGCCCAGAGGGGAGGAGCAGCGCTTGATACACAGCATCAGGAAGATGGCCAGAGAAATTCCCGCCACCAGCAGCCAGCCTATCAGCTGAGAGGAGCAGACAGTCAGAACATGTCTACCTCTGCAGTAAGGCGCCAGGTCAGCTGCTTTCCCAGCCTGGCAGCCATTACGCTGTCATCCTGCCATCTTCCTTCCTCTAATCCTTGCCTGCCTTTTTGGATTTGGACTGCCCAGCTTCCCTCTTTCACACTTTGTGCACCGATTATTCTCCAGCTACAGTTTACACCCATCAGCCATAACTTTAAGAACGCTGACGGTTGCAAATCTGATTGAGCATTTATAATGTATAAAAAAATCATCATGGCTTAATGTGGAGGCCAAATTAAAATCTAATCTTTGTTATCTACGCAAATTGCAAAAAACACCAAGTTCCTTTAATGAAGAATTAGTTTATACTGTTTCCTGTCCAGGTTGTAGAACGCATCACGCGAGCAATGGTCAGTTGGCTTTACGGAGGCCACGCACAACTTCTGTAAATGTCCTTTCAGAGGCTTCGTGGCTTGTAACTTGTTACCCGTTAATATCAGGGAGTTAACCAATATGTTTTCTTTCAAAACAGAAATGCTTGAATCTTAAATAGCTGCTGGTTTATCATGTTGTTTTTAAATTTATAGTGCTTGTTGTGTTTGTGACAATGTTGCTTTTTACTGTTTTACAAATTCACTTTGTAACTTGTCATTCTAGGCAATTATTGTGATTTATGTTGTGTAATTTCATTCAGTTTTTTGGTTCCTGTGGATGATATGTGATTTTAATTCGTCTATTAGTTTTGTTTTGTTTTTATTTTATTAATTGGATAAAGTTGAGCTGATATGATATTATTTTAAATGTGTATCAGTGCTGGCTTTGATCATTCATGTATGGATGCCAGGAAGACCAGCAACCACTTTGTGGAAACTCATGGGGATCTAACAAAGAATAAAGAATAATAAAGAATCTATAGGTCGCACCCAAAAAAATGATGATCCATGGAGGTCCCACCTTGTAGCTCACAGTACTCTGGACCACACCCTGAGGTCATGTGACTTTCTGGACAGAACAAGGCCAAGCCTCCATGGATCATCATTTCAACTGTTTCTCCTTTCGGGTTCCAGTGTATGACATTTCACGCCCATGCAGTCAAGTACCTGAGATTCATATTTCAGCTGTCGGTCTATTTCAGGAAAGAAGCCTTGCAGCTCCGCCGGCACACTGTTTTGACACGGGAACTTTGCCATGACCTCTGACCCCTGTTGTGGGGGGAAGCCCTTCAGTGCTCTGGGGTCCACAAACTCACTGAGGGCGCAGGTGTACGCCTGGCCCTGCAGCAAGGAGATAACCACCCAGGTGATGGGAGCCACCATAGCTCGCCCGATGATGTTTCCCAGCAGCGCAAAGGCCGCAGCTCCCGACAGCTTCCGGCACCTTCTGAGCCGACACTCGGACACCAGGTCCCAGGTGTTCCTGTTCATCATTATTCCTATGAGGAAGAACACCAGGGCTGGAACACCGATGGCAGCCAGGCCGTAGCGGTAGTTCCTCCCAGAGGAGCACGGACAGTTAAAAGCAAAAACGTTGTAGGCGGTCTGACCGGCCACGGTGCCCAGAGCGATCAGACCATTGAAGATCATCACATCTTTACTCTTGAAGAAGAGGGACAGGAATTTAAAGTTCTCTGCAACGAGCGCAGCAACAGCCATGGTGTCTGTGTTGAGGGGAGCAGTTCAGTTTACAGAGAGGTCAGGCTGCAGAGAGAGAGAAGAAAATAAAGAATCATTTTCTCTGCAACTCTTCCAGTTGGATTGCAATGACTGGACTGACAATTCAGTCATGCCCGTCATGTCAACACATACAGCTGAAGTTTTCATGCCACGAGTTGAAAACAAAGAGTCTTGTGTGTGTATGAATGAAGCCATGCAAACTCACGCTGTGGTGGTGTCCTGAGGTGGGACACGAGGCTCATCCATTATAAACCGTTACATACATCCAGTGCTGCGACATCTCAGGAAAAACTAGGAAAAAACTTTGACTTAATGAAAGTGAGATTGAAAAGATTGCGCCCTTTTTCACTGTGTTAGCAGTCGGCGATGACTCACAGTCAGGAACTGCCCTCCAGGATCCTCCTAGTGGAAAAAATACGGTCTAAAAGTGGAAACATGTGTGCGAGAGGAGCTGACATTAATCTCAGTTACACACACACACACACTCTGGACGGGAGTGTGAGGAAGCTGATTGGCTCAGATGAGGTTCTATTCACAGTGTCAGCTTTAAAATGAATTGCCTTTGAAAACAGTTGTTAGATGTTTGGTTGAAGTGAGTGCAGAAGCATCCCGTCTCCAAGAGGAGGCCACGATATCCAATCTGTCCCATGGAAACACTTTGGGAAAGAAGAAAAGACAATGGTAATAATCAATGCTATCAAATGGTAATAAAACAGAATCACGACCCAAGTTTCACGATTCAATCAAAGTGGGACAAAAGCACATTGTTCCAGCCATTGTGACCTTGTTTCGAAATGTGCTTTTGAGAATCACCTTTCAGAAATGTTTGAAAAATGTCACAAAAACAAAAACAGATCTGTTACTCCACTTAAACAATTCCAGCTTCTTGGAACTGAAATGAAACATGCATCATCAATTCAATCATTATTTTAGTAAAAAAAATCCCATCCATTAAAATTAAGTGACTTCTGAAACTACCCTCCTATTACGTGTTTATAGATCAAACCCACCTTAAAACATATTTCACCTATACTGAAAACCATTAAACCATTAAAAAAACAGAATGATCAAAAACTAGTATATTATTTGGATTCTTCAAACTTATTCTTTTTGTTTGGCAGATCTCTGTTTTTTCAAATTTTCTTTTGTATTGTTTTAGTTTAATTTCTTTGTGTTTATCCTCACTCATATATTGTTATTTGCATTTAACAGTTCAACATATACATTTTGTTTGTATTTAATTTATGTT
>KV751317.1:850267-860851 GCA_001698575.1 Mola mola | reverse complement strand
CGATCACTTCTGACCTTTGGGGCAAATTAATTCTCTATCAAGTAACAATAAACGATAATATAGTCAAACCTCACAATGTTGTTTGCTTTTCATGGGAACACACCATGAAGGTCAGTTCCAAAAGCAATATTTTCTAATATCTGCTGATAAAATTTTTAGTTTCTTTATGTTCACACCTGAAGTATTCTTTTTTTCTCCCTCCTGTTTCTTGCAGAAAGCGCAGAACGACAAGCCTGCAGCAGATACACGTTCACACTATTATAGCAGCAGCAGCAAACAGCCCTCAGACAAGAGCGAGCACAGGGACTACAGCTCCCATCACAGCTCAGGAGAGCACAGGATTCACAGAGACTGGTACGACCACCAAGGACACAGGGACCAGCAGGAGAACCTCTCCCTGAACGAGGAGATGAGGAAGGAGAGGATGCTCATAACGGTGTCCCAGAACCCGGCGCTACAGTCGGACGTCAGGGTCAAGGAGGAGGTGAAGAAGGAGAAAGAGCTGAAGAGAGTCCAGAAGGAAGACAGCAGGGACAAAGACAAACGTAAGGATGAACACAGTAACAGCAGCGACGACGACAGAAAAACACAGAAATCCAAATCCCACAAAAAGAAAAAGAAGAAGGAGAAGAAGAAGAAAGAGAAGAAGGAAAAGTCTTAACGGTCAATGTTGGATCCCTGATTGACTGTCACGTTTCATGACGTTGTTGCTGAGATCAGAATCTTTGTGTTTCAGGGTCTGACGTGTTGTTGTGAGGCAGGGTGGGAGTGTGTGTGGGCTTCTGGTGCACAGATGAGTCTCACTAAAACATTTCAGTTAACAGTTCTCAGAATGTTCTTCTCTGCTCCTCCTGCCTCCTGTGTTTGTGCCAACAAACAGACTGGTCTCTGCTGTGTGCACACTGTGGCTCAGACTGACAGACATTTGATATGGCTGCTTATTTGTCACGTCTCGCTGTAAGTATCCTCTATCCAAGTATCATCCACACCTTTTCCACGGACCAAATCATGTAGTTTCACACAGGTGATGTCTGAGAATTTTGTAGAAGATTTATTCTTCTCCATTTTTATCTGAAATACAAGATGACACGAATTTTCAATTTCACAAACTGTTAATAAAAATTGAAAGTGTTTCTGTAATTGACCCTATGAATGTTTTCTCTCTACCTTCTCTCACCAAGACTCCGGATTTTGCAGATGATAACTTGTACTGTGTGTGTTTCTGAGTGCTGTTTCTGACCGGAGCTGCAGAGGAGTCGAGTCCTGTATGTGGTTTGGTTTCTGCAACAGAACCGTTTATTTTTTAGCATTTTCTCTTATGAACCTTAGCTTAAACCATCTGAAAAAACTGGATCAGATGTTCATCTGTAAACTTAATAAATTAAATGCATTTTACACATTTGATTGGAAATATTTAATATATCTTCCTAAATATTTTCTCATATTGTTAATGGGAAAAATAATTCAATCATCAATACTTTTTTTCTACTGAAATGTACTTATTGTTCAGTGTATTTTAGCTGCAGTAGGTAACGTCTATAAAAAAATCTTTTGTCATGACTGTTAAAACTATCAGTGTTTCCTGACATTAATACATGAGACACATAGTCCTCTTGTGGTCTCTTCTACTGCTGCTAATGCTGTTTGTAGAGTCACTTCCTACAAGGAAACCAGTCAGGGCCAGGCAAGAGAAAAACATTATCAGAGCATAAAGAGGTTTTTCAAGAAAAAAGACAATATGTCGACGAAAAAGACAAAAAGTCAAGAATAATGTCACAGTAAAAATATGAGGATAAAGTCAAAATGTGGAGAATAATGTAGAACTACAATCCAATTAGCTCTTAAGGATCAAACAGCGTGATCAGTTGTCTTATTGTGTCGTGTGATGCTGCAGATCGTCTCTGGACTGCACGCAGCTGTAACCATGGATACCTTTCATTTGTCCATTAGCCGCTATGTCAGCTGCACGAATGCAACCACCTCTACACTGTTCACAGTCTGAAAACAGTGCAAAAATGTCACATGTATTTCAGATCATCTGCCTGTTTGAGTTACTCCCGCAGGCCGTCAGTGTGTGATTAACCCTTTAACTGCCTTCAAAGACTCTGTCCTGTGCACGCTGGATGACGCTGATCTCAGTGTTGAGCTCACCTCCCTCTTTGACCCTGTTGCTCCTTTGAGGTCTAAATGCATAAGAAAGACTTTATGGGCCCTGAATGCCTGCACTCGCTCTGTACGCACCTGCAGACAAGCTGAGAGAAAGTGCAAAAAGGACGAACTTCAAGTCTCTTCTCAAATTTTACAGGACACATATTTAAATATCACAGAGTTTTTATCCCACCTTGTTGCCAACGACTGCAAAAAGCCTCAGGTTCTTTTTAACGTTTTTAACTCATTCATCCTCCTAACAAAGATCCTGTTGTGCCCTCTTCTACTCGGTCCACATGTTGAGTCCTACATTCATTAGAAGCTTTGGTGTGATCTTTGACTTTGTGCTTTGCAATTTGACAAATAAGTTCTGTTGTCAGAACCAGCGTTTCTCAGCTTATACTGTTGGCCAAAATTAAGCCGCATCTGTTTTGCAGTTATTTTGAGAGTCATCCCTGCTTTCAGAAGAGTTCAGCTAGATTAATGTAACTGTCTGTATGTGTCTGCTTCAGGATTGAGTTTAAGATTTTATTACTTGTTTTTAAGGTTTTAAATGAATTTTACACATTTATACTTCAGTTAAAGCTCTGAGGTCGTCCAGGCAGATGATTCTGGATATTCCAAGTCCAGACTCGAACATAGAGGTGACCAAGCATTTTTAGTGGCTGTCCCTAATCTGTGGAGTAGTTAACTTATTCATATAAGAACTGTTTGGACGGTTGAAACTTTCAAGTCCTTGCTGAAGACCCACCTTTTTCCACGGGCCTTCGGTTAGAGTTGAACTCTGCCACCTTGACTCCTTATATTGTTTGTTTGTCCCGTTGCTTCCATGTGCTTTAGCGTTTTGAGATTTTTATCTTGATAGGCACTTCGGTCAACTTTTGACAGTTTTTAAATGTGCTATATAAATAAAGTTGACCTTGACCTTGAATAGGTCGACTTTAAGTTCTCAACATTTACATTTTATTCACCAAATTATATTTCAACAGTATTTTAGACTTTGTCTTTTCTCTTGAAGTGCATAATGAAAAAAAAACCCCAAAACATGTCCCATTATAATTTTTTCCTCATGTTTCGTCCTGATCGTCCTCCATCCGTCTTCCTCTGTTCACTCAAACTTACTTTAAACTAATTTTCTGGACAATCATTTTGCAGCTGCCTGTATTTGTAAACTGCCTGACATCCGGTCAGAAAACCTGGACCAGATGTGCCCTCCCGCAGCAGACTTGTCTGTGTCACAATAAAAGCCCAGCTGCTAATATCATCAGATTATTTCCATATGTTTGTGTTGTGAGGGGGAGCAGAAAATCTCTAACCTTCTCACAGGGGCTGTGGAAGAAAGTGCCTGCATGAGAGCTTCATTTTGACAGAAGTTTCAGTAACACAGGTAGTGGATGAAGAAAAGCTGTGTATGCTTTATGTGCTGAGCAGTAAAATTCTGTGTAATCGGATATCTTCTCCAGGCAGAGAGAGTTTGATGTGAACTCTGCCACAGACAGTCTGTGATTCATTTAAAACCCGGTTCAGGAAAGCACACACACATCCACCGAGGCCACACTTTCCCCTGAAAGTCAGATTCCTCGGTCCGCCCCTTTATCCTGGTCCACATCCTCGCTGTTTTTGTTGAAATCCATCCCATACTTTGATGTAATCCTGCTAAAACCTGAGTAAGCTCAACATGTATGAAACTGATCATCAGTGGCCCCGACTCGGTGAGCGCTTCTCTCGCCTGTGAACGCTCCTGTCCGACCTGTTGTAACTGGGCCTCCTCACTTTTATTGTCTTTTATTCATTCTGTTGTTGTTATTTCTGACATTGACTCTTTTAGGCTCTTTAATTTCTGCCTGCTTTACTGTGAAGCACATTGTAACTGTTTTAGAACGTGCTATGTAAAGAAGGTTTATTAGTATTGCAAACAATCCAGCAGACGGGTGAAATCCTGTTCACTGTTTTTTCTTTGAAACAGTCAAACTTGATTCAGACTGTGGACAGAAACGATCCAGACAGATTTTTTAAATTCAGTCCACAGAGCTTTAAAATGATTGACACATGAAGACTGGCCAGGTTCATTATTTTATCTCCATGTTGAATAGATCAGCTGTTTTGCTTTTTTTTATTCAGTCACTCAAACTAACGATTAATGTGTAAATTATTATTCATTTGTAATTGAGCTGTAGGTATTAATTTACTTACAGTTAATATTAAAACTTTACGTTCCCTTGAACCAGTCGGCCTGTAGTAACACACAGTTAAGATTTACAGACGGTGAAGTTCTGAGACTTCGGGTGGGGAACTGCACGCACACTCAGAATTATTGGGACAGATTACTGTGTAGTGCCACCATTACCATGTTTCTGACAGATTTATAAAGATTTCACTTCCTGGTTGTGCTTGCTGTGGTTGTCAAGGTGATGCCCCTTCATGGATCTCTATTGACTGTTGTGTGTTAATGAACAGCGCAGGTGCAGTTTGTCATCTTAAAGACATTTTCATCGGGAGGACGCTGTGTATTGTGATTAACGTAATGAACAAATTCTTCATGCATCTTCCAACTGCTGCAGTTCACTTTCCCTGTTAAAATCCTTCACCACCTCCTGCCTGCACTAAACTCTGCATATATTGTTAGATTTTCACTGCTGTCTATATTTTTCTCCTTTTTATTTTTTTTACTGTATGCTTTATACTGTTATACATCCCACTGGTCCTGTACCTGAACATCTTTGCTCCTGTGAAACATTAATTTCCTTACAGGGATTAATAAGGTCATCTCTATCTCTCTATCTTTAGCCAAATAACAGATTAATCATGCGACTGCGTATATATGAGTTAAAGTTTTGCCTTTTCCAGTTTGATAACATTTTCTGCACCTGTTGGTCCTGTAGATGTCTGATGCGGCCCATCAGGACCCCTCTGCAGGGGGCCTCATTACCAAAGGCCAGGACCCTCACTGCCGCTGTCCCGTCCCTGATCTCCTCCCCCCACGGACACGACACGTTGCATTAATGTCCGTCACAATGCTTCATGTCAACACGCAGCTCTGTCTACCTGCACTGGACTATTATACTTCAATATACACTCATGTTCTTTATAATCTGTGCATATTTATATTTTTACACATTAATACTTCACAGTGTTTGTCAGTGTCAAGACACCAAAAAAAACAAGACAAATTCTCTGTATGCGCAAACTTACTTGGCAATAAAGACTATTCTGATTCTGATTCTGATCCCACCCAATAATCAGATGTTTCCAGTGACAGACAGGTGTGACTGCAATACCTTCTCCTACTCATCCATGACTAATCCCTAATGCTGTTCCTGACGCCTTTTGGATAACACCCATCTATCTTGGACAGCAGGTTCAGGATTCCATAATGGGGACGGGTACACAATCAAACAGTGTGCAGACAATAACGCAGTGATTTCACCCTCAGACTGGTGGCAGAGCAGCAGGAAACTGCTCACAGAGGCCGGCAGCAACATTCAAATAACTGCTGCCATTTCTGGACAGTTCTGGTTTCTTCCTATGTGACCCCAAAGTCTTCGTGTTTAAGGGGTGCGGGGGGACACAGAAGTCTCTCTCTGACCAAACAACATCAACGCTCACCAATGGTTTACAAAAATAAAAGCATCGATTGTCCCTCAACAATGTGTTTCAGTCTGATGAGACCAAGAGGACCTTTTTGGCCATAATACCAGAAGATATGTTTGGGGCAAAGAAACGCAGCACACTGTCAGAGGAACACCATCCCCACAGCACTTCCTCAGCCGGAACCAGACTTTTACCAGGGTGGAGGGAATAATGAATAGCAGTCACTTTAAAGGCTTCTGCTGCAAAGAAACTTAACATGAAGAATTTCACTTTTCAGCATGACAACAACCTTCAAATCAAAGGGAGAACTAAAACAAGATGGAGGTCCTGAGTCCAGATACAAACGTACTGACCTGAGATCTGTGTGGGACCATCTGACAGAGTTAGATCACCTCTGTAATGAAGAACCGCAAACGATCCATAAGTACACAAAACGGAGTGCTGCGGTCCGACTTACCTGAAGAATCACTGAGCAGGTGAGAGATTATGACTGCCCAGTCTTTCATATTCTCAAGGACAGCATTTTTTTTCCTTGAATTTATTTAATTTGATGCAGACAAGAAGCTCCACATTTATGAAACTGATTTAATTTCTCGAGACTTGGATTTCAAATGAACCAAGTTGTGCCACAGAGCTCAGCTAGTTCAAATCTTCACTTATGTTAACCCTACTTCTGCTTGGAACCAGTTTCACTCATTGATCTTCACAAGAGTAATATTTCAAGATTTAAAAAAAATCCTTTGTGCATAAAGATTACAAGGACGTTTAAATAAGCTGTAATATCCATGGTTGCCCAGCAGATGGAGACAAAATCCAATGCATGTACATGTGCAGTTCTGTGCTGAATTGTTTCAGATGTTTTGAAAATAATGTTAGTTTTAATCGAAGATAAACTAGGTAGACACAAAGTGCTGTTAATCAATTTCATTTATCGAAGGAAAAAAGCTACTAAATCATACCTGCTCTTTGCCTCCTTTAACAACTAAATTTGATTTATAATCCAGGTCAGCTTCATTATCCACACCCACACACGGTCAGACCTAAACATCTCTTAAACAGAACCCCTCCAACGCTGTTCTCTGCAATAAAGACAACATGATCGGCCTCCAACCGATGAGATCACAAAACAAACATCTTCCTGCACGTTCAAGTCTCTGGTCTGCAGTGACAAAATGTCCGGGACAGTCAAATGGGGGGGTTGAAGAATGTTCCTGGGAATGGTAACACAGTGGTGTCTGTGACAGTAGAGGCGCCAGCAGAGCGCAGACACTTCACTGATCCATTTATTCATTCCCATCCTCAAAAAAAAAAAAACCCAACAGTGATAATTCAAAGTCCAAAGGTGTCCACAAAACAAAAGACAAACCCAAAGTTGTGTGTCTGAAGATTACAAGGCAAATAGTTGTTTTGTGTATTGAGTCTGTGTGCATTTGACCAATGCCATCATGTGAAGGTTACTGAACACAGCCGTGACTGAGGAAACAGCAGGACCGTCATCAGGGTGGGGACAGTGGGTCCATCACCAAAACAGTGCAGGCTAACAATGAAAGCCAACAGCTGTAATCGCTGTGCTGCTGTCAGGTCAACTCCCATCTGACCCCAAACACCCAGAACAATCAACAGAGGGAGATATTAAAAGGTATGTTTGTTTGTTTACTGTGACGGAATATAGCTGTCACACTGGATCAGTGTGTCTGTGTGTGTGTTTGAACCAGCTGTCGGGGGGGGTCACACCTGGGGAAAACTGATTTATTTCCTCTTCCCAGAATCTCCCAGTTACCCGATTAAGCGTGTCCTTCCAGCTCTGCTGTGCGATTTTAAGGTGCACTTACTTCCTGTGTTTACCCACCGTGGAGGACTGTAATTGTGCAGAGAGGCCACACCTACACTCACAGGTAACCACACAGGATAAGGAGCTAAAGAGAGGTTAAGTGTAGGGTGTGGCCGGAGATAAACAGCAGACAGCCTCAGGCGCTGCTGCAGTGGAATTCCTCAGGTGTTTACACCAAAAACACCACTGGATTAGAGATTAGAGTGACGACAGGTCTTATTCTTTAATGTGTGAAATCAATGTGTAAAGTGAGATGAGGGTAAATTCTTGTCACAGCAGGACCTTTTCTCTAACATTCCTGGATGTGTCCAAAGTGTGTTTTATCACCGTCTGCCTGTCCGGACCCGCAGCTCCTTCCATCCGGGTGAAACCGCGCAGACAGGTCAGAGGAGAGTCGTCAGGAGATACGGTCCAGGGTCATCAGACATACTGTGACGCTCCACAGGTATTTCTCAGACTTCGCTTTGAGCCACAGCCAGGTGACACAGACTTTTGATGTGTGCAGTCTCAGCACAGAGGGGGCGGAGCAATCTCGACATTTATACTAACCAACCATCCAATCCTACTTTACCTTACCTTATTCGGTCATATTCCATTCACAATCACCTACAGAACCAAGCACGTTTGTTCCCAAAGGTCTGCGGCCACTTGGTCACATGAGCTTTTCCTGAACAACAAACACAAACATAACGGCACGCCGGGCTGGTCCCACTGCTAGTTTCTCATCCTCATCTGTGCGGGAAGGCGGGCCTCATTCGGCCTAAATCTGATTGGTCGGCTGTGGGGAAGCTCCATCAGGTAATAATAATAATCGTAAAACACACAGTCACGTCGAGGTTCCACCTGCCTCACTGTGTCATGTGGCAGGATGTCCAGACGGTTAAATGTTCTTCAAACTGTGGGTGGGTGTGGGCGTGGGCTCCCAAACTGCCTCGAGCTCCCATGGATCACTTCTGCCCCTCTCGGGGGACAAAGGTAACAGTTTCACATGAAGCAGGACACCCAAAACAACAACAGTTTTGAATCCCAATATGACTTAGTGTAATGTAAATAATTTGCTCTGTATTTAGATTTGCAGTTACATTAACCAGTCACATGACTCAGAACGTTCTGGAAATGTTCTTTCACCAAGTGGAGGAGGATTAAATGTTCTGTGATGGAGGTGTGGAGCAGAGCTGGAATTTCAGATGAACTGGTCATTTTCTGCCGGTAACCCTCGTGGTTACAGGCTGATATCAGTGGAGGAAATGAGGAGGAGGAGGAGGAGCTCTTTCAACACAGATTCAGTCCAACTTGGCTCTGTGATGGCATGACTCCGGAGCGAGACAGGCACCAGGTATCTCCAGAGTATCAGCCTTTCCTTCACAGCCACACTCCCCTGTTCCCATGTTTGAAAAGGTCCGTTTGGCTGCACTTTTTTGTTGCTGTGGCTGACAGGAAGTGATCAGCTCTGAGTCACAGTGCGGACGATAAAGTCACGCAGGGAGGAGGACGGTCAGAACAGGTCGTTCTTCTTTTGAAGTGACACATATGGATTTAGGTTTATTTTGTGGGCTACTTTGTTCACCAGGTGTTTGGGCCTCGATGAATTAACGGTGTTCCTTAAATTTGCAGCTCACCTGCACCCCGTTATTTTTCTTGTGATACTCGACAGGAACCACTGCTTCCTCAGTTCCATGGAGGAACTATTTTCTTTAAACTACCCGTGTCAAAGCACAGAGAAAACCACACATCTCATGATAGGACGCGATGTAACTCAGCTGACTTGGTTATGTCCTGAGGTTAGGGACTGTTCCGGTGAGACATGCACACGTGGACCTAAAGACGGGAGGAGGGTGGAGACAACGAGTCTGCAGGACACGACGTGGCAGAGAAATATTACTGTTAATAAGCCAGCCAACACCTGTCGGGTCAGACCTGATCAGAGAGACAAACAGCTGCATGTCACAGCATGAATGCGCTGGTTTGGTCTAATGTTGCCTTGACTGCTCACAGCTGCAGCGAGTGTTTCCGTGGCCTCCGCGTCAGGTGGATGCATTTTAAACGTTAAATGCTGTGTATCGGGTCATGAATCCTCTCACAGCAGACCTGTGGCGCCCAAAGACACCAGAGGAGGTGTGTTAGAAATGCTTTAAATGTGGTGAATTTCCTGTAAGAGAGACAGAACAGTGAGAAACATGCTTATGACAGGCAGTCAGGGAGTGTGTGAAAGCCGTGTCAGGCTTATGACGTACACATCCTGACTCGTGAAGCTGCTCCTCATCCTCTCCTCCATTGATGGGTGCTTGAATCTGCCCCAGTTTTGAAAGTGATGGCTGAGACGAGTGAAGGGAGGCAGGTGGAACCACAGATTCAAGAGCGACAGTCGTGACCGGGCCCGTCCCAGAATCTGATGTGATCTGAACTCCTGAGGCCGGAGCTGTTTGTGTCTGCGAGACCATGTGACCGCCTGAATGTCAGAGTGCACGTGAGAGCTTCTGCTCCCATAACGATCTGAAGGGAACTAAAAGCATGAGAGTGGCCTGATGATGGTCTTTTAACAGGAAGTCCAGTCGTCAGGCCTTTAACTGTATGATGGAAGAGCTTTTATGCTGTCGTCAGCAGCACAAACACAGATAAACAACGCCGGGCTCCAGTCCAGCGGGATGCTGAGCATTTCCTGTCCCTCGTTCAAATGCTCTGAGCAGGTCAGGATACTAAACGGTTCTGGTTCATTTCCACCGCTGGCCACCGCTCATCAGCCGCAGGAAGCTGCTGCGACGTCTCCAAAGCGACACGCTACAACAACAATGGCAGGTTGTTCTGGTGAACGTCTAGTCGTGCAGGAATTCACCCTTCACTAAGCCCCTCCCTAAAACAACCACGGGGCGGGGCTTAGGGTCGCTTGTGCAACTGATCTCTTTTGACCAATTAGAGACCTGCGATGGTTCATATCAAATTTTTAGTAGCGCCATCGGCTGGCCTGGAACCCTGGCCGAGATGCACCAGGTACCAGATTCTGGAAAAGGGCCACA
>KV751317.1:831652-842645 GCA_001698575.1 Mola mola | reverse complement strand
CAGCAGCTTATATCTCTGCAAGGGGATTTATGGGATGTGTCACGCTCTCAAACTAAAAATGCTCAAAGAAAGTTGAACTGACACATTGCCGGCGAAGTGACTCTTCTGTGGCTGCCCGACCTACCCAACATTATGTCAAACAGACTCGCAGCTTTTCTTTTAGATCAGGGGAATTAAGCTGTATGAAAATGGGGAAGCTGAAAGTTCCTTTTTAGATGCTGGGATAATTTGTGGCTATTTTCACATTCCCTTTTCTTCTTTTGTTCTTCCTGTGTACAGCGTCTCTGAGAAAAGCACTTTATAAATTCCACTTCATTCATTTATAAGAAGAAAATGATTTTGAAATGACCAAATATCTCGGTTAGAATTGTTCCTCCTGTTTACACTGTTTGTTCTCTGACTGTTCCAGCTATATTTTGTACTTGTCTGTGGAGATTCTCAGTCTGTAAAAATAAAAGTTTTTACAGACTTTTATTTTTTAAGGAGCGAACCATCTTTCCCTTGTACCAGACCCGATCAATTACTTCTGACTCTGACATAATTTAGAGAGATTGCTCACTATCAAAGGTTTCCACTGTTGCCCTCATGACAAGTGTGATGGTTTTCCCTCCTGAGTGTCATCCGGGCTCTGCTGGCAGCGCGGAGCGGCCGATTCCCCGCTAGGAGAAGCTCATCAATGAGAGAGCGTATCGATCCCCGCAGCCGATCGGCCAGTGAAACCGCGGGTTTCTGTGGGACCACGTGACCGCAGGAGCCGCGCACCTGTGAGCTGACGTCATACGCCGAGAGTACCTGCTGGAACTCGCTCCGAGACGCCTCATTCAGGAAGACGACACAAAGACGAGAAGAGAGGAGGAATAATCACCCGCAACCCGCTGAACTCTGTTTTTCTTTAATCTGGGTCGGTGTCGGACGGTTCACACACTCATGGGCGCGGTTCGGTTCGCCTTTTGGGCCGTTTTAATCGTCGCCTTTCAGGTGAGTTTTCCTGCCGTTGTCTGACGGCTGCCGCGTATTTTTCTCGGCGATTCCTGAGTGTAAATTTCAAACCCAAACCCCTGGTTTTACAAATCCTCAGCACTTCTGAGCGGTTCCGAACAGAATATTCAGTCTGCAAACTGTCCAGTTAACTTCTGAGCCAGCAGCAGCTGCCCGTGTTCGGTCTCAACGGCGAAAATGTTCACGTGACTTTTTGAGCCGAATTGCTTTAAAACTGATGTTTGCCCGAAAGCGTGGACCCGGACCCGGACCCGGACCCGGTTCCGGTTCCGTGGTTCCGAGTCGCTGTGTCGGAGCTCGGACGGGCCCTTCCGGGCTTCGCCCTTGTTCCGTTGGTGACGCAGGCAGGTTAAATTCCAATCAATCCGGATGTCTCTGTTCGGTCCCTTAACAAACGGACATTTTTAATTTGCTTTTGCTTTTCCTTTTAAATGGTGTATTTGAAAATGAAAAGAAGTAATAATAAAAAAATAAGCCTGAAAGTGCTGATATTTTTTTTTAAAACGTCTGTTTTTATAGGTTGTTTTTCTCCCCTTTCCTCTGGTCTAAATGCACACATGTACATTTCTTTGCTGTGTAAGTTGATGCTGATGTAACGAAGGGAGGCGGAACAAGATACCAATAAAACAAAAGAAACTCCTGCCTACACTGTTCATAATGCAACGCAAAGTTTGTATATGGATAATTAATTTGAGTGTGAGTATGTACAGTATTTGGACACGTACGTGTGTGTGTGTGTGTGTAAACATGACCATGTTTGTCCAAAATCAAACGAGGGTGAATTCAGATCATCTGAAGTAGAACCTGACTGATGTTGGCCCATCACAGACACATCAATGTTTGTGTGTTTCCAGTATCAGCCTATGTGAAAACATTGCTTTTAAAGCACACGGCGCAGAGACGGACGGCGATTTATCTGAAATTACGGGTGAAAGTTGCTTTACAACGGTAAAAGCTGTGAGATCCATAAAGTGCATTTCGGTCAGGATCTAATTTGGAGTTGTTAAGATTAATAATGGACCCAACAGAGCCAAGGAGGCCACATGAGGGTGGATCCTGTTAACAAAGACTTCAAATGTGTCATTTGTCAGATGAGTTTCCGCCGTATCTGCAGACGCGTGAATGTATAAACTGCTTTCAAACATTTCATAGAAAGGTGGAGAAATGAGTCGATAATAAGATATTTAAGAATGTACAGATATGGAAATTCTGGGCCAGGATCGAATTTGGCTGACAACATATATTGATACCCCCTGTACCTGAAAAGTATCTGAAATTTGATAACATTAAGCCCGGCCCCCATTTACCACCGGGATGGGTTCCTCAGGCAGGAGACCCGTCCTGTCAGAACTTGTTTATTCGGAGACTTGAATTGGATTGAAAACAGAAATCGGATGTTTATTTCAGTCGTGATGGGTGTTGTTGTACATTAAAAACACCACGTGGACGCATTAACCAGGTGAAAAGGTGGATTTTTGGTCAAGTGTAGGACAGCAGATGTAACCAGTGAGGAAGAACAACAATATAAATTGCAGCCCTGTGATTAGGTGTTGTCTGTGAATGCACGTTTTCCATACACGTACCACTGCGAATCATTCAGAGGCTGTTTTTCCTCCTCCAGGCGTCAGCTTCAGAGACAACCGAGGAGCCCACGTGTTCGCAGGGATTCGCCACAGACGAGCTGGTCCTGACAATGACTAGAAGGAAAGTGAGTCAGAACACAAGGTTGGGCAAAGGTAAGAATGAGCCAGAACTCTGAAATTCTGCGTCCATTTCCAGTCAGCCAACACAACAGCTTGCGTCAGTGGTTACGCGCTCAGTGGGACGCTGCGTCAGGAGGTCACGCCCACCGGATCCGTATTTCCGACAAACTGAAGCATCAATCGCTGACTACATACTTGACTTCTTGTTGTAACGGTGTTTGGACGCTTGCTGGCTGCGCTTTATCAGCCCGTCGTTGGACTAATGGGGCTCGTTTGTAGGGCCGGGACGATACTTGGGTCCTGATTTGATTTGTGTTCTGTAGTATTGATTATTGCGATTAGCTTTTCCTTCTTAAGGACAAACAAAAGTTAGATCATACACTAGTACAGACGATATATCGGGAGTCATTTCACGTTTCAAACCCTGTTCCTGCACCGCACTAGATGGGTGGAGGTCTGGGCTGATAAAATGATGTCCCGTCCAGGATCTGTCCCTCGCTGCTGCCGCTCCATTTTTCAGCTCCGGTTGATGATGGACAGGATGAGCACTCACTTTGGTGTGATTCTTGGAAGAAAATCTTTATTTTACAAGGAAGCGGCGGTTTTATTGAGTATCTGGCTACATGGCTAACTTGTGATAGCTGGAGGCATCGAGTGTTGAATTCACAGGTAAAACTGCCCAGAGACCTGCTGATCAGTGTGGCCGTAACCAAATCTGTCTGTGAAACATTCCCCTTGCAGGATTATTCAGTGTTTTATCTCTGACCTTGGGAGTGAAACTCGGCATGCAGAGGAGTGACACAGTGGGAGTTGGAAGGAGTGGCTCACACCAGGGCATCTGATTTAGTCAGACATGACACTTGCCTGCTTCCAGGAACAAACTCACTTTCGAGTTCTTTATAGTACGTGTAGCTGTAGAATCTGCTGTGACTCGTTGGCCCTGCGCAGTGTCTCTGATCACGTTGTTCTCACAGATGACACAAACAACCTCAGGTCCCAGCTCACTCAGTCCCCCGACCTGTTCTGCAGGCTGTGCTTCCAGAGGTTGCATCATAGTGAAGAAGCGCGCTTCGCTTTATTTGACTTTACTTGACTTTATCTCGGGTTATTTGAGAGAGATGAAGTAGGTTGGCCTGACTCTGACAATGAAAGTTTTACAATGTTTAGCACGTTGGTCACTTCAGGAGGTTTTCCTCGGGCGGGAACGGGTCACTTTGTGTTTCATGTGTCTGTGTAGATGAAATTATCCAACCGTAGGCGAAGGCAAAGGTGATATCTGTTCGATACCTTCCCAGATCAGCGTCTCATCTGATTGGCCACAGAAATATCTGTTGCATTTACAGCGTCAAGTAGTTTGAAATGATTTGTTTTAGTTCTAATATGGTTGTAAAATGCCCGTACAAGAATGGGGCAAATTTAAATTGGATTATTGCATTTTAATTTAATTTTTTCTTTAATATCCCACATATGTTAAACTTTAATGGTATTGTAGATTTCCATTTTATTTTAGCAAAGTCCCCTATATAAATGGTAAATTTAATAAATACAGTTTACCTGTATAACAAAATTGATTAAATCTTGTATAAAGCCATAAAAAAGCTAAATGTTCTCATCAAGTTGGAAGAATAAAGCACATAGAGTGATGCAGGAGAAATCAACAAGGAAACACAGGGCCGTTATGTGTTTACTGCAGTTTTATGAAGAAAACCACAACAAATAAAGGCTACATCCAACATGTAGTCTGAAGTCTCTCCTGCTCAGAAAGTGACCGGCAGTGAATTAATTTGTGCCTCTGGGTCTTTCTGTAGCTTGAACTCACTTGTCAGGGCAGACCTGACAAGTGAGGTGCAGGTTCACTTGTCAGTGAGGTGCAGGTTGTGTCCCATGTGTTCAGAACTACAGCTGCACTGTCACTGGTCTGGGATCTGCTGGTGAAGTCGTTTCCAGCTGGGACTGTCCGATGTGCAGTGAACAGCAGGCTGAGAAAATCCACAACCTTCACCTTCCTGGAATCACACAATTCACCATTTCATGTGTTACTTTGATGGCCCAGTAAGACTAAGGATTCCTCGTGCTTGGAGGGGTTTTTCTGGATGTGCGTGTGAGCCGGAAAACTCGCACATGAAGCACAGTGAAGTGAAAGTTTGTTTTAGTAAAGTGCACAATGAGGTCCAACGTGGACGTGTAGTCAAACTTTGCATTGTGCAGTGGTCCATAAGAGTGTGACCATGTGTACGACGTTTGGCACACATCAGTGGAATATTGACGCCCCGGCAGAGGGAGGCCTGGACGCAGATGGGACGTGAGCCATGTGAACCCGTCTTCCGTTTTCTGTCCCTGCAGCGATTGTGATCGGAAGCAGATCAATCGCAGCACTCTTCAGTTTCACCATAGTGTCATTTTTGTGGTTGTGTTGATATTCATGAGGTATTCTATCTAAAGTCTGAACTTTGGTTTCATCACGGCACTAATTTGATCACTTTTTTACACATTCAAACGTTTTTATTCTTTTGTTATAAACGTTTTTATGTCTCTTTGGGATGCTTTCATAATGCAGTGTGAGATGAGAGCTCACATTCCTCATAAGACGGCCTACGTTACAAAATGTAGTTGATGTCTGTTTCTGTTAGTGTTTGACTGTTTGAACAAAATGGTTTTCAGAGTTGTAACCAACCAGTAATGAGTTTGACATAGCTGACTGGCTCCTCACTGCCCCCTGGTGGCTTCATTACTCATCAGCTCTTTACTTGACCTCTGCTCAGCGAGCAGAATGAGATGATCTCGCAGCCTTCCTCCTGATAGGATTTGACAGTAACCTGAGCTCTGTGCTCATAAGAGGACAGCTGAAGAACAGATGATGTGACAAAATGCAGTAAATTTTACTCCTGGTGTTTATTCCAGATCCAGACTAGAGCTCAGTGCCTCTTTCACTGCTGACCTGAAAATGATCTAAATTAGGTTCCATTATTGCATTTATCCACAGATTATATTCCAGTTCTTTTTTGATTTGTGTGTTTTATATGTATTATTATGTATGTATTATTTTTTCTGTCCAATCCCAGTGCACTTCACGGACTGTACGGACCGCGGAAGATTTCGTTTCCACAGCACCGATGGCCGCATCGCGGTATACACGGACGGCGTTATAACGGTCAGTATTCAACACCTGTTCACCTGTTCCCATTCCTCACATCACAAAGAAGCAATAATTGTCTTGAGACTATACTTGAGACGGATTGAAATGAACTTGCAGCAACAAATTTCAGACAAATGTTGAGTATTAAAACACAACCCACAGTTCAGGTTGCTCACATTGGAGACATTTTTTAAAATTCCTCTGCTGTTTTACAGCATGTCGGCCTTTTCTGATGACCATTTTTCCCTCCAGGTAAGAAGACCGATCACCATTTATGAGCCCCTAAACTTCAACATCGAAACCTGGAGTTCGCACGGTCGCAAAATGACCCTTCCGGTCAAGATTCTTTACCATGGCAGCCACCACCGAAATCACCATGGACACCATCAGCACCGCGTCACTGGAGAAGACCCTGCTGTTAACTCGGAGGTAAAAGTAGCGTTACAGGAAACGTGTAGGTGAACAGAAAACTGTTCAAAACTTTAGGACAGCTTGACAGTCAAAATAGTAATGAAAAAAAAGTAAGTGAAGTTGAACACACAGTGCAGATCTGACAGACAGTAACCAGCATGAAGTATTGGAGGAAAGTCTGTTTTACATTTACAAATGTGTTTGTAAATAAGCTCATAGATTATTTTAAGATAATGTATATTTAAGAAAATAGTGAATCTCTGTATTTATAGATTTATATACTTAGTTTACGTCTTTCCTCAGGGTGCGGCCGACCAGGAGGTGCCGATTCTGTATTTCCCTGCTAAGTCTGGTGATGGGCTGAGGAGAAGGAAGAGAGACTGGGTCATTCCTGACATCAACGTTCCAGAGAACAGCAGAGGACCCTACCCCCTGAAAATATCCCAGGTAAGAGGAAATAAAGCTTGGCATTTACAGTTTCGTGCTGAACTGAGCGTTCCACTGCTGTCTTCCAGCTCGGCTTAAACCGTAAAGGAACAGCAATGACTCTTTGCATTGTTGATTCGCTGTCAGCTTCCATACTGAAGCTGAAATAATTCACCAGCACATGCTGTGGTCAGTGATGGTGGTGTAACTCAGGCCTGCTGTGTTTTGTACAGATCCGTTCTAACACAGATAAACTAAAGAAGATTCAGTACAGCATCACTGGTCCAGGAGCCAATGAGCCACCTGTGAAACTCTTCACCATGGATGAAGACACAGGGACTCTGTTTGTCACGCAAGCCCTGGACAGAGAGGCACAAGCCAAGTACACGGTGAGCATTTAACACACACAAGTCAGGGAAACATGTGGAAACACTTCGCCCAGTGACGCTTGGACAGGCTCCGCCCCCAGTGGTGGCGGATTTAAGAGTGTAGTCAGCGCTGTAAGCGCTTGCTAACACGGGGGTGTCAAACTCATTTTCATCATGGCCCACATTAGCAATATGTTGCCCTCAAAGGGTCGGTTGTAATTGTTAGACTGTCCAAATGTACTTACTCCTTTTCATATTATCACTGGTGGTGTGACAAGATCTCGTACCGGGAGATCTCACGATAAGAAAACGTGACTATATTTCTCGATTGAAGTGAAACTCTGTCTGCTGAAGCGAAAGCCTATCCAAACCTCTGTTTATGACCTGTGGGGGGCAGCAGTAAGCCTTTGCTTCAACTAATCTTCTGGAAATCCACAAGAAGAACAAGAAGAAGCCTATCCAGCTGCAGCCAGCATGACATAAGAGACTGACGATATTAGCACGGAAGATGCCGCTGCCACTTCTTAATCGTGTGACAGCATTTTGGGCGTCCGGTGGAAATGATAAACAGCAGCAGAGTGACAGACAAGACAGACAGACAACATTATGTAAGAAATCATTGTCTTACACCGTGGCGAACACGAGCACAATGCAAAGACACCTGGAGAACCACCACAGCTCGCAGCCGGCATCTCGGCATCTATTTACGGGAAAATCGACATCATTGACGAAGGTCGATTCTCTTATGAATTTGGTGTCTTTTTGCAAAACAAATCAATGTTCTTGTCAAGATCTCGACAGCCACGTTACTGGTGGGCCAGATTTGGCAAGGTCCATTCTTGGGTTAGACATGTGTCCACACACACTACATGAACTGGACTTGACTGGGACTTATGAGTGGGCCAGCACGGGGGGAATAGTTCTATTTTACGCTTCAGGTCTTTGTCGCAGCTCATTTTTAACAGAAGCACACCAACAAATGTTTAATTGATCAACAACTGTCATTGATTTGTGACACCTGAGTGCTTTCATCTTTTGTGAAATGCATGAAGGGATGTACACGTTCAGCATCATAATACAAATGTGTCTGTGTGCAGTTCAAAGCTCATGCAGCGGTGGTGGGCGCGGGAAACGCCGAGGAGCCTATGGATATCGTTGTGAACGTCATCGACCAGAACGACAACAAACCTATTTTTGTGAATGACACTTTCCTGGGAGAAGTGGCAGAGGCTTCGCCAAAAAGTACTTCATTCCTTCTATTTAAAACCTGGCGACCTTGCGTTACCAGTAATTCATACTTGTCTGTAGTATGATCAAATCCAACAGTATACATTGACATACAGTGAAGTATCAGGCCTGAGTGAGACTTTATATCAGAAGAAATTATGTACTGTCAGAGCCTGTTGATCTAGTGTTGAGATCACCAGCCTTTTGTTAGTGATCCGTGATTGAACAACTTTTTATTTTGTGGTCAATTTTGACCACAATGAGTATAAAGAATCTTCCGAAGCACGGAGACGAGTCAAATAAACGACAAATGGATGTGACTGATCAACACATGGCACACCACAATCACCAGCTGCATTTTTGTATTCAAAAGAGAGTCAGTTGCTATGCTTCATTTTGTGAATCATCTCTTTAGTGAAGCGCTCTGACAGCTTTGTACTTATTCCTCGTCCGACTTCACCTTCCTCCAGATTTTGAAGTGCTCAAGATTTTAGCCAAAGATCTGGACCAGCCAAACACTGACAACTCGGACATCCGCTACAGTATTCTGAGCCAGGACCCAGAGCTGCCCAGCAAATACCTGTTTACCGTTAACCCCGTCACCGGAGTCATCATGGTCAATGCCGGTGGACTGGACAGAGAGGTAAGGCTCTAAAAACACGTTACAGTTCTCAGTGTTGGGGGCATGACAATACATTGTGAATCAAGATCACCATATAGTATTTGAAAATGTGTATCGCGATATTCTTATACCATTAAATATCATCTAGTTCCATACGGACAATGACTTATTTCACAAGAACTGCATGAATGATTTAAGAATATGTGTAACCTCCCCAAAGGGAAATAATGGTCACAATCATATCTTTCTGCAGTGCTAAAACATCAGTACTGTCCAATATATGACTGTTCAAAGAATTCATTGGTAAGAATTTTGGTATAAACGTTATCAAATTGGGAATGTGTATCTTCACACTTCCACTAAGCAGTGAAATAGTTTCAGACAGAATCGAATGTCAGTTGAAGTCTTTCATTTGAGCTCTGATACAGATAACGAGAACATAATTTAATACCTGAATGCTCTCACAGGCCTCTGTACTGTTTGTAAAACCGCAGGACTAGAGACTGTCGTCATACAGCCACGGCTACACACATCACTGCAGAGATTCAGTCATAAGCAACAAACTAAGTACTTTAGTACAACCTTTTTATACAGCAAACCTAAATTCATTTTTATACCACAAATGACAATTTGTCTCAGTAGGCTTTTACAAAATGTACAGATGTGATGCCCTCTGCTGTCCTTAGACCCTCGAGGCAAATGAGATATTGGAAATTATGGACATTTAGAGGAGGAGAGGGAGAGCAGGGGAGAGAGGTGTATCCCCCGCCACATACGGGGGTGGACAGGCCAGCAACTAACTATAAGTTTTATCACAAAGGAATGTTTTCAGTCAAATCCAATTTTATTTGTACAGCCCAAAATCAAAATTTACGTATTATCTCACTGGGTTTTGACAAACTGTACAGATGTGACATCCTCTGACCTCAGACCCTCGAACTGGGTGAGAAAAAAATTTGAAAACCCTAAAGAGGGAAAATAAGAAACCTCAGGAAGCGCCACAGAGGAGGATCCTTCTTCCTGGGACAGACAGACAGACTTGACATAGATGTCACTTGTACAGAACACAACAACATGACAATAACAGTTTACTAAGAATGTCTAACTTCAAATGAGTCTATAAATCCAGATATAATGTGGGTACAGTATGTTGGTCCAGAAGTCATTGTAATCCATGAGCTAGGCTGGGTAATCCATCCTAGGATCCGAGTCACAGGAACTCCTGTCCTAATGTGAGCAGTAGTTGTCCAGCAGGACCACGGCGACCTAGAAGGGCCTGCAGGAGGATAAAGCACAAAGAATCTGGGGAAGAAGTAAAGTTAGTATAATTTAAGCTGCTCTTAAAAGGAGACACTGTGTCTGCCTCCCACATCGAGACTGGAAGATGGTTCCACAGGAGAGGAGCTTGATAGCTGAAGACTCTGCCTCCCATTCTACTTTTGGATATATTCGGGATCACCAATAACCCTGCATCCTGGGAGCGTAAGGTTCTGGATGGGCGATAGGGTACTATGAGCTCTTTAAGATAAGATGGTGCCTGACCATGAAGAGCTTTGTAGATGAGGACAAGGAAGCCAGTACGGGGGAAATCAAATCAAATCAAATTTTATTTGTATAGCCCGAAATCACAATTTACACATTATCTCACTGGGCTTTGACAAACTGTACAGATGTGACATCCTCTGCCCTCAGACCCTCGAACCGGGTGAGGAAAAACTTAAAAAACCCTAAACAGGGAAAATAAGAAACCTCAGGAAGAGCCACGGAGGAGGGATCCTTCTTCCTAGGACGGACAGACGTGCAATAAATGTCACTTGTCCAGAACACAAAAACATGATAACAACAGTTCATTTAGAATGCATAAAACATCCATGAGTCCCAGAGTCTGTGGATTCTATGAGTCCGGATGTATGGAAAGTCTAGTGATCCAGACGCAGGTGGACTCTGTTGGTCCAGGAGTCATTGTACTCCATGTAGGAAGATCTGGGTGTTGCTGAGTCCAAGAGTATGTAGAATCTGTAAATCCAGGGATATGTGAAGTGGAGTGGTCCAGAAGCAGGTGTAGTCTATGGATCCAGAAGCCATTGTGATCTGTGGATCC
>KV751317.1:817099-827247 GCA_001698575.1 Mola mola | reverse complement strand
AAGAACTGGAGCGCCAGAATGAACGACTCTAGTACGTGAAATATTAACAAGCACTTTCAGGTTTTAAACATCGGCATTCAGGTGTGTGTGTGTGTGAGGACTCGATTCTCAGTAGTTTAATTATCTGCGAACGTCACGATGATGAAACTGCAGCGCTGCTCTGTTGCAGAAACGGGCATCATTCTGCAATTGGTCAAGGAGCTGGAGGCGGGAAAGTACAATGTGGTGCTGACGGTGACGGACAACCAGGGCCTGCCTCAGGACTCCACGGTCCAGGCCACGGTTTGCCACTGCAGCGGGAAGGTGGAGGCATGCAACGACCGAATTGCAGGGGTCACTGAGCTCCCAGTCATCCTGGGAATCCTAGGAGGGCTCCTGCTGCTGCTCAGTGAGTGTCTGAGCTGACGTATGGAGACATCTCGGCTCTGATCCCGTGGTGACGTTTAATGACCTAAAATGGCTTCTCAAACCACGTAGGATGTGATTTAGCGCTTTACCAACAAAAATATCCCCACTTTTTTAGTCCATATTCACATTAGATGTATAAGTTAGTGTTCCTGGTAAATAATTACACAATGAGGTTTTTCATCGTAATTATTGGCCATGTGGATTTAATGGAGGGGTGAAATATTAGATGAGAGAGAACTGATCAGAAGATTCCAGCGTTATCAGTGGGGGGGGTGTTTGAAGGATGAGAGAACAGGGAGGTGCCTCGGTCTCCATCCTGAGCTCGGTGTGTGTGTGTGTGTGTGTGTGTGTGTTCAGTGCTGGTGCTGCTGCTGCTCCTATTTGCCAGACGGAGACGAGGAGAGAAGGAGCAGCCTCTCCTGCAGGACAACGACATCAGAGACAACATCTACTACTACGACGAAGAGGGAGGCGGCGAGGATGACCAGGTACACGGACCGTTTGACGGTTTGAATCGACACAGGTGGACGTTCCTCTTGCTGACACTGCCTGTGGTTTTCCACCAGGACTATGATCTGAGCGTTCTCCACCGCGGCCTGGACAACCGGCCAGATGTGTTCAGGAACGACGTGATTCCAAACTACATGCCCGCTCCTCAGTACCAGCCGCGCCCTGCCAACCCGGAGGAAATCGGAAACTTCATCGATCACGTGAGTCGAGAGCTGATACAAACTGCCCGGTTTTCAGGGAGAGAATTTCCAATATTTGTCTGAAACTATCCCGTGATGCCACTTGACTCTACTGGCTCGATTCATTTAACGTTTTGAATTTAACACATAATCACTGTAGTGAAGCTGGTGTAGTTTGTTGTTGTTGCTGTCTGAGTCGCCACTCCGACACTAGCGTTGGCACAACAAAACGTAAATAAGCCACCCAAGTTTTGGGGTTCTGTCCTGTGGACCTGAAACTGGGCCGTGAACCCAGGTTTAGCCCAGTGTCCACCCAGCCCCAGTTTCAGAGGACGTCCTGGACGGCTATGCAGTGGACCACAGGAGATCTGTGGTGGGATCTGAGGAATGTTAGTGTGTCTGTGCTGTTTGAAACGGCTCAAAGTTTTGCCAGTAATTCTCAGTTGCGGTGGCGGTTGAATGAACTGTGACAAACGTGACAACGTGTGATGTGTGTTGGTCTCTTAGAACCTGAAGGCCGCTGACAACGACCCGACGGCGCCCCCCTACGACTCCCTGCTGGTGTTCGACTACGAGGGCGGCGGCTCCGACTCGGGAAGCCTCTCCTCCCTGAACTCGTCGGGCAGCGGAGACCAGGACTACGACTGCCTCAGCCAGTGGGGCCCCCGCTTCAAAAAACTGGCCGACATGTACGGAGGCGGAGAGGACGACGACATGCTGTGAAAGTCGGATTGACGCGCCGCCGGCCCCTCTTGATTCTGGTTTTCTGTTCACTGGTTCGCTCTGCCTGCGACTCTGCGCGAGGCTGGTGGCTGCTGACGCCGCAGCACTCCTTCGATTTCTCCTCTTGCGTGGATCTTTTAGCCTGTGTTGCTGCATAAAGCTGGACACGCAAATTGCAGCTGCCCTGGGAACATTTGTGTAATCTTGGTGATATACTTTATATTTTTTTTGTTGCGTTTGTACTACCTCTAGAGTGAAATTTCCATGTTTTTGTATCTCTGTTGTGAGACATGAAATGAAAACTAATCAAGGCGAAATTCAGGTAGCTGGCAAATATCCCACTGCAAGTTATCAATAACTGCTGAGTCGACATTTTTAACACACATTACCAAGTTACTTCTAAATGTTTGTTAATTTCAAATTTTTTATAAAGTTATCTTAATACAATGATGGGTTTGATTGAATTATTTGTTTTACAAAATGAATCATTCAGGAGATCATTGGACGAGCAGAAATGAGAGTTTAAGAGGGTCATAACTTCAGCTCACAATAATTAGGTTTTTCATTATTATCCAGGGTTTCTTTCCTCTCCAGTAGAAAGTATTGATGATCACAGCACACAGTAAAAACTACAGTGGCACTTTATTTTCAAGCTGAGGGGAAGTTGCAGCAATATGGCCGTGAAGCAGTTCTGTTCAATTATTTCGTGCAGCCAACGCACTTCCAAACTCTTGCTCTGAAGGCAAGCTGATTCGGTTTCCTGCTGCCACGTCCTCGGTTTGAGTGTTCAATCACATGGTTACACACATTATCGCTTAAAAATGAGTAGAAAATCAGTCAGTCTGGATTTTGTTTAATAATACAAGTTTAAATGCAATACACCAATATTGAAGAAAACAAACAGGCAGAGAACAATTGAGTCTGAGCTTTAACCACAGACTGTAGTAATATTCTGTTTCTACCACTAACTGATCTTTAACTTAAATCATCTGAAACAGCCACAAGTTCATTTCCATATATTAAGCACCAGGAATAAATATTCATATACCTTTTCGTGTTGTCATTCGGCAGGTCGTCAGGTTACAGATCTCAGATTAGGGACACGATTTACTTGAACACTGACATCAAACTGAGAATTTAGTCAAAAATTCAAATGTGAGGAATTCTGAAAAGATTAGAGCCCAAATTTTCCACAAATGGCTCTAATTCCTCCCCCGTATGACGTTTAACTGGACTTGCTGTGTTTCTTGATTATCTGGGTGGGAACTGTCTAAACTTTCTGTTACCCCAGCACGCTAGTTACCCCCCACTTTATGTTGGCAGTACGACACGGCCGAACACGTCCGGGAAACTGCTCAAAGGCCACCGACAAAAGCATAATTACGACTTCAAATCTTTTATTCACCTTATACACCATTGTAAGCAGTATTCGGGTCCGACGATACAGCCAAGATTCTGTAAAAAGATCCACGAGACTCCAAAATGTCAAGTTTCTGTACCTTAAAATGCCTCATGTGACACTGCAGAAGCAATAACTTCTGTGCACTTCCCAAATAGACACACATTTGGTGTCTGAATCCTTCAATATGTCCCCAACTTTCGGTAATTTCTCCGACCCCAATCCCTGACGGAGAACTATTTGGTTCAAGTGTTGTGGTAATTTGGACGATTCCTCGGGAAAGATCAGGCACAGCTCGATTAAATCTCGTCGACGGGATGAGGAGCGAGTTACTGGAAGGCCCTTGTATTTGTGGTGTGGGAGCTGAAACTCATGGCTGAGAGCAGATGAAGTCACAGCGCGGACGGTTGAACAGGTGATTAAAGGTACGGTGAAGGACAACGGTTTGCTGACACGGAGCAGATCCCTGCAGTCGCTGTGGATAAACCTGCTTCCTGTCACTTCAGATATTCTGCACTCGTCACGTGAAACATTTCAGGACTCCTCTGGACGACGGAATTATCACTCAAAATATTCCCTTTCCTAAAGAAAGAAAAGTCTGGATCTGAACGACGCTGCCGTTCGTTCTGGGCTAACATTTAAACGGCGTCAAATACACTTATTTCTTAAATTTCACTCAATTAGGCCTTAACGTTCAGCACGTTTCCATTTTTTGGTTCATTTCAAACATAAAACGCTAAAAGAAGAAAATGTCACATGTGTTCATACAGCAGAGGTAAAACATGGGTGGTGCTGTACCAAAACCACGCAGGCATCAGCACAAGTGGGTCTGGATTAGTTAATCCAAAGTCTAAAGCTGTGGTTGCAGGTTTGGACAGACGGATTGAGAACATTTGAAAGGTACATCAGCCACCTGTCAAAGTTTGGGGACACATCAGGGAATGAAACCTTAAACGCTGGCAGTGACTCAACGTCCTCCTCAGTGCGGGGACAGAAGTTTGCGGTCGCCCTCTAGTGCGCGAGCGTGCAGAACTCGGGCTGGTCGGAGGCGCGGAAGCCGGGCAGACACTCGCACCGGTAGGAGCCCGGCGTGTTGATGCACCTGGCGTTTCTGCACAGCAACATCCGGCCGTTGAGCTCCGAACACTCGTCCACGTCTGCGGGAAGAGGCGCACAACGTGAGCACGTGGCAGCTTACCTCCACAACACGCGCGTGCGGCGCCTGTCTTACCCACGCACGCCATGCGGGACAGGTCCAGGGCGAAGCCGTCGAAGCAGTCGCACGTGTAGCCCTCCTGGACGCGCACGCAGCGGCCGTTCTCACAGCCGTTCAGGATCCCGCACTCGTCCGCCTGCAGACCCTCGAAGGCGCGGTGCTCGCTGCGCTCCGGCGGCTCCTCGTCGTTACACATGAAGGCGAAATGCTCTGAGACAGAGACGCCGTCCCGAAGGGACACAAGTAAGCGGACAGCCCGACGGGGCCGCTGTTTAACCGAGCGGGTGTGAAAATACATTTCAAGTTGTACTTTTTTATCCGGCATATATGTTGGAAAGTCTACCGGTGTCGTAGATTACTGTTCCGGTCCCCGACTGTCACAATTTATCTTTAAATGTTAAGGAATCATTCGTATAATTAGGAATTGTGAGTAAATTGATCGTCGCTGACGCTGCTGAACTTCATCCGGACACAAGATACTTGTGATTCTCATCTTTGTTAAACGTGAACCTAGTCGAGTGTTAATCTTCAGCGTGAAACGTCCCATAAATCCTTCTGGACGTTGGCGGTCCGCTCTGCTCTTTACTGTCCAGGCTCCGCCCACCGTCCAGAAACGGCACAGCGCGTTTACAAACACGTCCCCTCTGAACTGTAACCATGGATACCGCTATGTCAACAATGCAGCCACCTGTGAGCTGTTTACAGGCTGAAAAACAGTCACACTTTACTCACCAGATTATGTTTCGACACGTTTCTGCACATTTGGACTGAGTGTGTGTGTGTGTGTGTGTGTGTGTGTGTCTGTGAGTGTGTGCGTGCGGGTACCGCTGTCTCTGGCCGGACACAGAGCACACTCCATCCCCCACGCCTCCCCGAACAGGCAGCAGCACTCTGAGTAGGTGGTCGTCCTGCCGGAGGCCAGCGGCAGCGAACACGTCATGTTGTCTGTCACAGCCTGCCAGCAGACACCCTGGACGGCTGTGTGATCGGCCTCCCGGGGCTCTGCACAGACACAGACACACACACACAGATACACACGTGCACGCTGTGGACGCGGGTTCACTCGGTGGGCGATCTGAGGAGGCGACTCTTACCGGATCCGTCGGGAACCAACACGCAGCGGTTCCTGAGGGGCTCCAGCACCATCGGAGGAGAACAAAAACACATGAATGAGCCGTCTGTGTTGACACACTTTCCACCAGCACACAGAGTTTCATCCAGACACTCGTCGATGTCTGCGAACAGAAGAACGTACGTCAGCATCACTGCAGCACAGTGTCACGTTCTTAAAAAAACCCGTCACTGTTCTGCACAGTCTTAAATCGCTTCTGCTTAGACCAGCCTGAACACGGTTCGCTAGAAAGCACCAAGGTTCTCAGACCCGCGAACGGAACCAGAGCCAGAACGAGAACCATGACGGTGTGAAGTCGCTATCAGTGTTCACTCTGAGTTCCCTCCGTGTTCCCTCCGTGTTCCCCTCTGTGTTCCTTCTTTGTTCCCTCCGTGTTCCCTCCGTGTTCCCTCCGTGTTCCTTCTTTGTTCCCTCCGTGTTCCCTCAGTGTTCCCTCAGGTTCCCTCCGTGTTCCCCTCTGTGTTCCTTCTTTGTTCCCTCAGTGTTCCCTCAGTGTTCCCTCCGTGTTCCCTCACTGTTCACTCTGAGTTCCCCTGGGGTTCCCTCTGTCTTGTGTGGGCTCCAGCCTGGCCCCGCTCTCTGCCTGCTCTGAGTCTTGAACCAGGGTTTCTGGCACACTGACCTCTGCACTCCAGCCTGGAGACGTCGTAGTCCTGTCCGCTCTTGCAGTAACACTCGTAGCTGCCCACCGTGTCCAAGCAGAAGCCTCCTTTACACACCTCGTCCCCGAACAGAGAGCATTCATCTGCGTCTGAAAGCAGGCAGAGGGCGGCTGAGGAACGTGTTGGGGGGCTCTAATCTGTAGGCTCCTGACGGTGCCGTGTTCTCACCTTGGTAGCTCTCAGGTGGGGGGACTCCATTCTGCAGGTCTCCATGGAGGATGAAACCTCTGCCAGACGGACACATCTGGTTAAACTGGTCTGAAGAGAGGACGCACACAAAGGTTTGGAGGTTAAATGTCCAACTAACAAGACTTTTAAAGTCCTTTTATGGATCATCTTCCACATTGCTCTTAGCAACATGTAAACATTTAATTTTGCCTGCTAAAAATATAACTTTTCAAAACAATATTAAAATGTGTGTTACAACAAATAAAAGCATGGCTCAATTTCTCAAGGTCAGCAGCGGACAGAAAGGATTTCATTTTGGGAATGAGCTGGTAGAAAGGTGAGTGCATTTGGGGCCAAATTAAAGCATCTCAGCTTTGGATTCATTTAACTGGAGGAAAATGTGTGGCATCCAATATTTTATTTCTGTAAGACCGGGAAAGACGCAGGCTGAGGTGACTAATTCACCAGGTTTGAATACAAGTGGTTATCATATGCATACCATTGAGCGTGGATGTCATATTTGTGAAAAATAAAACCAAGGGGAAGCATATAACTTCAGAATAACAAGGGCTCTAACATCGACTTCTGGGGAACGCCACCAAAAGGGAAGGAAGGAGGATGGGCTGCTAATTTAGGTCCACATCAGCTCAGCACAGCTGGTGAGAAATCTAAACCAGTCTGACAAACTGAACATCCAAGTTTCGAGTCAACTCGGTTGGTGAACAAGCTGCTCAGGTGTTTGAGGCTCACCTGTGCCATTGACGGGACAGGGGTGCACCTCGCAGTTGTCCCCCCAGCCAGCCCCGAGCGTGCAGCAGCACTCCTGCAGGGTGATGTGGCTGCTCAGCACACTCTCACACAGGTTCTCGTCGTTCAGCTGGTAGTAGCAGTCCTTACGCTCCACAGGGGGCGCTGCGGGCGAGAGGACAAACATGCTCCAACACTCAGACAGCATCTGGGACCTGAGGATGCTCATTCTGGAGCATCTGTTTTTGAACCATAATGTGACTCAGGACATGTGTTGCAGAGACCTGTAATGGCTGAACCTGCTGACCTGAACTCAACAAACATACGAACGCGTCTTTGCTCTCAGATGTCAGATTTCCTGCGCTCAAACAAAAGGCTTATTCCTCTCAAATTTGGCTCACGGATTAAAATCTGTCAGCGATCACGTCAACATTGATTATTGCATATATATCAAAGGCAAAACACTGGAAAACAAATGCCATTGTCACCATGGTGACCACAGTGGCACATTCTCAGATTTTAAGTACATCATGTAGAAAAACATTGTTGTCACAGATTTAATCAAAAATATCTTTATTTTAAGCCTTGTCGTGGTTTTGATCACCAAATCTGGACACTGAGTCGTCTGCGTCCAACAGAATCGGAATTTCGTTTTTACACACCGGGGCAAAAACAAAATGTCCCGCGTCCTTGAAAGGAGCAGTGGGACTCACCTGTAGGAACCGGCTCACACTCGGCGGTCATGACGTTATAGTCCCGCCCGTCCGGACACACGCACAGGAAGGAGCCCTCCACGTTGACACACTGGGCCTCGCCACACACGCTGCCCAGCAGGTCACACTCATTCACGTCTGTGGAGAAGACGGAAGCACCTGCTGTAGTCATCGAGCGAGCACAATCTGAAGCACACGGCACAGGAAGTGCCTGCTGCTCATCCTGCAAAAACACCTCTAATATGAAGTTATAAGTCGGCCGTTTGTCGGACGACAGGAGCCAATTGTTCACTCAGTTGCTCATGTTGAATCAGTCATTTTCTGTCCAACTGTCCTGCTGCATACATCCAACAAGACGCAGCAGGAAAAAGCTGCTTGTTGGCCCTTTAATGAAATTTACTGACCTAATTCAAGGATTTTTATTGTCCCTTCAGGTGGACAAGTTCATGCGTGTGCAAATCTTTTGCTGAGAGACGCAACTAAGGAATAATGACAATAAAGAAAAACAAAAAGAGTTCAAATAAAATGTAATGAAAAAAGAAGAAATAAGTAAAATAAAATGAAATCAATCAAATAAAATAAGAGGGCGTATGTTTGTATACCTGATGTATGTTTTGTGTGTATTTGTAAGCTATGACAGTGAGCTGGACTCTGATAATCAGGAGTGATCGTAGTTCAAGTGTTATTTGGGCAGGCAGGTAGGTAGGTAGGTACAACACTCACCCACACAGCTGTGGCCGTCCAGGGACTCCTGGTAGCCCTGGTCACAGAGGCACCTGAAGGAGCCCAGCCTGTTCTCGCAGAAGCCGTGAGGGCCGCACCGCGTGTCGTTGAGCCCGCACTCGTCAATGTCTGCTCAACACAGGTGAGAATAATACTCGATGTTATTGCTCCGTCCTTCTCTGATCCGCTCCTCCGGGCATCTGTTCCGTTTATTTACTTCTGTACTTCTGGACCGATCGTTCGTCCTCGTCATCGCAGCCAACTCAAATGCTTCTGTATTTTCTTTCACTCGTGGGTTTTCTCCATTTCCCCCATCAGGAAGAGGCTGGCGGAGGCCAGTAAAGGGAACGATTCACCTGCCGGCTCACGTCAGTATGACTGCGGACTTATTACACTGTGTATGAAAACAGCCTGCTGCTGTCTGTCTGAGTTTTTTGTTTAGCATTATTATTATTTGCATATTCGATGTTCCAAAGCGAAGTCTGCCTGTCTGCCACCATTGTGGATGAAAATAAAGCTGGACGATGCATTTTTATTCATGTTATGCTAAAGAAAAGATTTAAGCGAACTAATGTACATAATTCTAGAACTATCATCTGAACAGCATTACAGAAATTAGCACCAGAGCAGAAAAGGTCCAAAGGCGGACAGTTAAATCTACAACGGGATGTGGAATAAATACATTACAACATGCTTATTCTAATAGCACATGTTTTTAGTCAGTTTAAACGCCTTCAGATGTAAACGTAGAATGATCGAATGAAACCACGTGCGTGTGTGTGTTTACCGTCACAGGAGGTTGTGTCCACGTTGGCAGTAAATCCACTGTCACACACACACTGGTAGGATCCGTCCGTGTTGACACACGTTCCATGAGGAGAACAGAGCTCTGCTCGGTCTGCACACTCATCCGCATCTGTGGACACAGAGAAGGTCTCCTTCAGTGGGGTGTGAGAGCCTAAAACACATCAGCTCTGGTACCAGAACACCTGAGGGAGGACGTGTGAGCTAAAGCTCGGATGGATCGGGCAGCGGATGGATGGAGGTTCTGGAGGGGCTGAGACGTGTGGAAAGACCGTAAACAAACAATGGTGCTGGAAAACTCAACGAGGGGCTGAAGAGATGCCAGGAATAACAGGAGCAATAGGTGCTGAGCAGGACCACAACACACAAATCCTGTGAATGCGTCCAGCACTTTACAGAACTTCAGAGGAAGTGATTTAGCTTCATGTTTCAGACAGGAAACTTCATGTATTTATCAGATTGTTTACAGTCCTCCTGGTGTTTTCCTGCAGGAAGTGAAGGGAGCGCTTCCTTTACTCAGGTGACGTTTATTAAACCGAAACATCTGGGAACATCACTGCAGCTCCGCTTCCAGCCAGCAGGTGCAGACGCGTGAGCAGGCTTCCTCGTGTTTTGTTGGGTAACGTACCCGTTTTCAGTAAAATGAAGCAGCTTCCATATATTGCAATATGAAGAACTACGTTTGAGTAAAAGTGATTTCCTGACTCTTTTCTCGTGTGAGAATTTAACCTGCGGTGCTTCCTTGCACTGGTGTGGATAAAACA
>KV751317.1:798096-816967 GCA_001698575.1 Mola mola | reverse complement strand
CAAACAGCAAAGTGACGAAGACTAAAAGACCGCCATTTCAAGCCTGCTGACCTCCGCTACCAGTTTATGTGGTGCTGAGAAACAGCCGGAGGAAGAGCTGATTGGGTTTTGGTGGTTATCTGGTTCATTGTCCTGGTCCAGGAATTTTTATGGGTTTTACAGGATCGGGGTCATTTCAGGTCACTCCAGCGGGGAAACTAACGAGGCTAATTAACATTACCACGAAGCAGCATGTTGGTCATCATCGGTGGGAGGGGCTTGTTTGGCCTCGGTGAGGTGTGACTGCACTCGCTTAACAGACTTTATTATCAGTATCTCACCATGACAGTGGTTACCATCAGCGGTCGCTCTGAAGCCCCGCCCACACTGACAGGTGAAGGAGCCTTCAGTGTTGTGGCAGAGGCCTCTGGAACAAACCTTCTGCTCCTGGCATTCATCTACATCTGAAACACAAACACAAATCCTCCTCAGTTCTTAAGGCTCTCTCTCACAGAGCAGAGGAGCCTCCCCAGCTGTACTTCACAAACAATTCTGTCCAGCCTGCTACCAAACACACAGGATGACCTTTGACCTCTGGATTCCTCACCTACACAGGTGGAGTGGGTGTCGTCCAGGCGGTATCCCTCATGGCAGTGGCAGGTGTAACCCTCAGCTGTGTTGTAACAAACCCCCTGTCCACAAATATAGGGGCTGAAGTGGCACTCGTCCACCTCTGAGGCCACAGAGCGAGAGAGGAGAGTGTTTAAAGCCACGCTGTCGGCCACGACTCCACACGTGGTCCACATGTGTACAGCTCAACATACAGCGGCAACTTCAACACCTGTAGCACCGGTGTACACGTCCACGTGACGACGGTGACATTTACACTGACTCTACAAGCCAAATCCAAGAAAGTTGGGACGCTGTGTAAATGTTGTTTGTGAACTGTGGAACAGTTTGTGTTGGGAACTCCGCGGCATTGCTGCTCGCGAAAGACTGAACCTTCCCGGAGTCTCAGTTAGCCCACTGACCTGTAGAACGCTGCCTTCCACAACTGTCCCAGTCAGGTAGGGTGAACATCTCGACTTGGTGCCGAGTCCAGCTGAATATCGGTTGAGAAGGATTGCAAATGTCTCTACTGTGTTTTTGATTCATATTTTACACAACCTCGCAACTTTTTTGGAACTGGCTTTGTAGCATTACCTGTTCACCTTAAACCTAAACTCAACCCAAACCTTAACCCAAACCCTGGCAGGTGAACTTGAATCACTTTCACATCCAAACACAGAAGAACACAACCAGTGTATGAATACGGTGAACTCAGTTCTGAAGGAAGTTAAAGAATAAGCTGGAAGGTTCCAGTTGAAACCTGTTACAGAAGAGAATCCACTGAACCTAAACAAAGAGGAGAAATGACTTGAATGTTTCAGTTGTACCTGTTGACTGAGTGGGGCCGATGTCCTGTCCTGCGTTAGATGGGAGGATCTCCACCGGAGATGGTGGAGAACTTTTCTCAACAACCTCTACCAAATAAAAAAAACCAACATTCAGTCAGACAAATTAATTCCATCCAGTTTATATTTATATTTCATTTTTAATCACAGATGTCACTGTGATGACCGAAGAAATGTTCCTGTTTAAACCTGCATTGTGGACTGTCTGTCTCCCTCTTCTGGCAGTGAGAGGAATTACCTTGTGCTGGAGGCCTCCAGGGGCCTTTACTACAATTTCAATGGGAATCCACAATACATAACAATTTTCGACACATATGTGGGATACTTAAGTAAGAATTTAATGATAATGGAATTAGAACTTTCACTTTTGAAGAGCTAAACTGCTCGACAGGGAAAACTATTCAAATTCAACATCAGAAACAGATGTTGCGTTTACACTTACATGTCAAAATGACAATTATAATGCAATTTCATAATAACACAAACAAAATAATAATAAAAATCAAATCAGCATTTGACATTTCATTCTCAAACCTGAGCTAGCTACCAGCGCCCCCTGTCTGCCGCGATTACCATTACACGTCATCTTTTGATGACAGAACGAAAATGAAATCTGTTGGTCAGCTCATCAAGGCGAGTCCTCCTGGTTTCTAGACTGTACCCTGTCCTGTCACTATTGGTGACGTCTGTTCAGACTCTGGCATGTTGTTATAATAAGTCGACGTCCCTGTGCTACAATCCATCGGCTGACCAAAGCAACTGGTCCAACAGAAGCTTCAACAGACGTCACCTGGCAGACACTGACCTCGGATCACCTCCTCAGCTGTACCAAAGGTCTTGGCTGTGGTCGCTGGCGTGGGCAGGGTCCGGGCTGGCAGCGGGTCGGTGGGCTCCTGGGGGACGGTGACCGGCTTACTGACTGGTGGATTTGGGAGGATGGTGTAGCCCATTCCTCCAGGACAGATCTCTTTGAACTTTGCTACATAAGAGGAAAAACACAAGGGTTTATCATACGGGCAAACTAAAAGACATCTTTCTTTTCACTTCCACTCTGTCCTTAGTGTGAGTTTAACTGTGTCTGATGCTGTAGTCTGCACACACACACTGCAGCACCTCAGTGTATTTGGGTCTGTAGACATAGGCAAGACGACCTGCTGAAGTTCAAACCGAGCATCAACATGGGACGAAAGGTGATTTAAGTGACTTTGAGCCAGACACATTGTGCCAGATGGGCTAGTCTGAGTATTTCAGACACTGCTGATCTACTGAGATTTTCACACACAACCATCTCTGGCTTTACAGAGAACAGTCCGAAAACGAGAAGATATCCGGTGAGCCGCAGTTCTCTCAAAATGCCTTGTAGATGCCAGAGGAGAATCGCCAGGCTGGTTCGAGATGATAGAAACGCAACAGTAACTTAAATTATCGCTCGTTACAACCAAGGTGTGCAGAAGAGCATCTCTGGACGCATAACACGTGGAACCTTGGCTCAGATGGGCTACAGCAGCAGAGGACCACACCGGGGGGCCACTCCTGTCAGCTAAGAACAGGAAACTGAGGCTCCAATTGGCACAGGTTCACCACAACTGGACAACAGAGGACTAGAAAAACGTTGCTTGGTCGGATGAGTGTGGATTTCTGCTGCCACATTCAGATGGTCGGGTCAGAATTGGGAGTAAACAACAAGAAAGCGTGGACCCATCCTGCCTCGTATCAACGGCTCAGGCTGCTGGTGGCGGTGTTCTGACCACAGTGGACCCATCCTCTGATGGCTGCTTCCAGCAGGATAACACATCATGTCACAAATCTCAAACGCCCAAAATGGTTTCTTGAGCATGACAATGAGTCGCTGTAGTCCAGTGGCCTCCACAGTCATGTCAATATGGACCAAAATCTAAGGAGGTTCCAGCAACTTGTTGAATCTCTCCTCATAGCTGCATGGGGTCCAGCTGAAGCCCGACCCGACTGGGCGCCCTCTCTCTCTAGCACGTCGGCAGGAGGACCCTTTCCCATTGCTGACGGATAAAATGCGCAGGATGCCACGTTGATCCCACCAATGTGTTATTTTGATGGTTCTGTGTCTGAGTAAATGTACTGATTGCCTCTCGAGAGGCTGCGTGACGTCCACACAGTCGGACTGGGTCGCTCAGAGAACAGAGGAGCAGGAAGACGATGAATGAGATTAAAGGAGAGGGAGGGAGGGATGAATTGCGCAGGTAAAGAGGGAACAGGTGAAGCATGAATAACGAGTCAAAGGAGGGCCGGTCAGAGTCGCCCTCTCCGCGTCATTGAAAGAAATCACATGCAAGTTTAAAAAAAAGCTCAAACCCAAATAAAAATATGAAAGATTAGTGTGAATATTCGTCAGCTCAGTCTGGATAAAATCAGAAAACGTGCACTGAACAAGTATGAAAGCATCAAGACACAGAAACTGATCAGCTTTGGTAACCTGAGGGACAGACCTGTGCTCAATCTGCCCCTCTTGTTTCTGACACCCAGGATCATTATGGGCTGGGACATTATGGCTGCCCGCACCACACATACTGTTCACGAACACGCTCTGGATCCCAGTCTACCAGGAACCAGGACAGACCACGTCCTGACCACTCCGAGCTGAGCTGGTGGCACAAGAGCGACTGGCAGGTGGTCATAATGTTGTAGCTGATCGGTGTGCGTCAAGAAGGTGAGCAGGGTATTGAAATATGGTCCGTACTTTGTTTTCAGGGAGTTTAATACAGCACAGTACTGACGTGCATCTAACTGAAGGGGCTCTGGTTCTCTGCTGATGCTCTTTTACATCGATATTTTAAGAATAAAGTTTGCTTTAATTACACTAAAACTTTTATTTCTTAATGCTCCAAGTGGATGTTCAAAGAGTGATTATGAGAGATGTCCAATCATGGAACCAGCCAGTGTTTCTTTCCTTCTAATTCTATTTCAATTATTTTGAGCCAATTTATCAGAACTTAATACATTTATGAACTTTCTTTCATTTAAAGGAACAAACAGCTGCTGTTGATCCTGCAGTTTCACCAGCCAATCCCAAGACAGCTCAAGAACCAGGACTGTCACGTGCTTTCATCACTGCCCCGCCCCTTTAAGGGAATAGCAGCAGGTCTGAGTCCATTTATTCTGTCCGGGGAAACTAACGTCATCACAGATTAGCTCCATATTTTCTGCATGTTTTGTAATAAACTCTGGATCACAGAGCTGCTTCAGTGTTTGGGGGTCAAACTGTAACAGACAGTGACGAGAGTCACATGATTCCCGATACGTCAGTTTCTGGTTGGACAAACCTGAACATGAATATTGTCAGAACCAATGAGGCTGTGATGGATCTTTACAGGAACAGCAGCTCTTCTTGTTTGTTGGTGTTTTGGGAGAGGAAGTAAAGAGCTCTGACTCCTGTCAGTGACTGAATTTATAACACAAGAGCCTGTGTCTGGGAAGGTGGAGAGCAGCTGGTTGTTTCCCACTGTACTGACACCTCACAGTGACCTTTGACCTCCAACATTTAACCAGCTCATCCTTGATGGGTGACGTTTGTGCAAAGTTAAAATGCCTCAGTGTTCTTGAGATATGGCCTTCAGGAGAATGGACAGACGGACCAAAGCCTAACCTGAAAGTTTTATTGTGTCACAGTAAACAGGAAACACCCTTGTTGCCGTTGCCGTGGACAACTGGACGTCTGCATCATTTCATTAGCATATTTGTCTTCAGCCAAACTAAACTACAGAATGACTGAACGGTGTCCTGCTGTGAGAAGGTTTTGGCCTCAGAGCCTTCGCTTATCTGTGGGGCAGGTGGAAGGACGAGGCTGGGGGCCTTACCTGTTCCTGGAGGGGGGCATCTGTCGCAGCGAGGACCCCAGGCTTTGCCCACACTGCAGCAGCACAGCTGCTTGCTGAGCTGCGCAGACACTGGGTGCAAACACTGCCTCCCTGAGCCCACCAAACGGAAGCAAGAGCCCTTTTCCTCATGGACGGCCCGAGCGCTGGCTGAGGAGGAGCGCAGGAGGAGGACAGAGAGAAGAGGAGCGCAGGAGACACACATGTGGAGAGTGGAAAGACAGAGATCCCCTTCACCAAAGCAATTTTCCCTTCCAACAGAAAAACACTACACATGAGCACTACAGGCACAGAGAACAGACAGCCTGTCGTTCAGAAACACGAACCGTGTGTTCATGCGTGACAAAGTGACAGATGAAGGCATGCACGACGTTCACACCTGAATAATGACTGAACATCGGCTGAAACCGCTCACGTTTTCAGGGCGGAATTTAACAATCGATGGGTGATGATGCGCCAGTGTGGCTCACGATGCTCGTGACGGCACGGCCGCCGCCAAATGTCCACTTCACTCAGCCCTGTTTTTAACTGCCCGGCTGCTCAGCGATCACTGGCATTATCGTTAAGAACTCGATTTATCCTGGTTTTCCCCAGAAACACAGTATTCACCTACGTTTTTAACCAAGTGCAGACAGCGACGGTTTACAATTTTGAGCTGCGTTAGCTCAAGCTCAAACAGCGGTAGCTCAAATCTACATTGACTTCAGAGAGAAGCAGAGCTGATCGATCGATCGATCGATGAGCAGCTAAGAAAAACACAGTGTTATTCGAGTTTGATCCACTTTTCTCTCAGACTCAATAATCAATCACGATACAATCAAATCGGGACAAAAGCATATCGTCGCTAAAGCTGCAGCTAACAAATATTTTAATCAGATGATTATTTTCATGATTAATCGATTAATCAGTTACTCCAAAAAACGCTCTTCACATTTTTTTCTGAGCCGAAATATCTTTAATTTGCTTCTTTAATCCGACAAAAACCCAAAGACTCTTCATTTACTGCCAGAAATGACAAAGAAAAGCAGCAAATTCTGACATTTAACAAATTTTGATTCATGTAGCTCGAAACAAGACTGAAACCGTTATTCAATAATCAAATTAGTTTTCTTTTGATCAACTAATCGATTCATTGTCGCAGCCCTACAATTATGTTGTTTAATCAAGACTTTTAGTGATTTTATTAAGGATAGTTAAATTAATAACGAGTGAGGGACTCGGATCAGACCTGCTGATCAATATCATCTGATCCTGCTGCCAGTGATTGATCAGCACTGGTTGTCAATCACACAAGTTCAATAATGATGATGTCAATCAAAAGACTTCACAGAAGTGAGTCTACTGATTGATTGATTGTGTGAATATTGGCCGGTTTAAACGCCGCTCTGACCAGGATTTTAGACCACAGACAGCAGAACCCGGGCGGAAGGCGACGGCCGTCCCGAAGAGGAACGGTCCCGACAACACCAGGATCGGCTCTCAGTGCAGCTCGGCCCTTTAACGCGCCTCATTTTCAGAGAACCCGTCACGTATGAGACGGAGCATCACAACATGGCGTTTGTTGTGACGTTCAGAGGGGGCACAGCTGGACTGCTGGCGACCGATGACTGCAGGACTTACACATGCAGGCGGTGAGCGTGGGGTCGGGCACGAAGCCGGGATTACACGCACATCTGTAGCTGCCCACGGTGTTCACACACTGGCCGTTGGGACACACACCGTGCAGCTGGCACTCATCGACATCTGCAACAACACAACAAAAGATGAGACACACAACACATCCAGGGATCTTTCAACTGATTCCTCAGAAATTTGTAAAAATTTCTCAAATGAGAGAAATGTCCTGTGATCCAGAAGATCAGTGCTGGGCAGATCCAGGCACTCCAGGTACTGGACTGATATCGGCTAACCGTAACCCTTTTCAATATGAACGCAGCTTTCTAAAACCTATAAAGACTCTCGAGCCGGGCCGGAACGCTGCTGCACGTGTGCTCACAGGAACAATTGGAAGTCCAGAGGGGAGCTCCGGTCCGGGACTAAACCATTTAAACTCATTTCTGTTGTGTCAAGAAAAAAAAATGCCTTTGTGGACTTAAAATCTCTCGGCTGTAATCGTACGCCTTTGCCTGGTGGAGGCTGTGGGGATGAACAAACATGCTAATTTAGCCCCACCTTGGCTCGGTGGGACTTGTGTTTGGGTAAATTTGTTTGGTTTGTAACCAACCATCACACTCACATCTGCTGTACTGTGGACCTAATCAGGTTGATGTTATCAGAGGAACTACTTTTTTTAAGAGCATAAAGTCAAAGCTTTCAGTGCTGTTTGCCAGCACTGGTCTAATCCTCGCACTGCAGGTAAGAGCAGGTGGATGGTGGAATATTGCACAAGAGAAAAACTAACTAAATGTTTCATGATGTGGGTGACGGTTCCTGCGTTACTGTGTTAAATCTACCAAACAGATGCTCCCATGTGGCTGCTGATATCAGAAGCACCAGCTGTTACCTTGGCAATGAGAGCTGTTGATCCTCTTGTAGCCCCGAGGACAGTCTATCAGAGGGATGGCTAGAAAGAGGAGGAGGAGGAAAGAAATGAGTCACTGCACGCAGACAACATATATAAAAAGATCTCACATCTCACTCTGGCGACCAGGAGCACAGTAGTGACCGGACAGCTGAGCCACAGTTCCCACCCACGAACCCCTGCCCCTGTCAATCAGAATTTTTAACTCCCTTTTCATAACTTTTTTAGAACAACCTGATCACATCAGTGTGACCAAAAAAAGTTTATCTGAGGTGTAGTTATGCTTTAGTTCGGCCCAGCTCCCATCTGATATCACTGAGCAGGAGAAGTTTAGGAACGTCTATCGCAGCCAGCCACCAGGGGGACGATCTTGATGTTTTGGCTTTACTTTTGGAGTGCTCTCATGTCATCTCTTGTCCATTTTATTCAGCAGTGAGGGGAGACTGAGCTAATATGTCCACATTCTACAGGAAGTCTGCTTTGTTCCTCCTCCACATCCTCTGGAGACTCGCAGCAAAAGCTGCTTCAAGCTCCTCACACGGTCCTGCCCAGCGCTTCTTAAAGCCAAATGAAAGTAAATACAGCTGGACTCACATGGTTTATTTGGACATTTCTGACATTTGTGGAAACCCCAGGATGTCCCAATGGTCCCACAGCACTGCTCCTGCTTGGTGAGGCCCGGCAGAGCCTTTCCACACTGGAACATTACACACAAAACATGGAGGAGGAAAAAATTATTGATTCAGATTAATTAGTGTTTTTGTACTCTAAATATTAAAAGAACACTCATTTCTTTTTCCTCCCTAACTGACAATTATGACACCTGCTCTGCTGCAGTGATGAATTTGAAACTTGTGTATTTATGCACTGAGACAGAACTAATGCATCTAAAAAACAAAATATCATTATTCATAATCTAATTCAAAAAGTCTGGCGCTTATGTTGAAATCGGAAGTATGTGATGTCAACGTGGGATGAGCACATGATGCGTACGTGTGGGTATTAATGAGGACAGCAGACGGTCACGGGTCAGAAAATGGCTTCGTGAGGTGGAGATGGTGGCGGTGCAGCAAAGCAGGAGTTACAGAGAGAAGCAGCGAGCTGTCAGTAGCAGAAAATGTACCAGGCAGGATGCAGTTTGTCAGTAAATGCGGCAGCAGCTTCGTAAGATCAAAGTGAAGCTTCCGCTTGTCGTATCCGATCTAGGAAAGGAGAAGGGGGTTAGTCCTGAAGCAAGACGGGCTTCACCACAGAAGGGACCACAAAAACCTGAGCAGCAAATTCCAACAGGTGAGACAAGTTCTTCTGTGTTTGTGGGTGTATAAAGGTCATTTTTGTGTTGTTGGCTGTCAGCTGGACCGTCCTGCTGACGCGTGCAGGAAGCAGAACAGCAACGTTTCCAGACTCATTTGTTAGACACCAACATGTTAATAGTAAAACGTGGTTTTCAATAGATTTAGGCTGTTGTTTGAAACTCTCTGTATTATTGTGGTGTAAATCCAAACGAATAAAATTAATGTTGTCTAATCTGTATGTGTGCAGACGTGCCAGACTAAAAAAAAACCACAAACAGATATGTGAGGTGATGTGCCAAACTCGTCCCATCAGACATTCTTCAGACCTTGCAGACGCGTGACGATGGTACCTGACTTCCCGCGGTCTCCTGGAAGCAGCGGCCAAGCGTGTTCTTGGAGGTAAATGGTTGGCTCTGGGACACGTGGTAGCCGTGCTGAACAGGTAGAACTATGTTGTAGCCGTGATGCTGGATCTTGTGGCTGCTCTCAGTGTGGTGGGAGCTGTAGCTGCTGGACGAAGAGGAGCCTGACTGGGAGCTGGTCAGCTGGTGCCCGCCATTTTGGTAATGATCCAGCTGGGACACCTGGTGGACCTGGACGGACGCCTCTGGAGGATGTTTGATGTGGACGTTGACGATGCTGGGGCTGAAGACTGGTCACATGGGACCACAGGAGAAATACAATTACTGTGTGTTGTTTAACCGTCACCGGAGTCCTGCTCAACTCACGGTACCAACATGAAAACAAGGACAACAGGACCAAAGATCCAAAGATACACGGTGATCTAACCAATCTTTGAATAAGACTTTCTCATTTGGCCCTTTAATTTGGGACCTGTTGGAACTAGCAGTGAGCAGAATGTTCCAGACTCAGACTGAGAGACTCATGATTTCAAAGAACGTTGTCATTGATAAGTTATTTTTGATAAGTCACTTATTAATGGCTAACTGGATAAGATTGGAAAATATACACAATGCTTGAGCAGCCTATTACTCAACGTTGATACAGGAAAATTAGAACAATCCCAGGTTACTTTTAGTTGCTGAGTCAGAGCTCTACTGACATTTCTTTAATAATAAAATTGTACTTATTAGAGAGAGAATTCATCAACATCTGTCCTCAGCTGGTACAGAGTTATCCTTAAACACAGGAATCAGATAGAAGACAAAATATTTACCTTGACTGCTTTACATCAATTGACCTTCAGTAGCTAACTTCATTTATCATTTTATCTAGATCAGCAACTTGCCTTTTAGATCCCATCACAACTAAACTGCTTCAAGACATTCTATGCCTAATCTGTTCTTCTCTTCTAGAAATGATCTGTCTCAGTTAACAGGTTCTGTACCACCGGCCTTCAGAGTCGCTGTGATTAAACCTGTCTTTAAAAAGCCCACTCTTGACCCTGAGGATCTGGCAAACTATAGACCTTTTAACTCTCCCTTTCTCTCCAAGATTCTTGATTCTGACTCCAGGTAGTGAGAGACAACTGGAGTTCACACTTCAACCCTCTCAAAAGTCTCCTGCAACAAACACGTTCAACCGGAGAGGAGAGGAGGTCAATTCAGCCGCCTGGACCTCCTGTTTTCAACTGTTCCCCTTCATCCACAACGTTCAGCTCAGAAGCTTTGGTTGTTTGAAACAGTGCGTGCAGCTCAAAGCACGTCTCCACAACTCAACATGATCTTCATGTGCCTTTGGATGCAGAATGAAAATGATCTTTGTGGTCAGTTCTGTTGATGGATCCTCTTGTATTTCTCACTGATGTTTATCCTCTTCAGAATACCCAGTCTCAAATCACTGCTGCACAATGGCTAGAAATCTATCCCACGACTAAGTTTGCGTCAGTTTAAATGAAACGTTCATCTTATTATATTGTGTTAAAATCTGACTGTAGGACTGTACTTCAGGTTGAATAGATCTGACCTCTACTAAACAAATTACTCGTCAGACAGATTTGCTGTTTCACGACCTCCCACCTTCCCCGTGCTAAACACCCCGAAAGCCCAACAAAAACACAGCTACGTGGTGCAGTGGTTCAAACCTGGCGACTACCCCCAAAAGCTTCTGAAAGCTCACTGATGAAGATGGCGTTACTGTGCTCGGCTCTACCTGATCACGGTCGTGGTGTTGACTCACCGGGACTCTGGCTGTGGCTGTAGGTGAGGGGCAGCGTGTGTGTTGAATGGATCTGAGTTTGGCTGTAGCTGCCAGACGTCTGCTGCTGCTGCTGCTGCTGCTGGTGTCCATTCTGAACGGGTCTCTGGCAGAACTTCCCCGTAAAGCTGGGAGGACACTGACACTTGTCCCTGGCACTGCATTTTCCACCATTTATACACGGTAGGTGACACACGACTGAGGAGAGAGGAAAGTATTTTTGATGCAGTAAATACTAATCAGACATTTCAACATTTGTCTGACTTAGGATCATGACAGCTGGGGTGAGTAATCAAGGTAATCGATGTCACTGATTAGGAAAACGAGTTGATTTGTACAATGTGCAATGAATCATGGCTGTTAGAGCCGAGATTCTCGGGGCCCCTCCCGCAACAATCCCAAGTATGGGGGTGTTGCGACAGAGACCCAACAACGTGGCTCCCTGGGAGCTCGGCAACACCTCATGCACAACATCCAAGAACATTCAGAGTGGAGCCTATAACAGCATCTTCGGGCGAAGGCGGGGTCACCCTGGACAAGTCGCCAGTTCATGGCAGGGCTGACATATAGAGACAAACAACCATCCACACTCACATTCACACCTACGGGCAATTTAGAGTGACCAGTTAACCTACTAACCCCCAGTTTGCATGTTTTTGGACTGTGGGAGGAAGCCGGAGAACCCGGAGAGAACCCACACAGACACAGGGAGAACATGCAAACTGCGCAGAAAGACCCTGACCCGGGAATCCAACCCAGGTGAGGTGAGGTGACAGTGATAACCACTGCACCACTGTGCCGTCCCCCCGTACCCCAACTTCCTCAAACTCAACTGCAACAAATCAGAAATCATCAGAAATCATCATCACTCAGCATTCACACAGTCACCCCCTCCCTCGGGCGAGTAACTTCAGGGGAGTAACGTCACTTATACGTCTTTGTCCCACTGCTGCAGAAACACTCGTTCACACCTTCATAACCTCAGAACAGTATTCTTTACAGCCCCCCCTCCACTGACCTGCAAAACTACATGTCGAGGTACTCACCCACCACGCCTTCACGGGCCAGCCAGAACAGATCCTACTCATTACCTATAAAGTCTTAAAAATCCGGCCCCTCATACCGGAGAGACCAGCTGCACTCCTCCGACCGTCAGGCACAGACCCTCTGACCCCCAACATCAGGACCAGCACCCAGACCTCACTCCCCTCTTTCAGAATCAACTCTAAACCCACCTCGTCCAAACAGCCTTCAATATCCGACCCCCAACGCAGCTTCCATGTGTCCCGTCTTTGTTCCTGCACCTCATGAAAAGCCTCTGTGCAGAAGCCTTATCAATGATTATTATTGACATGGTAACAGACTCTTGGTCTAGTTTGGGGTATTTGCCACAGTCTCTGGTTCCCAGAATACACACATGTGACACTCAAGGCCGAGGGCCACATCTGGCCCGGTACGATTATATCTGGCCCCCGAGATAATATATTTCTATCCAAACTGGACCGCTGGAATAAAACGTAGAATGCAAGTTCATGGTTGAACAATCTGCACATTTTTACCACATTTAAAATACTTTCAGCACATTTACACTATTGTCATTGTCTTGTTAATGAAAAACAGAATTATTTGACATTTTCTCAAAATAAATCATAGTTTTCTGGCAGTTTTTGATTGCCTGTGATAACATTTTTCATTGGAAACGAAAATAGGACAGCAAAATTAATGAATGATTCTGATTTTTGAATCATTTCTTATAATACCTCTGATGAAAACGTGGACTAGTTCAGACAGTTCAATCAATGTTGACCCCATTTTGGCCCTCGTCTGAAGCTGACCGTTTAATTTTGGCCCCTCGGTTTGACACCCCTGTGCTGGAGCTGAGGACTCGTCATCTGTTCAGAACTTACAGGTAAACTCAGTTCTCCCAGAGAACGAGCGAATCCAACGGAATCATCAACATAACAACTTCATCCATGTTGTTCTTGAATCAAATGTTTCTGTATTTAAGTGCGTGGTGAAACCAGACACTGAGACAGAACCATTCCAGGAAGGAGGAGGACAGCGTCCAACCTCGAGGTCATCCAGAGTTAACAGACGGGTTTTTGTTCCACTTTGAGGGTGGGACTGAAGTTAGACTAATTCAGTTCAGCTGAGTGTGACAGGAATCCACCTCGCTCGATCTTCCTGCGTATGTGCGTGCGTCGGAGGGGGAGAGCTGCTCCTTGTAAGGCCCGAGGCAGGTTCAGACAGAGCTCGTCAGGTCTGTGCAGCTCGCAGAGCAACACCACACAGCAGCCGGAGGTTCAGTCTCAGCACAATTACTCCAAACACTGCAGTTACTACACCACAAACCTATTTGTATGTTTAAATTCCTTCTGACGGATAGAACAAGAGAAAAAAGTCATCAGTCAGGTTCATTTTTTTCGTCAAGTTGTTTGATAACGTGGCAGCAGAGCAGCACATGTCCGAGTTGTAAAGGGGACTGAAGTGGAAGGTCTAATCTCGGCTAAATGCTTTGTTGGGTTGAAGTTCCTGTTTGATACAGGTTTTCCGTAAACATCAGCTGCCACCCACGGAGGGCTGTGTGTGTGTGTGAGGGGGGGCACTCACCCACTCTGAAGTTGGGAGCCGTCAGGGTGTCTGTGGCGTGGCCGTTCTCACTGACGATGGTGGTGGTGTTTCCCAGCTTGCAGTTGTTGTGACACCTGCCCCCCACGCAGGTCAGTTTGCAGATGGTGGGCGTGAAGACCACCTTGATCCTCCCCGTGTGGTTCCCCACTGCAGCCACAAACACGGCACACACCAAGAGGAGAGGAACGGTGAGCGGCTGGACTGTTATTACTCTTCGATCCATGAAGTTCAACCGGTCAGACAAAAACCAAATAAATCTATTATGTAATTTACGAGAATGTGGCTCCTCCCTGCACGTATATTCTTCCAGGAAGTCATTAAACAAAACTCTCAGATGTCTTCCGGTTCTTCCTTATAACTCTCCGAGAGGTACATATTGGCAAATGGGCATAGTGAGCTTTAGTCCAACTATGTAAATGAGCTTAGAAGCGTCATCAAGTCAAATAGGGAGAGAGAGTTCCAAAGATCCTGTGAAACACGCCCACATCAGGAAGGAGTTGTTGGATCCTTCAGGGGCAGTAAGACGAAAGCTTATCTGCCCGTCTCGCCATGTGTTTCCACACGGCACCTGCAGCCAGCCGTCAGCTCAGGCTGACAGGAGGAACGAGACACGGATGAACAGTCAGAATGTTTCTTACATTACTCTGCAGGAAAATGCTGTGTTTTCCTGCAATCTGTCTACATGAACTTGATTTCCTTCACTGGGAAATTTAGTTTCTCCTCCAAGTCTGGAGGTTCTTGGCCTCCGGTCTTCAGCGCTGCAGCTGCACAGAGTGCAGACACACTGTGTGAAGAGCTAAGCACACAGAGGAATGTCTTACAAACATGAGAGCCAAATAAAAACAGGTGAGGTGCAAAAGGATCTCTTACACCAAAAGTATCTTTGAGCTGACCACTCTGATTGGTCAACCACACACCCAGACCAGCAGGACAGCAGCCGGTGCTCGTCGCTGACCAGAGGTCGGGGGGGTGGGTGGTCACCTAGGGCCATTAGTGTCATAAATCATAAATGTTAGTTCCAACATTCCAGGAAGACTTCTGTCATGCCCAGAGCTTAGGCTGCTCATCAAGTTGCCAATGCGGTGAAAGCAGAATATTAACCTACTAACATGATGACTTTGCAGCGCCAACGTAGTCGGCTGCTCTGCTACGTCACAGTCCAGCTACAGAAACCTCAAAGGACCAGACAACTCCAGTGAGCAATATCACAGCTGCCACTAGGTGGAAATATTGCACAGGAGAGAGCAGCACATTAGCAGCGTTACTGCAGGGCAAGAACAGGGTTCACAGTGCCAGATGTTAAATATTTCATCTCCACCACGTGGAGTCACATGTGAAATATGAATAACATCATGTCAGTGAGAGCAGTTAATGCAGGACGGTCGAGAAGACAGCGGATTCATCAGAATCCTGATTCACATCTCATCACATCACAAGAGAAAACTGTTGGTCACATCTCGACATTTATCCTTTATCATTCTGATTTCCTTTTTTTTTTTCCTCAACCTGATTTCAACATTCAGTGGTAACACACTGTTGTATAAAAAAGGGCTTTTAGCTTCTCTTCCGTGGTAACAAACCACCCAAATTATATCAGTAACTATTCAACTGCACATGTAGCTACTATGCACGCTTCACGGCTGACTTTAGAAATAACAGCGTGGCTGTGGGAAGGAGCTCCAGCATCCAAAAATAAACACATGCAATATTTTATTAAAGTCTGGAAAAAAATCTGGAAGGGTGAATCATTTCTAAAGTAAAGCTAAACATCCTGGTCAACAGACATTACGTGCTTTACAGCTACCGTAGTCTTAATGGATATTTTTTGGTAAACCACCAACACCTGAAAAGAGCATCGCTGAGGAGCAGCATGTCCAGGAAAGCATCCCAGCGCTGACCAGCACTTTGACTGGTTTTTCCTCAGACATCACATCACATCAGCAACAGGAGGGAAGCCTCACATAAACTGTCCACAAGGGGGAGACACTTTAGTCTGCTCACACTGAACAGGCTACCCGTCGACTGGCTGGACTCGATCTGTGACTATGGCGCAATTCTGATTCCTTTTCATCCCCCGTCATTACTGTTCTCAGTTTTTGACCTGCACTTTATTTGTAAAATACGACCACGAACGCTGAACTGAAAGGGGCGAAGGAATCTCAGACTGTGGGTCCAGCATCCTGCGGGCCTGGTGAGCCAGCACCACACTCCTCCTCTAAGGTCCAGTGTGCCTGTGCCTCTTCCTATGTCCCCCCAGTGTTGGTTCTGCTCTTGGGCTGTTACTCCCTTGCAGCTTGAAGTTCACTGTGAGTCAACTGGCTAAAGTGACACACGTCTTTCTGTAGCCTCGGATGGTCCACAACAGGTTTCTGACACTTATCGTCGTGATGTTAAATACCAGCAGCTATCACATACAATCACCAGCACCACCTGAGGTTTTAAAAGGACATCTTTAACACATCATACCCCAGCGAGGGCAAAAAGATGACCTGTACAAGACGTGCTCACCATGGATGGGGTTGTGTCCTGCTGATAGGGGGATGGGCCTCTCGGGTTGTGATTGGACGTGTGTCTGTGTGTGCGTGGTATGTGTCTGGTAGTACTTGGGCTGCTTTATGACATATTGCTGGCTTTGACCTGCTGGAATGGAGTGGATCCTAGAGAGACAGAAACACATAATAGGACACACACAGGACTTTTAAAATATATTCATAATTTCTCCTGGGTCTCTATGGCACCTCGCAGAAGCTCAGAGACCCAAAGCAGTACTAATATGTACAGTTAGGTCCAGAAGTATTTGGACAAAGACACAGTTTTTATCATGTTGCCCCTATACACCACCAGAAATGGTTCGAATAAAACATTCAAGATGTGAGTGATGTGCAGCCTTTCACTTTTAATTTAAGATGTTTCACAAAAATACCGCATTTACTGTTTAGAAATTACGGCCATTGTATCAAATCAAATTGAATCAAAATCAAATTTTATTTGTACAGCCCAAAATCACAATTTACACATTATCTCACTGGGCTTTGACAAACTGTACAGATGTGACATCCTCTGTCCTTAGACCCTCGAACCGGGTGAGGAAAAACTTTAAAAAACCATAAAAAGGGACATAGTACCTTAATTTTCAGAGGCTCAAAATGATTTGGACAAACTAACATAATTGTACATATAATCACAGTTTTCAAAACTTAGAAGAAAATCCTTTGCAGTCAATGATTGCCAGAAGTGTGTAGCCCATGAACATCAACAAATTGCTCTGCCAGAACTTCACTGCAGCCACCTTCAGTTGCTGCTTGTTAGTGGGTCTTTCAGCCATCAGTTTTGTCTTCAGTAACTGGTGCTCTATTGGGTTGAGATCAGCTGACTGACTTGGCCACTGAAGAATATATATTTTTTGCCTTCAAAAACTGTTGAGTTTGTTTTGCAGAGTGTTTAGTGTTATTATCCATTCATAAAGTGAAACGCCGACAGAGAGTATAGCCCTATACACCTCAGAATTCATCCTGATCCATCTGTCAGCACTCACATCATCAATAAACAACAGTGAGTCTGTTCCATTGGTAGCCATACATTTCCATCCCATAACACTGCGTCCACCGTGTTTGACACATGATATGGTGCTTTGCCTCATCAGCTGTTCCTTTCCTTCTACAGACTTCTCTCTTCCCATCATTCAGATACAAGTTTATTTTGCTTCCATCAGTCCAAAGAACCTAATTCCAGGTTTTGGAGGCTTTTTTAGATGTTTCCTTACAAAGTCTGATCTGTCCTTCCTGTTCTTGAATGAACCAGTGGTTTGCACCTTGTAGTGAACTCTCTGTATTTACATTCATGAAGGCGTCTCTTGGTCGGAGACTTTGACGATGATACGCCGACCTTCTCCAGAGTGTTCTTGACTTGACTCAATGTTGTAAAGGGGTTATTCTTCACCAGGGATCCACTTTACTGGTCTCCCAGACCTTTTGATGTTGTTGAGTTCACCATTGCATTCTTTCTTTTTAAGAATGAACCAAACGGTTTGGACACTCTGAATCTCTCTGACAGATTTATTGTGTTTTTCAGCCTAATGACGGCCTCCTTCTCTTGCATTGGTATCTCCCTAGACTTTGTATTGATAACTCCAGGCAAACAGCTTCCAGATTGAAAACTTGAAATCAACTCCAGACCGTTTATCTGCTTCATTTGTCTTGAAGTAACGAGGGAACAGACAACACCTGGCCATCGAACTGCCTATCAGTCAATTGCCCAAATACTTTTGAGCCTCTGAAAATGGAGGTACTTTGCATAAAATGAACTAAAAGGTAAATGCAATATTTTTGTGAAACCTCTTTAAAGCTGAAGTCTGCACTTCGATAACATCTTCATTTATTCAAATCGACTGTGGTGGTGTAAAGAGGCAAAATGATAAAAATGTGTTACTGTCCAAATACTTCTGTACAAATGTAAGTACTGATATGCATGTGTGGCTGTCACAGCCAGTAAAAGAAACAGTGAAGCACAGACAACAATTCCCACATACGGAGTGTCAAGTTATCCTCTGTTCCAAGCATCATCACACCAACAGCATTTTACACATAAAACATTATTTTCCTGCTGCATTAAATTTCAGAATATCATATTTATCCTTTAATGACCTACTTGTCATTTTCAACTTTTGATGCAAAATACTTTTCGGCCATTGATATCAGTTTTGTCAACATATTAGCCTGATACACTTGGAAATATGCAGGTGAGAGTTATTTTTAGACAGATGTGATGTGATTGACAGAGATGCTGAACACACAACAACGGTGTGTGTAGTATAAAAATGTAACACAACAGAAACTAAACCAGTACTTCTTAACAATGCGACGTGTGAGAAGAAATGAATGTGGACATGAAGCTCGGCTGGTTGGAATAAGACTTTCGTTCTTACCGCTGCTGGATGTGCTGTTGGATGTAATGCGGCTGTATGAAATGCGGACTCGACTTGACGGT
>KV751317.1:718052-776478 GCA_001698575.1 Mola mola | reverse complement strand
GAGCCGCTTCTCCACCTGACATTTACCGTTCAATAACTGGCTGCACAAAGAAAACCGATTAGACAGGAAGTGTGTTTGTAATACCTCGATGTCCTTGTAGTTGTCCCGGAGGTCCATCAGACGGTGGTAGGCTCTGATGGCTTCAGCAAACTGCCCGACGTCAATGCACACGGCGATAAAATTCTCCCAGATCTGCCAGTGCTCGTAGTTACACTTCAGGGCTTCCTGCAGCGTGTGGAAGGCTTTCTTTCTGCCAGCGGGAGCAACACAGGCCACAGGAAAGAGAGTTAACAGTGAATCAAACAGGGATGACTGGAGAACTTGGCAGCAAAATGGAAACTGGTAGTTTTGTAGCAACCAGCAGCAACCACATTCAGTCTCAGTGTTTCAGATCATCCGAGTAGTGCCACCAGGAGCCAAAGATGCCAGTAAACACATTTTTAAAACTTTCATTGTATCCATTGACACCAAAGAGTTCTTTCGAACCGGCAGCAGCCGCGTGTGCAAGTTCCTCCTCTGAGCCCGTTTGTTGTTTGGTCGGAGGAGACGTACGTAAACCAGCGAGGTTGTCTCCTCCTCCTCTTTGCTCGAGGTGACACAGTCTACGTGCTAAAGTGGCCGGCCTGCAGTCCACCTGTAGGCCAGCCAAAATGTTCCGCCATTCAGAGGGTAACAGAGAGGAGAGACCACCTGTGGAGCAGCTGAAAACCTTCATCACCACAGAAACGTAACACTTTCACAGCTCGTGAGAACAAGAGGCCATACAGCTGCTGGAGGTTCTGCTCCAGGCGTTTATCCTCCTCATGTCCACCAGTTCCTGTTCCTTGTTAACACGACACACTTTGTTCCTACTCACTTTTTCTGTAGTCGGATGTAGGCTGTGGAGAGGTTGTTCCAGGCTTCTGCGTTCTGACGGGGAGAGACAGACGAAGACACAATATTTAACATATTCAGTGTGTGAAGAGCGACCGTCCGAACCGCATTAAACACCCAGTTCTGTGTTCGGTCTTACATCTGGCTCGATCTCCACGCAGCGATGGAACGCCTTGGCTGCTCCCTCGTAGCCTTCCAGGGCGAAGTAAGCACAACCGAGGGAAAACCACACGCCCAGCTGTGCACACACACGCAGACATTCAAACTCCACAAGTATTTCTGCACAAATGTTTCCAGAAACAAAACAAAGCTTGTTTTTCGCTACACAAACGATTGAAATCTGAACCAGAATCGGCTGAGGATGTTCTGCATCATCTTTTCGTGAACCACATTCACAGCCGAGGCTCATGGGAGCTTCACGTTGCTCCTGTGTTGTATGATGAATGTAAACATTTGGACAAAGGGACGTTTTGATCCGATGACGCCCGCAGCTCCGCATCACAATTCGCTCTCAGAACGTGAATATCTGCGCCGATTCTGCAGAAGTCCGCCTACTAGCCGGATCCAAACGCACGGGACCAATAATGAGAGCAGGCAGCGATCTACGTGCGCGGTCCCACACCAGCGAGGACATCAGGTTAACCGCTAACAAGCCGACTTTGACCGACGTGGCTCCTCTCCAGACCCTCTCACACCTGGAGCCCTCGGACCGAAGGGTCACATGCTGCAGCTCTCTCTATTCTGGAGATTTGTACAAATTCTCTGCATCTTTTGATGACATTATGGGCTGTAGACTGTCAGATAATAAACACCACCTCACAAAGTGGTGACAAACTTTTCAGAGCTTCACGTGTTTGGAATTGGCTGTTGGGATTTTCCACCCAAACCCCAACTTTTCAACCTCAGATCACCAGAGTCCGGAAGCCATCTTAGAACGATCCAGCTTGTTAGCTCGTATTGTGATCAGTTTTACACGTTTCAGAGGGCTGGAGACAGACTTGACCTGAATCGGGAATTTACCTGTAAGGGGTTGATTTTGAGGGACTGTTCAAAGCAGTCGACACACTGTTGGAACTCCTTGTTGTGAAGGTGCAGCAGGGCTTTGGAGCGCACGGCTCTGGCGCTGCGGCGGCCCGACAGCTCCCAGGCCCGGTCATAGAACTGATGGTCCCTCAATATGTCTCCCAACAGGCAGAGCAACCCGGGCGTCTCTTCCTTCTTCAGCTCCCTGCGGACAATCTCCTCGGCCTGAGCGGGATGGAGGTGAGGAGGGGAGGGAGAGATGTTTGGGATGAGAGGGAGTCTACATTCATTCAGTACATATCAGCTCCATTGCAGCGAGTTATGACTGGAGGAGAGTAAGAGTCAGCCCACTGGAGGGCTTTGTGCTTACAGAACGAGGGTTACAATAATGTAACGTGACCCCGGTCAACGTGTAGCTGTGAAGTCAGCTGTGAAAGTTGAATCGCTGTATTAAAACTGATCTGAGGCCCGTGTGAAACAAGCTGCCATGTTGAACCCACCGTCGCCAAAGATACTGTATTTCTACTCTCTAAATCCTGTGGCTCCTCTGAAAGGTAAAGCCGGAGAAACGTCCAACTGCAGCTGCTGTTACTCTATTATGTGCGGAGGTGGGAGACATTGAACCCCCCTCCTAACCCCGGAGGGGAGAGGAGAGTTGGGTACCCGGAGGAGTATCTGAGGTGCAGTGTTTTAAGACTGTGGATGTAGTGCAGCAGAATGGATTCTAATAAATGTTGGAAGGTTTCTCTTCAGTCGGCTCGGGACACAGGGACACGTCATAAACTACAACCTCTGAGCTGCTTCTTGGGGAAATGAGGCGTGTGTGTGTGTGTGTGTGTGGGGGCGACTGGCCCACCTTGCCGTGTTGGCCCAGCCTCTCGTGGCAGATCACGGCGTCCTCCCACAGCTCCATCTTCTCGTATAGGAGCAGCGCTGAGCTGACGCAGCCTAGGTCGATCAGCAGGCCGGCCAGCTGCTTCTGCAGGGGAACAGCGGCGTTCGACCGTTTAATCAACACCTACAGTCACAGTCAGTCTTATTAAGACATCGGTGGCTGAAAATGGGCAAAAAACCAAAAACATGTCCGAGTTTCATCCAGATGCAACAATAAGTAGCTGAAATCATGACTTCTAGATCATCCCGACTGATAAAGTCATGAATTCACGCAGCGACTCTAAGCGTCAGCTGGTCCCCACAGCTTTGAAGGACTGCCGAAGCTGCTGATGATTATCTTCACGTTAACACGTCAGCGATGCTGCGGGAGGTTTCTTCTACCGAACACAGCTCCGGTTCTAATGTGGTCACAGACGCGTTTCAACGTGCTGTGGCTCTTCATCCAAACGTCTTCATTTTGTACACAAAAACACAGCTGCCGGGCGTGAAATCAACAGACTGACACAGCTGATGTATCGTTTCAGGACGGAAGTGTGTAGCAGCGGTACCACCGTCACCGGGGGGAATCTCTCCTTCTCTGAGGTCCTTCAACCTCTCGGACAAGTTCAAACCCTCCTGTCGTCATCTATTGCGTGCAGCTTTCCGACTGCACTTTGTGATCCGGCGGCGTTAGAATAACGGTGGAGCCTCACTCCGTTTCTTACACGGTTTTTTATCTCAGCTGATATCAAACATTTTGGTTTTAAAGAAGACAATTCAGAGAAAGATGCTTGTGGTGATTGATAATTATTGCATTTCCCCCAAACATTTGTTAATCCAAGAAATATTCTGCTTCTCTTGCATATCATTGTGACAAAGTTTGATAAATTCATTTGAGGGATCATGGACAAAACTACACGTATATTAGCCAATACTTTGATAATGGAACATTTAAAGTCCCAAATGTCAGCGTCACTCACAAAATGTACATCAGTCGTATGATGAAACATCAATGGTTAAATAAAGTGCAGCACTGCTGCGTACTGAAGGGAATCTGCTGCACTGTAACTCGCTGTTGCATACGACCACAGAAGGTGAGTGCGAGGAGTCTTTTTGTTGTCAGCAGGATTCAGAGCAAGAAAAAGCAGATTAAACAGCCAATACTGACCTCCGAAAAACAGAATAGAGTCAAAGTGTAACAGAACGAGGTGAAGTAGCGGAGCTAAAATGAAGCTGGCGACGAAGTGTGACGACGGCAGAGTCGGAGCTGGAGCGTTTCCTACCTGGACAGCCCATCTGGGCGGGGCTTGGGAGCAGTAGAACACTTTCAGGCGCTCGGTCACAGGACAGTTCTGATCTTCAAAGTGGTCGACTATCGCCTGGGAAACGACGAGAGGACATGAATTCTACAGCTGGGTCCTTTATGACTGACTGAAAAATGTGTATTCCATCACAGCAGATCAAATGTGTCCCGCTGTTACACGGTGTGATCATTAACAGGGTCACAGGTTGGAGCCAGGAGTCACCTTTATCAGCTTTCTGCCCAATATTTATTATTTTACTGTCGCGACTGACAGAGAGAATGATTCATATGAGGGTTTTCCTAAAAGAGGTCCTGACCTCAGCTAAAGGTTTCGATCTTTAGGTTTGGACGAATGTGTGGAACACAGCTGCTGCTGCCACCTGTCGCACTTCCACACAGGCAGCCGAGTAACAACTCATTTAAGATAGTCCGATATCATTTTTTCCCACAAATGTTGATGTATTTAGGGAGAATCTGAAGTATCTGCAGTTGAAATTATGATTTTTCAATTTTAGAAACTTAGTAGATTGCTGTTGCACCTCCATCACCTCACATTGCTAACAAAGTGGTTTAAGGATGATTTCCTCGCAGGAATAAAAGGGGTGAATCCAAAAGAAGCTACAGCTTACAACAAGCTAACACCATCGGAAAATCAACGTGCCCCTGAGATATGGATTAAAATATATGAAGCTGTACAAAATAAACCCCCTGGAACCTGAGCTGAAGTCCAGCAGGTTAGTAAAGGTTAAATTCCGCCACTGTGTTCTGCTCTGGTTTAGAAAATATGCTTCCTGTAAAAACGTCGATAGTCTGTCTGCTTGAGTTTAAAGACATTTTGCTTTTTTATATGAAACAACACAGTAAAAGTAAAACACGTATGTGTATGAAATAAACCGTGACAAGTTTCACAGTATTCCTGATGCAAGGAGTCGGTGAACAAAGGGACACGATCTCACCTGCAGCTGCATCATGGCTCTCTCAACACGCCGGGAGCTGCGCCGCTCCAGTTTGGTTCGAAGGCACAGCGCTGCGACGTGCAGGCCCCAGAATTTAGGCTGAGACAGAAGACACTGCAGAACGACACCACAGAGACAACATTTAGTCATCGAGAAGCAAACCACTGGACTACAGTTTGCCCAATTTTTAGCATGACGTCTTTTTAGAAATGAAGGTTTAATTTGAAGGAAAAAACAATAAAAGTGGGTAAGCTTTAGGGCACATGGTCTACGACTAAACACAAATTAAAGTTAAAGGAAAAATTATTTTTAAAAAGCAATAAAAGGCAGCATTTTGTTACCAAATCTTAAGTATGACTGAGTCCATGTTGCTATTTGACTTGATTCCAGCAGAGGGCAGTGTCTACATTAGTGCCATTTGTGGATGTGAAGACAAGAGACATGAGAAAGGATGAACACTTCGACACTGCTGACACCGATTGTTTCACTCAACCCTGTCAAGACACCGACACAGGATATATGGGTGAAAATAAGAATCCTTCCACGCATAACTCCACCTGGTGGCCAATCCAGATGTCAGAAAATGCTGAAACCCTATTTGCTAGCTTCCTGCTAGCACGCAGACACAAAAGCTGCGTAATCCCTGCGTTCTGGTCTGCGACACAGTGCCCTTCAGTATCCGACACTGATCTTCAGCTCAGTGGAGCAGCTCGCTACTCCTCAGGTCTGCTGGAGGGTTCACAGTTTGGACCACACGTGCTCAGGTCCACTTGGAGACCTCAACCTGTGTCCCGGAGGGTTACTGCGGCAATTGTAACAAGCCACCGAGTCCCTGTGAAGGCTGGTAAACACCAGCACCGTGTCAAGAACCAGGCTTGAGAGAATCGGCTGAAATAAGCGCCGACAAACTCAACGTTCACAATAAAAGGACAAAGGTAACCGGCACTCAGACGTTCCCGATGGCTGATCTGGCAGCTCGGTGTGTGCCGACCTTGTCCGTGTCCCAACATCAAAAGGTCTGGGAGACCAGTAAAGTGGATCCCTGGTGAAGAATAACCCCTTTACAACATTGAGTCAAGTCAAGAACACTCTGGAGAAGGTCGGCGTATCATCGTCAAAGTCTCCAACCAAGAGACGCCTTCATGAATGTAAATACAGAGAGTTCACTACAAGGTGCAAACCACTGGTTCATTCAAGAACAGGAAGGACAGATCAGACTTTGCAAGGAAACATCTAAAAAAGCCTCCAAAACCTGGAATTAGGTTCTTTGGACTGATGGAAGCAAAATAAACTTGTATCTGAATGATGGGAAGAGAGAAGTCTGTAGAAGGAAAGGAACAGCTGATGAGGCAAAGCACCATATCATGTGTCAAACACGGTGGACGCAGTGTTATGGGATGGAAATGTATAGCTACCAATGGAACAGACTCACTGTTGTTTATTGATGATGTGACTGCTGACAGATGGATCAGGATGAATTCTGAGGTGTATATGGCTATATTCTCTGCTCACATTCAGCCAAATGCTACAAAACTGGCAGGACGGCGCTTCACAGTACACATGGTTAATGACACTAAATATAATGCAAAAGCAGCTCAAGATCTTCTCCAGGCTCATAAACGAGATATTCTTCAGTGGTCAAATCAGTCGCCTGATCTCAACCTGACGGAGCAGCTTTTCACTTACTGACGACCAAACTGAGGGACTCACAAACAAGCTGTTCATACAAAAGGAGTGTATCCTCTGGGGAAACTATTTCTGTCTGGGCTGTCCCAGACTGCACATCTGACCAGAATGCTGTTCACAAAAAGATTGACGACCCCAAACTGATTAATGTGGCCTCATTTAGTCAGTCCAGGTGAACCACATATAAGTCATCTATTGAAGTGACTCACAGGTCTTAAGAGATGACGGCAGACACATCATTATACTGTAAGTCTGCTGGGAAACAACACGAGCATCTGAAGTGTGAACTTCTGGTTAACAAATTAAGGCCGACTTACAGATGTGAAGGTCAGGAGCTCCTCTTCGGTTAGTTTGTGGACAGGGTTGTTCTTCTGGAAGTCAGTGCTGCAAGATACCACTCGCGGTCACAATTCTATACAGTACAGACACCACGAAACAAGACGGCTGCTTTCGTACCAGTGAGATAGATCTCTGAGGGGCCACAGAAATCTTTCTACTGACCAACATGTCTCACTACAGGTTTTAAAGTCCTTACTCATTCTGACGTCCTCACACAGGAGGAAAATCTCCACGGGCGTGAAACCAACACGAGGTCACACAGTACAGGGCCTCCTTACGATCACCTGCCTGATGGTCCTCTTCTTTCCCTGAAACCTTCGTCTCACTCTGCAGGTTCTGTCTGCACTCGATGCTGACGGCACCATGATGGGCTTTAATGCTCGGGGTCTGACAGCCTGCTACAGAACCTGTGCTGAATGGGTGAGAAGACTTACCAGATGGCCAGGATGACAGCCTGCTCCTCGGCGCTGAGGTCCGGCAGCTCGTACTCATCCGGCTCAGCCAGACTGATCTTCTCCAGGACGGTGTCGTCGTTCAGACTGTGGTCCTGCAGCGGAACACCGTGTCAGTGTGATGCCCCGTGTGTCAGTCCGCCCACGAGCTCCAGCGGAGGCCAGACTGAGCCAAATAGGACATCAGGTGACACATCGTAACCCTTGTTCTATAAGCAGCTACCGTGCCTCTCCGGCACCGCTCACTGAAGAGCAGTGAGGATTTCTGATGGCAGTCTGATGCTTTGTGTCCGCCCTGGTGGCCGGGCTACAAAGACACAGAGTCCAGTACTGCCTGGGCTCACAGAACAGGGGTTACAATGAGTAACCTGGAGCAGAGAGGCTGCAGCTGTGACGGGGTTTAACGTGTTTAACGTGTTACAGAACCAACCAGATTAATCAGTATCAGTAATAAAAAGGACACTGTAATCATATTCTGGGTTTTTAAAGAATAAATATGTAATTAGTATATAAATAAATCTAAATCTAAATCTATATACAAGTAAATATGTTAATCAGAATGAAAACTGCTGTGGCTCTTTATCAGACGTCTGACAAGGCGAGATGAAACCACGACACGACGTCTCTCTTCCTCTCTGACCCGAAGATTTAGAGGTTCTGGTGCTAACCCCTCACCTGGTCCCACACAGAGAGTTCAGCTGGTTAGGTCAGTACCTTGGGCAAGCTGGCCAGGGGGGTGCAGGTGGGACTGTCCCGGTGATCCGTCTGCTCAGGTCGGCCCTGTTCCTTCTTCACCTCAAGGATGAGCTGAGCCAAGTGCTTCTGCTGAAACCGGGTCCGTTTCCCCAGAGCACCTTGATGGACAGAATACACCGATCAGTCGCCGATCCCCCGTCACGACCAGGTCCGACACCAGGACCCGCTTCACGTACCAGTCATGTTGACACTGAGCCCCGACAGCTCCTGGGCCCTCCTGATGTGTTCCTTGGCTGGTCTGTAGTCGTAGTAGGTCAGACTGAGGTAGGTGCACTCCAGGTGGAACTGGACTGCCAGATTCCTCTGCTCCGACAACCATGTTTGGCATTTGACCACTGAAGAAGACAGAGAGACAGTTCGAGATTGAGACGCCCAGCGGTTCCGTCACCGGATCATTGGCTACACCAGAGCTCCTCACTGCACGCAAACACGGACACGATGGAACCTTTCAGCCATAACTTTCAGTCTCCGACATCACCGAGTTCGTGAAGAGTCAGAATTTGTGAAGACACGAATTTGGCCGTGTTGGCCCGGCCAGAGGAGCAACGGCAAGTGCTGGCGTGAACTGGGCCGTGGATTAATGCCCAGCTTAGCTCGCTTCACTGCGGCGGGCGTGTGTTGGACTGTCGGTGGGTCGTTCATGGCAGCACAGCGTCACTGGAAAACAGCACCTGGGGAGCCGAACACGACCTCTTCAGGACGGACATGATGTGCAGCGTTTATGAACGTGACTCAAAATGTCTCGACAGGATTGAATAACAATTCATCCGATCCAAACTGGATCAGTCTGTCCTCGGCCCTCTGAGGACAAACTGATCCCTCCCGCTTTAACACCCCGGCAGATGTTTCCTGCCCACTGGGAGAGAGTCGGGAAACGAGGCCGGAATTTGAAGCTAACAAACGGGAGTCAAGGAATGTCCAAGTGTTGTCATGATGCCGCCGCAGTTATTGTGGGTTGTGAAACCATGTTGAAGCTACAGCTGCTGGTGGCTCATGTCTGCCTCCATCCAGAACCTGAACCACAGAGGGAGTCGGCTCAGCCCGGCTCCAGTCTGAAACCAAAGGGTTTCTAAGACCGGAGGACGAACACGCACGTACGCACGCACGCACCCACACACCCACACACACACACACACACACCTACCTTCGTCCATGCTGCTGCGGGCCAAGTCCAGCAGCTGCTGAGAACAGGCCTCGAGGATCTGCTGGTGCAGGCTGACGTAGCGCAGGACCCACCAGGGCAGCAGCTGGAACACAGCGATGAGAGGGAAGAGAAACAAGACCAAACACACTAATTATGTTAATCATCAATGAACCCGTCGATTATTTTCACGACCAATCGATTACACTGAGAAAAAAGAAGTGAGAAATGCTCATCACGTTTGTTCAGAGCCCAGAGTGACGTCTTCAGTTTACTTCTTTCCTCCAACCAACAGTTAAAAACTCCTCACTTTCTGCCAGAAAGGACAGAGACGAGCAGCAAATTGGATTTGCCTCACTTTAACAGCCAGCCGAGGGTCAGCTGGGCTGGAGGTGAATCCTGGGAAAATCTCCCTTCTGCGCGTTTACACGGAGGTTCATCGTAACGCGTCAGCGTCACACAGAGACGCAGCATGCGGACAAACACACGGCTCTCCCCAACGGAAACAGGAGATCTGCTCCTCTCGGGGTTTGTGCAGGGAGAACTCTCCCAGCACCTCCCACACCGACTGCACCTCAAGGTTTAAAATGTGACTCTAGCAGTGAGGAAGACCTGAACAAACAGTGGATGAGGAGGAGAAGGCCGGGACACCAGCTTTACCTGGAGGGCGGCCATCTTGGAGGAGCACCTGACGAGAAGGACCCTGGCCAGCAGGAGGAGGAGGGGGTTGGCCACCAGCTTGTACACGGCCTCCCCGTCCAGGAGCAGGCAGGAGTGGATCTGACTCTGCCGGCCACAGCAGCCATGAATCTGGAGGGGACAGCAGGGATACAGGCTCACTGCCCCCGCAACACCCGGGACGCTCGCAGGGTTAGAGGAAAAAGGCAGAGCTGGAAAATAACAACAAACAAGAAGCCAAACGAGGCAAACAGGAAACGCCGGACTGGAGACCGTACCTGAGAGAGGACGGCCGGGGGCAGCAGGTCGGACACCGGCGGACCCGTCCAGTTACTCTGAACAAACAGGTGGAGGCAGGAGACGGCCAGGACCAGCAGAACCAGCTCCCTGCAGCAGACGGAGGAAGACTTGGGCTCACAAAGTGGACTCTGATGTCCCGTTAAGGCAGCGAGGGGGAGAGTCGGCGCTGGGTGCGGCTCTCCCTCGTCGCGTTAACGGACCAACGACTGGAGATGTTTATTGATTTGTGAGCTCTCAGTCTCGCGCCGTCCCGAGCAGACCTGACCGTCGGCGCCGACGGGACCTCGCTACCTCCCAGTCAGCTCCGTTAGAGCTGCTAAACGGGACAAAGCAAAAATCTGCTCATCTGTGCCGCTCCAGAGGCCAGCGCAGGAAGTGGTGCCGTGCTGCCATGGCAACAGCTGATTTAAGGCGAGTCAGGCGGATCACCGAGCGCGTCCACAAGCAGCTTTGAAAAAAGTGGAAACTCTGCAGCTGTAAAACAATATTGGGTTTGTTTGCACCAGCAGCATCGATCGGTTTCGGCTTCGATCGATAACCAAAGCCTGCCGATGGGAATCAGCACATCTAGTTTGAAGAGAAGCTCAGCCGAACCGGGTCACATCCAGCCCGCGTCTCCGTGCTGCTACCTGCTGCTCTGCTCCTCGGGGCCGTCGGACAGGAACAGCAGGACCCGTCTCTCCAGGTGGGCCTCGAGGTGCTCCCCATCGCCGCAGCTGCCGTCCCCAGCGAGCAGATCCAACACCTGCCGGCTCCGCAGAACCGCCCCAAAGTCGCCGTCCATCAGGGCCTCCAACAGGGGTCCGGCTCCTGGAACAACAGGGGAAGACACTGGTCTCAGATCAGCTCAATGATGGCTGACAGGAAACCCAAATACCCCACCTCCGTCGCCTTTTGGTTGAGATTAGGCCTCAGTCATCAACAGTAAAACCAGGAAGGAGTTTAAAATATATTCAGTGTTGAGTTTATTCGACGCTCATTCTCTTATTTGAACAGGCCAGGATCGACGCTCGTGCTGCATTCATGTGATGTCGGAAGTTTCCGAGTCCGGAATTCAGGGACCAACCTGTTCATGCACCTATGACACCAAGTGGGAAACTTTTGTCACGAAATTATGTCCGGTGACGTGAATTTTAACGGCAGCAGGCTCAGTACGCAGAAGCCAGAGAGAAACCTGAGAGGTGAGCTGTTCACTCTGTGGGTGAAGATGTTTGAGTGAAGAACCACCAGGACGTTTTCACGTCGCGTTCATGTGAGCAGAAGCACCGGATAGCCGTGCGGGAAAACAGAGCGTTAATTTGACCTGCGGCGCGGACAATGTCCTGCTTCCATGTCTCCGCCTCGCCGGGGGTCACGAAGCCCCGCAGGACGCAGATCTCCACGTCCAGCATCATGACCGGCGGATCAGTTAGGTAACCAGATGGATCCACACCAGAATCAGCGTCTCGTTCCAAACATGTGCCGCGGCCGGTCTCAGGGAGCCGCCATGACAGAAGCGCGCTGCATTGTGGGAAGATTAGTCAAGCGATTCCTGGTCTCCATGCGTGACCCGGAAGACATTTATTTTCCTAGGATGGCGAAGGAATGGGCCGCCCTACCATGCGTCTGATTGGTTAGTCCGTGCTCTGGTGAACTATGCTGCGTTCACGTGATGTCGAAATAATGGTTTTAACGCCTTTGCCGCTGGGAAAACTCACACGAACGTCCCGTCATGGTGGGAAAACAACCAGGACATAATTTTACAACACGAGTGGACGACTAAACGTCATAAACGTTTAGTTCAGTTTCAAATTTTTGATTAATGATAAGAAACGTATTGAATATCATTTTTGATATGTGATGTGAAATATTGTATTAACTGCTGCTCAATTAGAAGTCCTTTTTTAACACTGATAACAATTCGGTCACATTTTAATGGTTTCGCCTCAATTCGTTTCCTTTGCTCCTCGTTGTCATGGAAAATGAGCCACCTTCTCCGAAGCGTTCCCGACTTCCCACGTCGAACGCAGCATTAGATTAGCTTCTGACTGTATCTGGATCAGATTGTAGATTCAAAAGAAGCAGGGACTCATTCCGCCGCCATCTGAGCAAGAAACTAAATATACTGAAATGACTTAAAGCAATTTGTAATTTTTACTTTAATACCGCCTACAACTAAAAAAGTCACTGTTAGCCATAAGCATCGGAATTACAACCAAGTATTTTAAGAGATCTCCATGAACGAGTTTTCTTAACTGAACAACCTCTGGAATTAGACGTGAGCTCAGTACATTTTGGTCACTTCATCAGACTCCTGCAGTGTTTGTTCGCTTCTGTTATTCTGTGATGTGATTGAATGTTTATTTGGGCCTCAGGGCCTAACGATGATGTCATCAGTGCGGCGCTCTCGGGGCACGTAGAACACAGGTGTTGAAACATTAAGATTTTATTGGCTTTGAAACCTTGGAGGAACTGTGGCTCAGTGAACGTCAGAACAACCCTGCTGGTTTAATTAATGTTTCACACTCTCTCTTCACCATCCGTGTCCAAAATGTCCCCACACAAGGGTCAGTGTATGGACGGCGGTGCACGTTCTCCACATCACAGCTGTGGCGAGGAAAGTGGTGCCCGTTCGTGTCGGTTGTAAATGAGATGTGTCAGGTTTGAAGTGGACTACCGAGGAGGTTTTCACGTGTGAGGAATTCTTCTCTATTTGCACATTCAAGCTCCATTTAATGTCCTGCAAACAGAAGAGAGGCTGATGGACTGAGAGCACAATCAGCTGGACGATTAGTGGTGGTTTGGTGCAGTGCGAAGGCCCATCACACATGCACGAGCCTTCACGTGTCCCACGGCAACAGACGATGAGAGGAGCTGTGACTGGATTCTGTAACGGGGGGTTTATTTCAAGAATCATTACAGAATGAGCAGGAGGTACTCGCTTACAGCTGTTCTCTCACCGACAGTCAAAGAAATAAAAACAAAATCAACATTCAGTAAACATTCTTCTAGTTTCCCTTATATAATCTGTCATTTCCTCTGCCATTATGTATACATAAACAAGTTTAATAACATACCAATCAGTGGTTATTTCACAAATGGAAAAGCACAAAATGTTTACACTCTTTTACAAGTAAATAAAAGACTGTTGTCGATTCAGCGCCTTGCCTTCAGGTTCCCCACGTCCCCTCCTTCTTATTAGATCTTTACAAATATGGACAGGCGGAGGCCGTGCTCAGAAGCCCAGTCTTTCTGCGGGGGCGGGCTCATAGCTGGCCCTCGCTGCACTGATTGTCCTGACTGCTGCCCGGCTTCTCCGCGTCCTGAACAGGCAGCTCCTTGAGGATGAGGGCAGCGCTCCTCTCCGAGAACTCGTCGCAGTCGGGCTCCAGGCCTTCAGGACAGGGCAGCTTCAGGAGCTCCTCTCTGAGCTGAGCCGTGTGTCTCTGCGGGACCCCACCCACCCACACCCACACCCACACCCACACCCACACCCACACCCACACCCACACCCACACCCACACCCACACCCACACCCACACCCACACCCACACCCACACCCACACCCACACCCACACCCACACCCACACCCACACCCACACCCACACCCACACCCACACCCACACCCACACCCACACCCACACCCACACCCACACCCACACCCACACCCACACCCACACACACACACACATACACACACACACAAGCAGCTGAGTGTGGAAAAAGTTCACATCCTGAAGGTGTAACATGACTTTGCTTCCTCTCACATCCTGACGCGAGCTGCTGAGTCAGGGCAGCGGTGATCAGAGGGCCGAGCTGTTCCCGCCCAATTACACGCAGAGCTCAAGCTGTCAATAATCACATTTCACCTCGTCTTTATAGCATCAAGTAACTAATTAAAAGTGAACTGGTCAGAAAAATGAACACTTTAACATACAGGTAAAATAACTGGGGAGGCGGGGCTTTAGACTGCAGCCAGCCACCAGAGGGCGAGGGAGATGCTTAGGCTTCTCTCCTGGAGTCCATTCAGTGTTTAAAGAGCAGCGAGGCTCCACTACACACCGACCGGGTAGTTAAAGTATTCAGGAGCGACTCTGTGTGGAACCTTTAAAATCCTGAGAAGTTGGTTACACCCTCCGTTCTCTTTTCTGTGGCGGTAACCCTGACAACACTGTTGAGGCGGAGCTTGTTTCTGAACACAAAATAATGGAGCAGACTGTTGACAGGTGGAGGAGAAGATGTGCGGACCTTCTCCTCCGCTTGTTCACACCGTGGTTACGTCCCCTCAAACGCTGGTCACTTTCAGGACATGCGGGGGAGGAACTTACCTTGAGCGCAGCAGCGTGGTGCGACATGGTGCGGCCCACCCTTTTGTCGCTGCTGTACTGCTGGATGTCGGCGATCCACTCCTCACACTGACACATGATCTCTGTTCGCTTCAGGTAGAAGTGTTTGTGGATCACCTGCAATCACATGACCTCAGTTACCATTTTTACAGCCGAAGGAGGGCGCGACAAACGCTTCCCTTAGTTATATTTCAACCGACTTACGCATTCATACACATTTACTACAACACAACAACTCAACTCTCGCCCAAGATCTGTGCATCGCACAGTGAAAACGAATATTTCTCTTTTCGGGTTTTGCTTCAACAAGAAGAACTTTGGATGGAGATGTGACAAACTGACTTTAAACTATCGTGCAAATCCTCTGACTTGTCCCAAAGCTTCCTGTCCTCAGTGGAGATGAGTCAGTGTGGTGACGCTTTGTTTCCCTTGACGGCAGCAGTGTTACTAGGACTGGTTCACATCTCACTGAAGGAGTTTGAACATTGCTGTTTCACTAATTAAGTCACTAATCAAACATCTGCAGAGTAAATAAATATCGTGGCCAAGAATCACACCAGTCAAATGTAACGTGGAGTTAATGGACTCCAGGCAGACACACTTCCTGTCAGAACCTCAGATTTGATCCATGTGATCAACTGTGACGGCACCAGCAATCAGGCTGACTGACGCCCACCGGAATGCTCAACACCCTCCGTCTCATCTTCATCATCTTCATGGTGGCAAAACGCCAGGTCTTACACAGGAACCGCAGAGAGCTGGAAACATTGGGGACCGATGTGGTTGGTGCACGGCCCAGACAGGAAGCTTCTGCATCATGTGACCAAAACCACCCACAACATCACTGGTTCACCATCTAGTAGCTGTATCAGTGAGGCGTCTGCACGGAGCCTGAAGACACTGGCAGACAACAGCAAGCCACAGCATGTTCACACTACTGCCATCATACAAGAGATACACAAGTATCTACTGCTGTCTGACAAGAGATACACAGTATTTGCAAAAGCTGAATCGCTGTGCTTTTTGTTTGTCCTTAATTCCACCTGACAACCTGCTGTCCTCTATTCTCTGGCTCCCTCCACTATAAACAGCACGTGCTTAACATTGAATTATAGCTCTCTCACACATGCCAAAAATACATTTTTTGTGTTTCTCTAAGAAACTGGCTATCAAGAATTTAGAAACATTTGCAGCATTTTCAGCCTTGACACAGGGAACCATGAAAATTAACCTAAAAATGTCTTACACATTCAGCAAATGATGTTCTTATACACTTTGAGAAAGCACTGAGTATTTATTACTTACTCACTGAATCAATCCAATCACAATTCCACACTTAAGCAGGGAAATGGTAGAGGGTGTGAGTGAATGTTTAAAGCCTGCTGGAAATCTGAGCAGAGGGCCAGATGGTAGGAAGTAAAGATGGTCATGTAATAGATGAAGGAAAGTCAAAATTAAGATCCGTCTGAATCTGGAATATTCTTCTCACATGGAATTTTATTGGGTCAGTCATTTTCATTGGCTCAACTGGCTCAGTGCCTGAAACATCCAAGTTAAAACAGTTGGTAATCAATCACAACTAGAATTATGATGATTGTCCTGATTCAGGGAAAAGCGATGAAGAGTTAACAGGGACAATCAAAAACAAACATATTGACATTGTGAAATTGATAACAAATGGGTTGACCTGATGTTAACCTTCCACTGGTCAGAACAACTCCATGACAATTGGTCAGTTTTCACAACCAAACGTATGAAGTCTTGGTAAAAAATGGAACCCTAGCTGGGTTTTGGGAAGGATCCTGGTTCTGGCATAAAGGCCTCACTACTATTGAATCGCAATAAGAATTTACACATTTATAAAACACATTTTCTGAGACAAGGAGGCAGCACTGTTCAAAATGAGGTCAAGATGATGAATTCATGCACAAACTCTGTGACAGTGTTGGAGAATATTGGAGCTGTTGCCAGCTAAGAGCCTTCTGTAACTCATCAACAACGAACAGCTGGAACAGTAGAGGGTGATTTGGAAGCTTCAGCAACTGGCAGACAACTAAAACAAGACGTAGGCCAAATAATTCATATGGATGGTTCTCTGAAAACCTGAGCAAATCTAATGAAGACAATATTCGTAAAAGCTGGACGATGTCTCTGAGGAAACATGCATATAATGAAGAACTGGGCACAGAATTTCATCTAGATCAAAACTGGCAGATTTTGTAATCTTTCTTGGCTCTGCCAGATGACCGTTCTGATTCACACACCGTAAGGTCTAGACTTTTGCAGTGTACTGTTGGTCAAAGCACCACCAAATTTCATTACTATACACAAACACGTCAATTATTAATTTTCACTTATTGGGTCGAAATTGTAGTAGTAAAGGAACAGGGCAGGAAGGGCCTCGTACATTTTCAAATTAAAAGAACAGAAGTGGAAAGAGACATGACTGTGGAATCAGAGAGGCTCAAAAGGCATATTTTGATGGCTGGTTATATCCATATAAGTACATTTTTTAATCTAAAGTGGATGTTACAGCATGGACTTTGTTACAGGAATATTCAGGTACTAATTATTTTAAATAAATAACTGACTGATTTGAATCAAATAATGATCTCTACATCCACTCTGAATCAATGCTGGACCCACCCTCCTGCCATCACTGATACTATGTCAGTTTCCCTATAGTTTTAATGTAAAGCAGTGCACTGAACTCGAGTGTGCCGTCAGGCGCTCAGAGTGCAGTGCAGACGGTGCTGTGGCTGCAACACTATCCACCTTCTCCGTCATGTCAGCAGCACGTTTGGACCGTGTCAAATCCAAGTTTGCAAAATCAGACTAGTTTTTTGGTTCCACCATTTAATTGTGGATCCTACACACTGTTTGATGAACGAGACCCTGGAAGGGTAGCAGTGTGAGTTTTTTTATGTGTCTGTAAAAGAGAAAAGAGGTGTGCACATAACAGCAGTTTGTCAGGAAACTCAAAATTAAAGTGGAGACATTTTGAAATGTTGAAAATTGAGCTTCTTAAAGATGGTAATAACTTATTCCACATGCTAGTATTGTGTGTATAACGTTTAGTTTAAGGCACTCTAGACAGACCATATTAAACAATGCACCACAAGCTGGTGTTAAATAGAAGAAAACGAATAAAAATAAATAAGAACAAGCCGTGTTGACGTGTGTCTCAGTTCAGGATGTAAAGGTGCTACAAGGCCAGTGGTGAGTAAAGCACACAGGGGTATCTCACTGAACTTAACTACATTTCTCAGTGTATATGTATGAAATAGCTCAGTTGGGTGACGCCGAAAAGACCAACTACATCCCCTCATTATTTCACAGGCCTATTTCATCGACTGGCTGCTGATGTCATGGAGTCAGGTTTAATTTCATCCAAGCATCCCCTGCTGCACAAAGGCCACAAAGACTTTAATATTTCACCTTCAACCCCCTTGGAAATAGCAGCAGTAGTGACTGCAGATATATTACAGGGAATAACACCCAGACAAACAGAAACACACAGAAATAATCCAAAATAATGATCCTACCTCTTTGAAACACGGTGAGGGATTGCGCATCTGCTCCAGCATGGCCCACTTGACGGAGGCCTGCCGGATGTTGCCATCATATTCCCGTGAGCTCTGGGTGCCGCTGGGGGTCCCACGCGAGCGTTCATACCCCGGCTCATTGAAGTAGGGCTCAGCCACCAGAATGAGGGACTGTACCGATACTAGCACCTACAGCAGACGGACAAATAATAAACAGACAGAACCGTAACTATGTGATCAAAGTTCTCACTGAGTTCCTAGGAAAATTCCACCATGAAATCCAAACAAGCACATGATGTAGAAGATAACCTGCTGTAGTGTCCAGAAGAGCTGGAAATCACATTTCAATGTGTCTAAATACCTGATATATTAGTAAATTACCCGTATGTCCCCTCAGTGCCCGCAATGAAGAACATTTTGGGCCCATAAAGATACATCCCTCAATATATCGGTATTATCAGCTTGATTAATGAAGTGGGCCGTCTCAAGGAGACCGAAGACATCCTCTAGCATCACTTTGAGCTACTATATTAGCAACAATGACCACATTGGGCTTGGAGGCCTGCCTGCTGGCCCTGGCCACGCTGGAGGTAGACGACGGGCACTTGAAAATACTCCATCAAATGGACACCAACGACCTTTAACTGAAGCAATCAGTCTGTCTTAAACTGGGTTGCCAGAGCTGATAAACCAGCCAGCTGATGGCTGCTTGATCCCAGCCCGCTCCCTCTGTTTCCTCTTCACCAACCCTCTTATTTTCCATTATTGATCCACACCACATTAACTAGAATGATAATCAATGGAGACATCTATATGCATTCTCTAACCCTGCAAATGAAGGAATTACATATATATACATAAAAAAGAAGGGATCCATTTTTCTAAGGGCTCAAGCTCACTTGTTGCTGGATCAATATACATGGAAAATGAATGTAAGAACATGTGCTGACAATGTGAGTGTGCCAGCAGCGCGTGTTTATTCACATACAACCCAAATTTTAACGCAGACAAAAATCTTGATAAGCAAAAATATTTACTACTAAAGCGGGAAATTTTCACATTAAGAAAAGGCAACAGCTAAATGTGTAAACAGATATAACCTGGCGGGTTAAATGATAATGTTTGCGTTTGCTTTAATTAACACCCACACACTGTCACATCCTGACTTTGAAAAGGATCTTTCATGTCAGCTGCTGAAACACGGGAGCCCATTAATCGAGCATGGGGGGCGGCGTAATAACAGGAATGTGATAAACTAAACCTTGAGACACACACTCAAACGGCAGCCTCCCATCACCTGTAAAAAGCTTGAGGTCTGTGGGTTCCATTTCTCCTCCGGTCTCCCGTGCCACGTGTTCAGGATACTTAAACACACCTGATTGACACACACAACACACGCACACAGACAAAACGTTAGACATCCACCCCTGCAAAATGACAAACACCCAAAAAATAACATTTATTTCTAAAAACATAATAAATCTAATCTAATTCATAAAATACAAATATATAATCGTTTTGTGATAATTAACATCTGAATTGTTGGGTATGGTGTTTTGTCAGGTAATATTGACTATGAACACTAGATCAGTTCTTCTTTGATTCTTATTAGCAGTTGGTGTCCTAACAAATCAAGTTGACAAAAATGGGATGGATGATGTTTGTGCTGTAATGTAAAGAGGAAGACGAGTGAAAGCCACTAAAGTTATTCTTTAGCCTTAGAGCTCTTCATCAGGGACCACATGGACCATTCCACACCTCAAACTTGGACACACTGAAGGATGTTTGTGAATATTACTGCTCCAGTGATAAAACTGAAACTTAACAAAGCAGGACATTAATCCTTCCTCTGACATTCCAGAAGGCTTTTGACATTGGAAGGGTAATTGTAGAACTATTTAGGAGACATTTGGAGCCTCAGCTCAGAGCCAGACCACAGCAGCAGGATTGTGTCTTCCAAACAATCTGATCAGGAGTTCAGATCATCACATTTCAGAAAAGCCTGTCATTTTAAAATTGACTGCACTAAGGTCTAATTATGATTAGATATGAGGTCAGAACTATTTCAAGCTCATAAATTTGTTTTGGGATTTCATTTTCCAGTTTGAGTTATTTCATGGTGAATTATGGGAAGTCACGCTGTGTATCTCTGTGTTTTTCCTCTGCTTTGTTGTTGCTGCTGGGGAAATGTTGGGTCTCTCTTAAAACTACCTAAATAACTGTTCATTTAAGAGATTGCTGATCTTCCCTAACCATATGACCTGTGTCATGAGATGATTTTGCTGTGAATTGTTTGATTGGACCCTACACTGAATTTTCAAATTAATTTTCAGAGTTTATGTCAGCATTGGTCCTCAAAAAAGATAAAGTTATTATTGTAGGTGACTTTAATATCCATTTAGACGTTGAAAACGACAGCCTTGGTACTGCATTTCTGTCACTGTTAGATTCATTCGGCTTCTGTGAGTTTTTACAAGAATCAATTCACACTTTTAATCACACCCTTGATCTTGTTCTGATATATGGCAGTGAAATTAAGCACTTAAAAGTCTGCACAAAATCTGCTTTTATCAGATCATTATCTTCTATTATAGCAGATGCATATCTGAGAATACTGTTGAAAATTTTGAAGACATTATTCCTTCTGCAATAATTTCAGTGCCATATCCCAAAATAACAGAGGAGTCATATCTTAATTTAAGCCCCTCCCAGCTTGATCACCTTACTGATTTCACTGCTGGCTCTCTACGTGCTTCACTCGATTCTATTGCCCCAGTTAAAAAGAAAACAAGACCACTCAAGAGACTAGCTCCGAGGTATAATCTTAGTATTCGGAAGTTAAAACAGAAAACTCAGAAACTTGAAAAGAAATGGCGTTCCACTAAACTGGAAGAGTTAAGCATCGTCTGGCAGGATAGCCTTAAAGTATACAGGAAGTCCCTTCGCCAAGCAAGAAAAGACTACTATTCAGCGTTGATAGAAGAAAACAAGAATAAGCCCAGGATCCTTTTCAGCACTGTAGCCAGGCTGACTGAGAGCCATCATTCTATTGAACCATGCATTCCTAGAGCCCTCACCCTTAATGATTTTATTAACTTCTTTAATAATAAAATTATGCTTATCAGAGAAAATATCCTACACTCCACAGATTCCAGTTCAGCAACAGGAATTATAGAGGCTGTTATTAGTCCTGATGTGTGTTTGGAAAGCTTCCATCCAATTGACCTTAAGGAACTAACGACAACATTATCTTCATCTAAATCATCAACCTGTATACTAGACCCCATACCTACTAGGTTGCTCAAAGACGTTTTACCCCTAATTAGAAATCCACTACTAAACATTATCAATCTATCCCTTGTAACAGGTTATGTGCCCCAGTCATTTAAAGTAGCTGTAATTAAACCGCTCCTAAAAAAACCTACCCTAGACCCAGAAGTTTTAGCCAACTATAGACCAATATCCAACCTCCCCTTTCTTTCAAAGATTCTAGAGAAAGCAGTAGCGAAACAACTATGTGGCTTTCTTCAGTATAATAGTCTATTTGAAGAGTTTCAGTCAGGTTTTAGAAAGCATCACAGCACAGAAACGGCATTGGTAAAAGTTACAAATGACCTCCTCACTGCATCTGATGCAGGACTTATCTCTATACTAGTCTTATTAGATCTTAGTGCAGCTTTTGACACTATCGATCATCACATCTTACTACAGAGGATGGAACACCAAATTGGCATTAAAGGATCTGCTCTAAGATGGTTTAAGTCCTACCTATCTGATAGATATAATTTTGTTCATGTTAATGATGATGGTCCATCCAGATATGACAAGGTTAGTCATGGAGTCCCACAAGGTTCTGTGCTTGGACCATTACTATTCATTCTAGCTTCCTTTAGGTAAAATTATTAGGAAGCACTCCTTACATTTTCATTGCTATGCAGATGACACACAACTATACTTATCAATGAAGCCAGATGAAACCCATCAGTTAGCTAATCTACAGACATGTCTTAAGGACATTAAAAACTGGATGTCTCATAACTTTTTATTGTTAAACTCTGACAAAACTGAAGTCATTGTGCTGGGCCCTAAACAAATTGGAGACTCATTATCCAACAGCATAGTTTATCTGGATGGCATTGCCTTGGCCTCCAGCACCACTGTCGGAAACCTGGGTGTTATCTTTGACCAGGAGCTGTCTTTTAACTCACATGTAAAACAGATTTCAAGGACGGCCTTCTTTCACCTCCATAACATTGCTAAAATCCAGCATATCCTGTCTCAACAAGATACAGTTGTACTAGTTCATGGATTTGTTGCCTCCAGGCTGGATTACTGTAATTCTGTTTTTTCAGGCTGCCATAATAAAATCCAGAATGCAGCAGCTCGTGTACTGAGTATAACTATGATCAGAGACCATATTTCCCCCGCACTGGCTTCTCTGCACTGGCTCCCAGTTAATTTCAGAATAGAATTTAAAATCCTTGTCCTCAACCACAAAGCTATTCATGGTCAGGCACCATCTTATCATAAAGAGCTCATAGTACCCTATCAGCCATCCAGAACCTTACGCTCCCAGGATGCAGGGTTATTGGTGATCCCAAGAATCTCCAAAAGTAGAATGGGAGGCAGAGCTTTTAGCTATCAAGCTCCTCTCCTGTGGAACTATCTTTCAGTCTCAGTACGGGAGGCAGACACACTCTCTACTTATAAGAGTAAGCTTAAAACCTTCCTTTTTTGATAAAGCTTATAATTAGGGCTGGCCTATGTAGGCCTTATTTATGCTGCTATAGGGATAGGTTGCCGGGGGAACACTCCATAACATTGTTCCATATAATAAAAACATTTACTTGATTAAAGACTATAATAAGCAGATTTTTAAAACTCACCTTGCCATCATTGTAGAGGTTGGGGTTAAAGCGCACGCTGTGCCCGCCAGTGGTCTCCAGGTTCACCAGAGGAGGCGAGTTAGGATAATCTTGGGGAAAATAAACGTCAAACTCAAAGCAGCCGTTGGCGTACGGAGTGTCGGCTGGGCCTGTGATGAGAACCTGAAAACACCAAGAAGGGACAGGCCTGAGAAGCTGTGTTTACTAATACCATGGATGAAATTGAAGGGATTGTGCCTACCATCTTTCAGGCATTTCTTCAGCCACAACAATGAAATTAAAACATAGGCTACAGGGTTAAATTGAAGAGAACGAGCCTAGTTTTATTAACAATTGTCATAACATTTGTAGCAACAACAACTTAACTCCTCATGCTGCATATGAGATGCTGAGGCTGCTGCAATGTGAAGCGTAAACAGAAGCAGAATGTGATGACTGAAACACATCATTTTTTAAAGCACCTTTTCCCAGTGCACTCTTTCAAATGGTGGTGAACTCCTCTACCCATCTTTTCTTCAGAGACTCCACATCCCTGGATAGTCTTTTATATCCAATTATGTAACTCTCATGCTGCCAATTTCACTTCATTATTGAGAGATATTCCACCAGCTGGTTTCTTTTAGCTTTTCCTAAATGTTTCCAGTTTACCTGAAGATAACAATTTCTCCCTGTGATACATCTTTATGAGAAACAAGCCTTCATCACTCAAAGCAGTGGTTTAATTAATCCCAGGATGTGACCCAATGCAAACCAAACAGTACTCTGACATTTCTACGATATCCTGAAACCAATGTACAAACACTCATCCAATGAAAAGGCTGGTACTGTGATGATGGAACTAAAAGCTGGTAAGAAGTTACCTTCATGATGTCCAGCCTCTCTTCATCACAGCGGACAAACACGCTAGAAGAGGACGACAGTGGTAAAGAGGTGGACAGGGTGACAGCCTCCTGGGCTAGGCGGCGGGAACGGGCCGCACTGTTTGTGTCACTGGCATTCTTCACCTGAGACATGTAGTGGTAGTTCACCTTAAACATCACCTTTCCATCCTCATCCTCTGAAACCATCTCAAAGGTGTCTGAAAAGGAAAAAGACAGCGTTACAAATACAAATAAAACCAGCCCATACCATCTGACTGCACTCAGAGCAAGGGCTGAGAGCATAATTTCAGACCCACACACCAGCCCCGAGACAAGTCAGATTGGACCGTGTCTTTGAGGACAGGACAACATCTGGAGACATTTTACATACAGTAATTGCACAAGTAAAACCGAAACACACTGACCCTCCAAAGCATTTACAACACCCTTGTAGAATGTGTGAAGAACACGTAAACACTTTAACATGTACATACTCTACATGCATTTCAATGAAAACCTTTAAACTCACCAAACTGCAGCTTCTTCATGGCAGCGACGTACTTTTCTTCCAGAGAGCGCAGAATGGACAGCGGCTTGGGCCGACTCGAAACCTTTCTTGAAGACTCCACCAATTTCCTCTCTGGATGGAGGAAAAATTATGAAAATGTGTGGTCAAGGGCAAGAATAGCAACCATTTCAAGTAACAGCTTTAGAACATTTTTCCTTGTGAAAATCTGTGGGTCAGCCTGCCGGGACCATTTCTCAGGTATATCATCTTAGAGAGAAACCAGATTTCTGTCACACACACAGAGAGGCACAACTAGTCTTTGAAATGTGACTATTCATTACATTTTTACATTGTTCCTGTTAGAGACGTGTGATTTACCGTATGTTTCATGTTGTGTTATAAAATGGAAAACTAAACACATCTAGGTGAAATGTGTAGTGGTTACTGGGACTTGAAAAAGGGGCGTCAGTCTGCGTCTTAAGTGTGACAAAATGTTTGTGAATTTAATCCAAGAAACCTCCACATTTGAATCCACCCCTCCAGTAACATGGTGCTGTTACAAGCAACACAAACAAAACAGCACAGAAATATATCAGTTGCCACACAGAGTGTATTTACAACTTAAGTGAAATTATTTACAACAGTGCTAACTTGTTTTCTATTTCATTTTCAGCATTTCTTGGTAACGTGCAGTGTATGGCTGTTTAAAACAAACCAGGTTGCATGTCTGCAACATTGGCCACATGTTAGTAACTGCTCACAGTTAGCTGTGTTCTTGTCCTTGCACCAAGACGGCAGGATAAGGGGATGGGTTAAATTGAAAGACAGGAGAGCTGAGCCAATGTAAGTGAAGTAAGTAGAGAATGGAAATGAAAAATACTGCTGGCTGTCAAACGAAGGATTCACGTCAGGAAAGAAAAGAGACACAAACTGTGGTGAGGACTCATCTTGTCTGAATGTTGAAGCCTCAAGTCTGTTTAAAATACTGAATGTGAACACAACTCAGTGTCACCGTACTCAGGCTGTGAAGTTAAACTGCTGCTACAATTGTACACACCGTGGTTGGCCTGCCGCAGGCTGGTAGTAGCAGTGTAGACAATCTCAGCTGTCCTCTGGATGTCAGGCACCAACAGAGTCAAACCCTCTGGCTCTGGATCGGAGCTATCTGCCTTCATCACTCCTTTACTCTTATCTTTCTTTGACCTGCCAAGAGCACAAATGTTGAGCCAAGGTGGGGGGTTATACTGTTTTTCTTTGGATAAACAACGTCCTGTCTTTTTCCTTTTGGAGACCTGAGTGTCTTTGGTCTACCTGCTGCGGCTCTGACAGTCCAGCTATCCAACTAACCTGAGACGGTTGGTGTATGTGTCCACACACGTCTTCATCTTGGCCAGTAACATCCCAACAGAAGTCTGTCCCTCGCAGTGCTCTTCATCCTCCTCCTCCTCATCTTGCCCAGGTTCGCCGGACAGAGGCAGCAGCAGAGGAACCAGAGCTGTACAGGTCGAAATGGCTCTCAGCAGCTCCAGTAGAGCTCGATACAGAGGCACATGGCGCGCCATGTCCAGCACTGCAGAGACAAGAAGTAATGCTCAACTCGTCTCGATCCTATATGAGCTATTGTACTGACCATGTATGCAATGTGGCCTATTCAAGCCCTTACAGAACAACATTTCAGAGCAGATCAAATGATGAGCAAAACATTGAAAATACAATTTATCTGGTGGTAATAAACTAAATGGAGGGGGAAACATAAGTCCAACATACATGAAGTGTATGTGAAGTAACACTCTACTCTGAGCAACGATTCTTCAGGCTTTATAAAGGTTAGTAGTGGCAGCACTGCGATCAGTGAGCAAAGAAGTCCTCTGGTTGTACAGTTTAGAGTGACTTTAGTGGAAAAATGTGAAGGGTAGAGCAAAAAAAGGTTTTACTTTGCAAATTACAACTATTTGAAATACTTATGTATAAAAAAAAACTCACTGACCATGGAGCCAACAGAACAGACACCACAGGAATCACCAATTAACATTCCTCTGTGAGAAAATTCAACCATTCATCTGCTTTATCCGACGGACTTTGTAAAGGTGTGTCTGTTTTGACCCTCCTGACAAAAGAAGTACAGACTGCGAGCAATGTAGGTGGCGTGTATGTCTGCTGAGATCAGAGAAAAATGAAGGAAGAAAAACTCAGATTGCTTTGAGATTACACTCATTACCGAGAGCACAAATGTCATTAGAACATGACAGATTATGCTTTGAGGGAGCAATCTGGTGTGCAGGGACACTGAAGATCATCAGACATCCAGCAATGGATAAAAGACAAATGACACGACACAAGAAATGGTCAAAGCAGCTGCAGGTTACAATCATTCCAAAACAGAAAGTAAAATCTCCAAATAAATGGATTTGAACATTTTAACATTACTATTTTGGAGAAAAGAGGCATAATTAGCAAGAGAGGGAAAATTATGAAATGGTAAAGAATAAACTGGGTCAATTTCTAACCGACTGGGCTAATCATACACAGCATCAAGACGCTGACCTCGTCACCAGGTCATGCTCACAGAGGAACAGTCTGTGTGTGGAGAGCTATTTGTTCATCCGCGTATGAGCCTTCAAGTTCCCAGCTCCACACTGTCCTCGCACGATCTGCACCAGCCTGACCTTTAATATGCTCTTAAATTCTCCAACCAGCACCTGTAAGTGACACCCAGGAAGGACTCCCGACCTCATCCACAGTTTACACGTCTGGATAATCACTGGGAGCTTTTCTTTGGAACTCATCAGCTCTGTGTTAATATCACATTGTGGTTTTCCTCACAAGCAGACGGAGTAGTCTTTAAATATAAAGACAAAGGCAGCACAGCAGCAAACACTCAGATACAGATGCTTTTATATTTTCACAAGCCTGATTCTTTTAAAGTCAGAGCACTGTAATAAAAAAAAAAAAATAGAATGAGAAGACGGCAGAAGTTGGTGCTCAGCATCCTTTAGATCTCATGTCTTCAGTTCACATTAACCTTGTTTCTGGCACTGATGAAAGTATTTTATAAAATTAAAGAAGAAACATGGCAGATTATAAAGGTCAGGAGATTGTGAAATGGGCTGGAACAAGAAGAAGAACAAGTAATGTTGGTGATGCTGTGGAGAAACAAACACAGATCAGCTGTGGTCCAGAAAATGCGCTTCAGGTATAACAAACTGCCACAGGCACTTTGGAAGCAAAAACTTTGATTTGCCAACGATGAAAGAACTACAGCATGAAATATACAAAAAGAATGAAGAAACGGGACACAGGCATAATGTAGTTGAGTCTGAACTGAGAGCAGAGTGTGGAAAACAGCATGGCAGTGGAGCAGATGATAAAAAGACAGATAATGATCTGAATATTAGAACAACAAATGGAGGAGTTGAAGAATTGAAGTTGGGGGGAGGCTAGTTTCACAAACCAGCTCCTGACTGGACAGGATGAGAGGATTTGCTGTACAGCAGAGGTATATGGATGCCATGAATGGTCAAATAAGACAACAAGGTCCGTACAGTTCCTACTCATCTGTGGGAGAGACCTGGTAGGAACACAGAATGGAGGCAAAGGCACAGATGATTTCGTAAGACCAGGGAGACAGTGTCTCGTGACACTGGACACTTTGGAGTTGAAGATCAACTTGTTATGAACTTGCCAGAAGCCAGTTAGCTCAGTGCCATGTGGAACTGCTACCCTGATGTGTTGTGGTGTTACCAGAGCTAAACTCTGACCAAAATCCCCCGGAGAGAACTCTCACCAGTCAGAGTCGTTGGTTAAGCCTACGTCATGTTAAAAGCTGGTACTTCAGTGTGAAGCTTCATTTTCATCCACCCAAGTTGTCCTTTTAAAGGGTACTGTGCATTACACAGGAAATACAATCAGCATTTAGTGTATGACTTTCAAAATGAAAACCACTGTAAAATCATCACCTTTCCCTCTCCTGTAGAGCCACTGACATTTCCATATGAAAACGCAGAGATCCAGAGGAAGGATGGGAGAGGCAAATAAATCAGAACCTGTTTTCCTTTCAGCCACGGGATAAGTGGCGGGACGCAAAGGTTGGACATCTGTCACAGCTATGACTATCTTGTAAGTGCTGACCTGCAGTCATTGCAGCAAGCCTCCATTCTCTGTGATTTAGGGCCTTCTTGGGGCCATACAGAAACGACTGCTGTGTGAAACCATGTTGGCTGTTTAGGCTGATTAATGGTTAAGAGCCCCCCCCCCAGACCAAAGTGGCTCTGAGCTCGCATGGCATATGTACAACCTGCTTGGAATAAAGGCATTAATGTCCCATTTTAACATCTCCCTGTTCGCCCCCACAGTTACATCAATTACCTCAGCACAAGAGATCACCAGGGGGTTCATTTCACATCCCGCTGTGAATCATCCACCCACACACGCGCACGCACACGCACTCGGACTCGCACACGCACGCGCACACGTGTAAGTTTAAGGCAAATTCTAAGATCAAGCTTTAGGTTTAGTTTTAAAGTGTCCCCTGTGGGTAAACACAAACACTGAGTAAGTTGCAGAGTTCTGAGCGATGGATCAAAGTTAGCTTGCAGTGTCCCAAACAGTCTTACTGTCTGTAAAACATGGCTGAAGTGATGCAGGTGTGTGTGGGCAAAGACCTATTAGGTAGAGGAAAAAATTAACTATAAAAAAGTGATATTGGATATCTTATACCTATAAAAGATTTAAATCATTACATTTTATTTTGTTTTATTTAAGATTTTAGTCTAGTCCACATTTCTCTGGACATAGAAAGGTCTGCGTAATTTTCATCCTTTAACGCTTCCTTCACATCCATCAGTCATCCATTGCAGCGTAGTTCAGAGCTGAAAATAATACTTAATAAACTGCAGAAAACCCAAATGTCAGAGAACATTTCAACTGATCTCCAAATAACAGTGTCCACTCATGAACTCTGCTGTACTTTTCAACCAATTTCCCACCTATTCTGCTTCACAGTCTCACAGTCCCTGTGAAGATGGGAAGACTCCTGTAATTACAGCTGACATACTGACATTTGGTATTTACTGAGGGGTTATCCACATAAGGAACTGAGATAGGTATGAAAAGGGAAAATGTTTAGAAATGTACTGTACATTTGTTTGGTCTTAATTACCCACACAGATAAATAAAAGTAAAGAGTTAAACATGAAATATATATCTGAGCCTCAATCAGCCAGTTTTAGGTCACATGTCAGTTGATGAGATCAGATCATTGCTTCCAAAATGCTGAGATGCAGTGTGTTGATAATTTGCGCAATAAAGGCTCTTATTTTGCTGGCGCAACAAGTGAATGCAAGTGTGTGATTGCACAAGAGGGGTTATTACACATCACTCCCACTAATCTGGTCATAAAGAATTTCCTAATACACTGCGGAGAAACACAATCTCCACAGACTTTGGTTCTATATACGTGCACCCGCTTACTGTGATGGTAAACAAAAACAGTGCTAGAAAACGATGCTAAAAGATAAGTTGACATATTTTCAGTCATCTTGAGTGCTTAAAGCACATTACACACTCTCCTGCATCTCCCCATTCAAACATCAGACAGCGGTGGCAGTAACGACCTTGCAAGGTTCCACCTGCCCATCAGGACTGGCAACCATCTAACACACACGTATGACTAGGGAGATTCTTTGGGGTTCACTGCTTGCTCAGACACTTTGACACCAACCAAAACCTCGCAATCACTGGACGACCCTCCGACGACTATTCTACTACCTGAGCCGCAGCCGCCACATTAAACAGATTACCACTGAGCCTGAACTGAGCAGGACAGTGGGTGTGTGGGCTGGTTGCTGCTACAAACGACGGATGTCTGTTGACATCCTGAGGGGAAAAAGGCATTGAGTGGGTGGCTAATACTCTGACTCAAGCTCATAGTCTGACAGTGTCAGGTCTTCCTTACCCCTCTGGGCCAACAGAACAAAGGAGAGAGTAGCTGAAGTAGTACGACTGTGACATGTCTCCACCAACAAATGGTCCGCCTCAGTGGCCACTTTAGATAATGTGCATAAAAGCAAGGAATTAAGCAGAACAAAGTGCCTCCAGCTGTGTGCCATTTCAAAGGTAAGAAGGACCAGCGCTGCCTTCGTGTACACAAAGAACCCTTTTACAAACTCCCTTGGAAACTTTGGTTTGACATACTCTGTCAAGACTAAGCAACCGGCTTTGAATAACACGGAAAACTCAAACTTTAAGAAAAATATGCGTTTGCTCCTATTTGAAATTGGTTAGTGGGTTGGTTGAAATTTGACCTTTGTAATTAAACATGTAATTTAATCTGCTAAAATGTTTACTTAAAAGACACTATGTTGTCTTGACAGTTACCTTTTTTTTAAAAATATATTAGAGGTTGAAATTTCTTCAGAAATCTTGCAGTGTTCCTGCAGGATAGTAATGAATTTCACTAGCGATCCCATGACTGAGGCAGAAGGGAAAGGGTCGACAAGAGGCATCAGACAAAGATCAAACAGAACAAATTTCTTAAAATGTAGCAATTAATATCTATAGGCACGTGCCGGGTATCATCAAACTACAGCTGGCTGGAACTTTCACACACAAACAGCACAGTGCAATGATTCATGCTGTATTTGCAGTACCTGTCAAAATAAAAAATGTGCTTTTGCCATGAGTATAATAAACAAGCCATGTGTCATTTGGAATAAAGAATAAAAATGACACATTAAGAACAGATTATGAGTTTTAATGACCCACTTGTCCAAATTGAGAGAAAAACCGAGACATTCTAAAAAAATCTCCAGTTTCACTGTCTCAGGGAAAAATGAAAACGGCAGAATATGGCTTGGTGTGATCTTCCTGGTGTTCCTGAAAACAAGGGGACAAACCAATGTGCTGACCTGAAAACATAACCTTCCTTAGCAAAGGTAATCAATGTATATGTCTGGTTTAGCAATATCTTGTATTTGTCCTCTTTTAAATTGAATTCAAGCTGAAAAGGATTTGAAAACCATGGCATTCTTTTTTTACGGTTACAAACTGTCAACAATATTTTGATAATCAGGGATGTATTATTCTGTGTGGAGAGGACTGACAGTGAGTCATAAAGAAGAAACAGATTGACTGGGTCAGAAGCATGTTTGCATCCATGTAGAACCAGCATAAACTGGAAATGATAAGTTTCCGTTATGAATTCACCAAAACTATCCAGGACAGAGGTGGGAGTTACAAAGCGACGCTATCGTCATTTGGCTCTGGTGTGGATAGTGATTTAGATGTCATATAGCAGAGAGACGGATGAATAATGAGAAACGTTCAGGTGACATGTGGGGAGAAGACCAGAAGGCTGACTCCCACGTCTCTCCAAAGCCTCCCTTCTTTGTCCTCCCCCCAGCCTCCTGCTGGCTCCCCCTCCTCCACTCTAGGCAGGTCTGGCAGGATAACAGTGGCTCATGATGGGTTCGACTGAGCTAACACAATGGGCTAACCTCTTTGGATTTTTGCTCTTTTTGCTGAGGTGCTTTGTTCAGGGAGAGCGATGCAGGTGTGTGCATGTGTGTGTGCGCACAACAAGCCTGTTCAGCAGTGCAAGAGGAGGAGACAACAGTAAGCATGAGCAATGTCATCCCCCACCCTTGCTCCCTCTCTCACACTCACCCTCATGCTCCTCCTTCATTGCCACGGCCATCAGGATCCGTCGTCTCCCTCTCACCATCATTCTGCTTGGTTATGCAATGCAGCGTCCTCCCACAGAGACTTACTGGTCTTGGAGAACTAATGTCTATCAGTTGCGGTAGCTGCAGATCCATCATGCAATAGCAACTGCTATAGCTGGCTCTGCCTCTCGACAGACGTCTGTTCTTTCGGATTTTACAGCTTTCGCTCTTGTTCTGGAATACACTTAGCAGACTTGACTCATTCAGAAATCTGCCTGCCCGCACCTCGCTGAATGAGGGCTGTGTGTCACTATCAGCTATCAGCTGATCACACAGACAGCATCATGCTGAGTGTTGGCAGGGTGGGCACTGGGTCGTCTGTGAGGAGCGAGGCTTTTCTGACAGACACTGATACCACTGATCCCCAGAGGAGTCTGAAGCAAGTGGGAGGGACGCCATAGAACGAGGTGGTGTGTAGATTCACTGATAAGCTGGGAGGGAGGTGGAGGAGTTTAGGCATAGCAGGAGAGGAAGCAGACGGAGAGGATGAGAGGGGGCAACAGAGGAGAGTTTGTCCACGCCCCCTAAACAGAGGCTGATAATTCAGCATCTTTTGCTGACAAAATACTTGCACGAGCAAAATTAATCAAAAGGAAAGTGGGGGGTGGGGGGGCTGTTGAACGTGACAGGCTGCGTGGAGAAGGAGGAATTCACTGGATATGTATGTGAGCACGGCCAGGTTGCAGTGACATCGCTGCTTCTGCTCCTTTTTCCACCACTTTTACTGGGACTGTGGCTACACAGCCATCCCCACCCTGTCGCCTCCAGCTCCCTACGTGCAGCATGCTTTCACAGCTCTGGTTTCTCAGTGATGAGCCAAAAAACATGCTGGATCATCTTATCTCACACGTCAGGGTAAGTCACTTCCTCATTAAGCTAATGTTTTATTTGTAACGTTCATGTTCCTTGAATTCCAGTGATTTTAAGAGGATTAAACATTAACAGAGTTGAAGGGGACGAGGATGATTAACACAAGTTTCAACTAAGTCTGATTCTGTTTACCGTTTATCTGAAACATCTCATGGAGATGGCACCATCACCTGTTCCATTAGGAAGGTGTAAATCATTGTCAGAGTAAAAATTTACTAGGATGTGGGGTGGGGAGTGGCGATCATGAAAGGCAAAATAAAAAGACGTGGGAGGCCATATTCAATAACAGCATGGATATTTTGACGGGGTAACACCATTAGTGGTGATAATTTAACAGTTAAATTGCAGATAATCCAGGACAGAGGCTGAATGAGTGCTGTGTGAAGGAGCAGAGCTTCATGCTGTGGAAGGTCATAAACACAGGTATTCACAGAGTGTTCTCCATCCGGCCCTGCATGACCATTGTTTGTTCAATTCATGATTGATTACTTTCTGTTGGGGGGGTATAAAAACTGGCAGACTAGCAGGAGGAGGATGTAAGACGCAGGTTCTTTTGTTTTTCATGCATATATAAGGAACTCAGATATGATCTCCATTTCCGTTCATTTAAGATAAATGTCCCCTTGCCAGGTTAGGTGAGCATCAGGATCATGAGCACCACTATCATAACCATCGAGGACGTACGGGCACTGGAGGTCAAGGAGGAGCAAGAGGAGTCGATTTTAGCCATGTTAGGCATCATTGGCACATTTCTTAACCTGTTTGTTATTGTTTTTGTTTACATCTACACCACACTATGAGGTGCAAAAAACTAAAGATGATTTCTCAAAGGCTGCCAAAAGACTTTGACATGAAGGGTTGAAATTATCAGCAGGGAAGGATGGGATAATGAAGTGAAAAGCGTTAGAGAAAGACATTTGGCATGACCATCCAAGAACAGAGGAGGAGAACAATTTACAGACTGGCAAAGGATGAAGCGGAGGCCATATTCCGAAATCACAGCCAGGAGCCAGGAAGATAACGAAGGGCTGAAAGAAATGGCAGGAACAGCCTTCAGTACAACCTCTGTCAATAGAACCAGATGGAGGCTTGCAGGCCCTGGCTGAGACTGAACCCGATGTGGCCTGACAGGACCGTAACTTCAACTTGATCTTGTTTTCTTCAACTGTAGGACATGAGCCAAACAAGACACTGTTGTGGACAACGCAGAGATTTTCCTGTTTTTTTAAGATGATCAGACTGTATTTGCAAGGAAGAACAGCTGGTAAGACCCTCTGTCATCAGTTTTCTGGGCAAAAAATAGAAAATCTTAAGGGCCCCTACTGCCCGTACTGTAGGCTGCTGGGATACCTGCTGTCTCATAAATGTCCTCAATCCACACATATCCACCAACAATAAACATGTTTCTATTGAATAGAATACAGTCTCAACTGTTCTAAGGTATACTATGCAGGATTTCTGTAACAAAAAACAAAACAAAACAAGGCGTTTATAATCCTGCATAGTGTGCCTTTAGTATGTGTGTTTGTAACATCTTTTTGAGGATGAATGAAACAGATGTTGAAGAGTTGTTAAAAATAAACAAGATGTGTTGCTTATGTCCTGATGGATTGTGGTACTGCTACACTCTATATGGCGGGCTTTGATTATGTTCCATTCACGAGTGGCTGAGCCACGTGCTATATGCAGTGGTAGTGAGGCCCTGAAAAAACCCACCCACACACACACACGATGGAGGGACTACTTTTTGCTCCACAGGGTTCTATCCTGTCCTTAGTGATGAATCATTACCGCCCAGCCAGTAACAGGTCAGTCATGTTCACATTACCCTCCAACATCAGATGCATGCTCACTCAACATGAATGACTCAACAAAACAGCCACTACGTGGTGCAGCCTAGATCAGCTATCTTGCAGACAATTCAAAAGGGGACCTGGGGTGTAGAATGGATGGGACTTAACACTAGATATAGCACAAACAATAAAAGGACACTTCAAACCTACAATAAATATTAAAACGTGCAAGAAATCCCCCCATTAATTCCACGTTATGTTCTGGCACACAAGGCAGAGACTTTAAGCTTCATGTAAATGAAACAATGATTGCACAATAAGGCTTATTGGGAGGAGGTGCTAAGAGTATTACAGTGACATGGTGATGAGTTCAGGCCAGGACTTACAGCGACTCTGACAAGATGGGATATATTGCAGTTAGAAAAGGGGACCTGATTACTGGTAGGCCAAGTCAGACCAGGGGCCAAATAAAAAAGTGGTCAGTGCAGCCAGGAGCAACGAGGGCTCATTGGGAGGGGGGTTTATTATCCAGTAGAGGGAGTTTGATTTTGATGCCTCAACTGATTTAATTCCATCTTGGAATCCGCAGGGAAATGGTTGCCCCTTTCAAACCTTCGACAGAATTTATTACAGGTCCATGTACTTTTAGCCTGGTTAGGGCAACAGGGTGTATGGGTGAGTAGAGACGGTTTATTATAGTGTGTTATAGTGTTTCTTATAGCTTCTCCCCATTTTTTCATTACACACTGGGTACCTGGCTCTCAAAGAAACTGGTCTGATAGCTCCAAACTTTCATTTGACTGTATTCAATATGACTTCAATTATCTACTGTTTTATTTAGCACACTGTAAGGTCTCCTGTTATTAAACTGAGTGGTAAATGTAAAGATTTAAAAGGACAGTGTGTCATCAATAAAGATATGCATCAGCAGAGCATGTGGCCATACATAATCAAATAAGGGGCTATGAATTTTAGATCACACACACACCCACACACAATATGTGTGTAAGGGCGTTTACCAGATAATGAAGAGCAATTACAACACTCAAAATGCTTTTTTATCAGCTGTTATTAATTATGAGACCAGGGGCAAATTGGCACACAGCAGCATGCACACAGACAGTCATGCAAAATGAACCAATCCAGCACAAAAAGGGGGCACTCAGCTGTAACTGCCTCTGGGCTGGTGAGCAACAGTAAACAATGGTAACAGAAGGGCAGAAACACTGATCCTAAAACCCTCACGTCTCATTGTCTGTCCAAATCAAAATGGGCCTGATCCAACAAAAGACTTAGAATGCCTGGATAATGAAGCTGGATAGGTAGGAAGCTTCTAGCAGCAAGCTTTCTGGTGTGGTCCCAGTAGCATTTGTTTGTGAGTTTCACTGAAGTAGCAGACCACATGATGTGGTTAAGGTACATCTGAGTCAAACATTTTGGAGAAACAACCACTCATACCTTTAGACACTTGATCTGAAAGAAACATATTCTCAGTGTAATTATCTAACTCTTAACTACCTCTGCTATTTTTGTTATTTAGATAGATAGAGATGACTTTATTAATCCCCATAGGGAAATTAATTATTTTCATGTTTTGTCAGAGGGACTGATGTTTGGGGTCTTGTAACTGTGCTCTCCATCAGGCCTCATCCCAGGCATACACTGTGCCGTTTCCCAGTTTCATCCTTTTATGTCATAATATCAGCTTTTGTACTGTCTCCGTTATCAGGACCAATATGATTTTCTGTGCTGAGACACACTAGGGCTGTCCTGGACTGGTTACTGATTCCCTGTAAAGTGGTTGTGTGTTGTCTGTGTATACTTAGTGGAGATTCAACCATATCCTGCTTCACTCTGATAAAACTAGCAGTAGCTTTAGAGGGCAGAAGATATCAAAACAGATTATACGAGAACTCCACATGCTAGGAGCACAGACTCTGCACCCCTCAGCTGTGAGCCCCACTGCTTCTGTTAACTAGCTGAAAACAAAGCTGTCTTGGGGAGCCAAGTGTCCATTTGTAAATGATGCCTTAGAGGCCTGTGCCTATAACAGAGAACATTTGTGCGTATTGAATGTGAAAGAGCCACAGCCACGAGAAAAATCCCAAAACCCTTACCCAATAAAACACAGTATCACAATGCAGTGCTGCAACCAGCTTCACTGTGGTCCTTCCAAAAAGAACAGGATATAGTGCTTCAAAAAATGACTCCTAAATTGGGTTAAATTAGTTATTTGGGGAAAAAATGACTGTACTGAATCATACAATTATCTTGAAATGTCATCAGAGATTAAGGAACTCTGATAAAAATACTACATAAAGGTTAACCCATATTTAAAATGGCCTTACCATTATGGGGGGTCTGTTGGTTTTTTGGACTGATTCAGCCCACATCCAATTTTCTAGGACTACATTATTTTGAATATGCAGTACCCATTTAAATGCAGCATAACAGTGTTGCACAAAGCTCCTTTAAGTGTGATCTAGAGCTAAAGTAATTCTTTTAAAAGACAGTTTTAGTCATTGAGAATATTTCATTATGGACCCTGGAGTATATTGCAAACAGGTCCATTGCTTTTCCAAGACAATTTCATTTCCTTCATGAAACGTGTGGAGACCAGGAGATGAATTTGAAAGGTTTGATTAAGATTGTATAATGTGGATAATCAGTGAGACAATATGCCAATGAAATTGAAGCTGCCTGTAAAGTCGGAAAAAAAGGCATAACATTATGACCACCTGCCTAATATTGTGTTGGTGTCCCTTTTGCTGCCAACAGCCCTGACTCATCAAGGCATGGACTCCACTAGACCCCTGAACGTGTGTTGTGGTATCTGGCACCAAGATGTTAGCAGTAGATCCTTTAAGTCCCGTAAGGCCACGTTTACACAACAACGTCTTGGGTGAAAACCCAAAACTTCAGTTGCATTTTGGCTGTCTGTCTAGACGAGAACAGCGATTGCAGTGCTTGAAAACAGAATACGGAAACAGGCTCTAGAGTGTAAAGATTTGAAAATGCAACATCTTGAAAACGGGCATGAGCACTAAGGTTGTGGTCAATTGTTTTCACTTTCTGTAGTACCCATGTTGTTTTTTTATTGTGCTAAGAAAAGTGTCGCTACACATGCGCATGTTTTAGTTCATCACAAAATTGGCAACTACTGGCCTGGCAAGTGTACTACTGCGCTTCTGGTGTTTCCTGCGGTCTAGTGTGCATGGAGATCGTTTTCAAAATGTTGCCGCCTGCACAGTGAACTATTTGAAAACAGTGACTGAAGATGAAACAGAACATTGTGTTGTCTGTCCAGCACATCCCACACATGCTCAATTGGATTGAGATCTGGGGAATTGGGAGGCCACGTCAACACCTCAAGCTTGTTGTTGTGCTCCTCAAACCATTCCTGAACCATTTTTGCTTTGTGGCACGGCGCATTATCCTGCTGCAAAATGCCACAGATCAGAGAAAACCGCTTCCATGACAGAGTGTACATGGTCTGCAACAATGCTTAGGTAGGTGGTACATGTCAAAATAGAATCCACATGGATGGCAAAACCCAAGGTTTCCCCGCAGAACATTGCCCAAAGCATCACACTGCCTCCGCCGGTTTGCTTTCGTCCCATAGTGCATCCTGGTACCATGGGTTCCCCAGGTAAGTGATGCACACGAGCCTGGCCCCTCCATGCAATGTAAAAGAAAACGGGATTTATCAGACCAGGCTACTGTCTTCCATTGCTCCATGGTCCATTTATGATGCTTACTGGCCCATTGTTGGCGCTTTCGGTAGTGGACATGGGTCAGCATGGGCACCCTGACTGGTCTGCAGCTATGCAGACCCATATGCAACCCTAACCCTAACTGCAATGTACTGTGTATTCTGACACCTTTCTATCAGAACCAGCATTAAGTTTTGAAAAGGAAGGGTCAACACTGCAAATATTGACTCTGCATAAACTTAATGTAATTGTCAATAAAAGCCTTTGACACTTATGAAATGCTTGTAATTAAACTTCAGGATACCATAGTACCATCCGACAAAAAGATCTAAAAACACTTTGTGAAAACCAATACTTCTGTCATTCTCAAAATTTTTGGCCACGGCTATACATCACATCAAGGATGGAAATGCACAGACACTAAGAACATTGATGTAATTTCAGCTAACACTGGTAACGCTCAAAGAACAGGAAGGACAGATTATGATCAGCTCAAACGTGTAAAAAACACCCTGCCCAGTTCTTGAATCAGATTTGTTGGACGGATGGAACAAAGATGAACTTGTACCAGAATTTTGAGGAGAGAAAAGTGTGAAGAAGAAAAGCTGATGATTTGAAGCGTACCATCAGTCAGACATGGTGGAGGCAGTGTTACAGAGTGAGCATGTATGGCTGCATACGAATTGAGTTCCTGCTGTTTACTGACGATGAAGCTGCTGATGGAAGGATCAGGATGATTTCTGAGGTGTACAGGGCTATATTTTCTGCTCACATTCACCCAAATGCGGCAAAACTTGATAGTCAGTGCTGATGGATAATGACAAAAAAAATACTGCGCAAGCACCCAAGATCATCTCCGGCCTCAGAAATAGCTTATTCTTCAGTGGCCGAGTCAGTCACCTGATCTCAACTTGACAGAACAGCTTTTCAGTTACTGAAGACAAAACTGAGGGCAGAAAGACCCACAGACAAGCAGCAACTGAAAGAAGCCGCAGTAAAAGTCTAGTAAAGCACCTCCAGAGAGGAAACCCAGCATTTGGCAACATTCTCTGACTGCAGAGAATGTTCATCAACGTATTAACACCAAATACTTGTGACTCACCTCCACCATTCACACCTTACATACCAATCCTACACTTTCCGCATTTGGTAAGAGGGCTCCTTGTACAGCTTAAACCATAATTTCTCTGATCATTTCATTTACAAATGAGTTTTCATATATTCCTTCTAAGTCAAAGGAACACAGTGTGTGAAAAGCAAGGTTCAAATTCGAAGTCGTTGCTACTGTCTTCAGCCTCAATGCCACAACGCCAGCTGTTTTGTTCATTTCTATGTTATACCTGTCACTTGTTAAAACAGGGAGCTTACCTGAGTCATTGCGTAAGTAGGAGGACATGGCAGGGATGAGGCAGGACTGGCTCAGCAGCTCCTGCAGCACTGCTGGCAATGCTGAGCTATTCTGGGATCTGTTGTCTGCTGAAGAAGAATCAGCACTGTGGCAACTGCTGGAGCCCGCTGGGTTGATGTAGCTTGCCAAGACCTGGTGAGCGCAGCAATTTGTAAGACACAGTGTAACACAAATAAGACTTAATTATATCAATATATAAGCCAATGCTTTTTATGACCTGCTCTCTCAAGCTGTGAAAATCCATCCTATTGCACCGTCATACATTTCGCTGCAAACCACCTAATCAACATTAATTTTGGACATTTTAGATGCTGTCAGAAGATTGTGTACCTCTAAATCGAGATGCCATCTCTGTTGTGGCAACCATATGAAGGTATCTGTTCTTGGTCTCATGATATGATGTGGTAAGGGTATACAAACTCAAGAAGACAAATTACTTTTCTAAAGCTGTCAAAATCTAAAATCCTAGAAGTAAGCACTAAATTGTTTTTTTTCCCTGTTTTTACATTCAAAAAAGGTCAAAGGTCAACTTTTATACATTTGATATCAGTAATTTTTTTCCCAAAAAGACATTTATATAAAATATCTTCATAATAAACATACTATTTAACTGCTGGTATGGATGCCTTTTCTAAATCATTTCAGTAATCAGAACTGCATAATGTTAAGAAAATGATATTGTGATATCTTTTGCCACATACATTATACATATAGTATATAAAATTCTACCAGAGGCGATATATGCTGAACATATCTTCATTGTGAGATCAAAATCTTAGCAGCCATGAGCTGATGTGTTCTATGGCATGAACTAATGGGCACCAAAATTTCTCTCCTCCTCTTCCATAAAAACCAAAAAACAAAACAAAAAAACTCTGCCTCCTGCCTCAAGAGATTCTGCCCTCTTCCCCCACTCCACGCTCAGTTAAACTACATATCCCTGAGACCAACATGGATAGGTGGGGAGGGTAATCTAACATTTTCTAATTACACTTGATTATAATTTGCTTAAGTAGCTGAGATTAGCCTTTGAAAATGAGAAAATGTTGCTTTTCATCAATCGGCAAAAATGTGGCAGTGTTGAGCTGATTTGTCTTGACTTTCCAATTTGTGTCCTGCAATGAGACTACTGCTCATGGGTACATAACAACGTCAGTCTGACTTTCAGGTCCTATTTTCTGGCTGTAGTTCAGATTTCACTTGTTAAAGATGGATAAATACGGATGGTCATTAACTCACTCATACTGCCCTGTCCCTTCTGACGTCAGCATCGTTCTGAAATATGGCGATATGGCTATATGGCGATATAAAATCTTGCTGTTGATGTTATGACTATTTTTCATTATGCAGAAAACCTTTGTGGTGTTTTTGTGTTGACAATAGGTACTTTGTCGTTTATATATTGTTAAATTGGAATTATGTTGTACATATATTGGTGACTGTTTAACAAATGATTGCAAGTCACCCCCACACATTGAGGCTTTTTCTGTTTTCTTTAACTGTGTCTTGTGTGTATCCATCTTGCTGCACAATCACCTGCCCTTAGCAGCTTTTCCAGCATTTGATATGTGATATGTGATATGTTGACTCACCTGCAGCAGACAGGTGACATGCTCCTCTTCTAGACGCTGTTTGGTCAGGGCCTGTTCCACATCCCAGCCTGAAGCTGTGGATCCAGTACCAAAACCGGTTCCTTTAGCCCAGTACAGCTGCTGATCCTCACTGGTCCCTCCACCATGACAAGTGGAGATCTGCGGCTGTCAAGACAGACATTAGATGATCTACAGTGTTGAAAAGACAGGCAGTGGAATAGAGCTTTGTAAGTATTCTGGTCTTGAACCACTATAATAGTTCAGTCTATATGTCTATATATGCGTTAACCCCATCTTTAAGACGGATGATGTTTTTGTTTTCTCATTTACAAAGAAAAGAAAATGTGCATTGTTTTGCAGTTTGTAAAGTTTATAACCTTCCTACTACACAAGTGAAAAGGATTCTTTCATTTTGTAAAGAAAAATTACAATATGTTGTACTGGTTTCTCGAAAAATAATAAAATGGCTTTCTTCTTTTTTTTCCTTTTAAATCTCAAAAAATTTGTGAGAAAACTCTTGAGACCAGCACTGTGAATTGCATCGCATTGTAATTTGAGCGAATAATCAAAATCCTACCAACTAAAACAGTGAAATCCAAAGTTACCAATTGATATTAATTCAATAATATGAGAATATACCAGGAAGGCCAGGAAGGGTGCAATTTGTGAGGATACCTCCACAAATACAGGAAGAAGCATATTACTGCCAACTGCTGTTACTATAATCACTGCTGTAGTTCTGCTGGGCTGCGTCATCATCTTTAAGTGTAACTAAGGTGACTGTGAGCTCATTCAGGGGTGGAGCTTGTGGCCTGACTGCTAATGAAAGTGTGTGGAGGTCAGGAGCTCATATCCCTGCAGGAGGGAGGATTCCACACCATGTGAGTATTACCTCTACAGGTACAGAGTGATATTATGGTACACAACAGGCTGGGGCTAGCTGGTTAGCATGCCAACTTCAGTAGACTTCTCTGCAACACAACGCCAAGACGTCTGACATGTCAAGACTGCTTATTTTTTCATGTTGTACGCTAATTTCATAGGCATTATTTGCAAACTGCACCTTTAGATACATTTTCCTGATAATGGTCTGGGTCGTACACGACCAAGAACAGAAATATACTCAAACTCTTCTTGAGGCACAAAAAGTAAACGCAATCATTAAGCAGAATGATCGATATGGTAATAAAAATTATCGTAATAACTGATGTATTAATTATTGCCACAAATATTAATGTGTATATATTTTATCTACTACTTTACATCATGCTTGGTGGCTTTAGAATTTTTGTAGAAAACTGTAATATTACTCAATCTTTGTCAACACTTGTTGACTTTTGTCATAGTTCACAGTAACTTCACTCACTTTATTTTTTGTTCAGGTTGAAGAAATTCCCCTCAAACATTCGCTCGACTTGTTACAATGGATGGGATGAATGGACGGACAAAAGACACCCTGAAAATTAACATCTCTGGACACAAATGTATAATAATAAAAGATAGTGTTCGGTTTTGATAGACATACGTTAGTTAGTTACAGTGGCGAATTGATTTCTTTCTGGGACACACAAGCCTTTGTCTCATATCTAAAACAGTTCGTCTCTGTACGCTGCAGCACATTGTCTGGACAGTCACCACCACAGTGACACATCTTTGGCTCCCATTTAAGATGACGGCTCCGTGTTTCCTCCTCAGCTTTCACAAATAGATAATTCTCCGTTCAGTGGCAATGAAGGCTGAGCAAGAGACTGGATGTTTACATGACAACAAAGCAAACCAGGCAGGTCTGGGCTGAGAACCAACAAACCAGGTTTTTGGTTTAGCGTCCAGAAAACTGACTATACGAAGCAACCACATCAGCACAGGTCAGTTCCAACACTTTTACAGATCAGCTGCTGGGTTTCTGTTGGATCTCTACAGCTAGAGTCTGGTTCTCCTTTCTGACTGCTTCACAGGTCAACCACCAACCTTTCTTGCTCCGTCCCGCCGCTTTGACTTCACCACACACACCTAACATACGACCCTGTTCTTAAAGGAGCCACGCTGCTCTTCCCACACCAGGCTAGAGGGAACCTAGAGTATTCTGATTATGTCTTTAATACACCATCATAACAAAGTATCCCTCACTGAATCAATATTGGATCAAATTATATAGATTTGGGAAATAAATGGTGATACTCCACGTTTATTAGTCCAGCTCCTCTTGTCCTTTGAGGGTTCAGGGCACATTAGTAAATATTTTTTCTCGCTTTTTAAAAATATTGATTAATGGAGGTAAGCTCACTGTAAAAGCACACTCCTGCTAAAACATAACAGAAATTCTTCGGACACTCTTTGTGAACATTAAAAATAACTCCGTGTTGATTTAATCTCTTTTTTCAGTGAATTAATGTGACATAGATAATGCTTTTTTGACTTAATGCAGATTACAAAAATTTTCTAAAGACTAAGTAACAACACTTATTAACTTAAAATCGAACTGAGAAGATCTCAGTAAACTCAAAAAGTGTTTTTGAGGTAATTAATATTGATTATGTCGAAAAATTTTGGTGCCATTCCTCACATGGTGCTGTCACAGATAGTGTGCCAACATTATTATGAGGGATAAGTGTTCAGTGCAACTAAACATGTGCAGAACATAGAAGATTTATGTATTGTAGTTGCATGCAGAGAAGAAATACGACCTGTGAATGGATGGCACAATTTTCAACAAAAAGCAGAACGGTAACGGTCTGTCACATTCTCAACCTACATGACTTTAACATGTCGTTTTAGGTCTGCTTAATTCTCCAACAGATAAAATCTTTATGGTATCGTGTAACTGCCTGAGAAAATTGCCAAAATTAGCACTACCCTGAGGGCATTTATATTATATTATACAGGTCTGTGACAAGCAGCCATTTCTCTTTTCTTATTCCTCAGGCTGAAAATTAAGCTATTTGTCTGAAGCAGATATGCAAAAGAGACCCTGAGTAAAGGGCAGCATGGCAGAAAGCCATTAATAATGCTCATGATTTCTCCTCTGCTTCTCCATGACTGTGAGCAGCACAACAATCAGTCAGGCAGTGAGAAAAAGGTCACACAAAAATTGTTCTTTGTTTTGACTCTCAGGCATCCAAAAATACAACACCCATTGTTAACACTCCAAACCTTACTGACATTTTGTTCATATTCACAATGCTGACTATCATCATCATATCCATTCATATACTACATCGCATTTGCTTCAAACATCTGAAGCTGGTGAATTTGTCTTTGGGTGTTTGAGTGTTTCTGCACTTTTTGTTTTCGTTTCGGTTTGTTGCTTTTTGTTGCCGCTTATCCGGTTCCGGGTCGCGGGGCAACAGTTTGAGCAGGGAGATCCAGACGTTCCCCCCCCCGGCCCCCTCCCCCCCCTCCGGGGGGACACCAAGACGTTCCCAAGCCAGCCGAGAGATATAATCTCTCCAGCCTGTCCTTGGTCTGCCCCGGGGTCTCCTCCTGGATGGGCGTACCCGAAGCACCTCCCCAGAGGAGATGTCCAGGAGGCATCCTGACCAGATGCAAAAAACCACCTCAACTGGCTCTTCTCAACGCGGAGGAGCAGCGGCTCTACTCTGAGCTCCTCTCGGATGTCTGAGCTCCTCACCCTATCTCTAAGGCTGAGCCCAGCCACCCTGCGAAGGAAGCTCATTTCGGCCGCTCGTATTTGCGTTCTCATTCTTTCAGACACTACCCAGAGCTCATGACCATAGGTGAGAGTTGGGACGTAGATTGACCTGTAAATTGAAAACTTTGCCTTTACAAACTTTTTGTTTGTTGTTTTTAATTTTTTTTTCTTCTGTAATAAAGTTTGAATTACAGACTAAATCACAAGCTGAACACCTGAAACCTGAAAATAAGGGAGGGACTGTGACCAACCTGTGTATTATCATTGTGTGTGTGTGAAAAAAAATAGCTTCAAATTAGTGTGGTGAGGAAATTTGAGCTTTGTGCAGACTTGTCTATGGGGTACTTTAAGGTGTTAGGTTTGGGTTGAGGTGTGGCCATACCTCAGAGACACTGGTGCTGGCATTGGGGCTGCGGGGAGCGTGATGGCTGAGAGCTGACAGACAGGCAAGGATGAGGTGAATGGCGCCGATCTCCAGTGCCATGCGGCGAAGCAGCACGCCATCGTCAGTCGTCAGAGGCGTGCTGCTGAACAACGCCCGCAGGACATGGAACGGCAGCGTGGGCAACACGTTGGCTGATGGAGACTGCAGGATGTGACCTGAAAGGACAGATGAATCAGAGGACTGAGGCTCTGCTTAAAGAAGCATTTATTGGTGTTCAAATGTACAATCAAGAGATTCTCCATTGTCACATATATAGATGCATCCTTTCTGACATATAAAATATCAAAATGTTAAAAACAAGCAGAACGAATATTGTTTGAACTGAATACAGCTGTAATCTGTTTCAGATCAAATGAGGGTAGGTGGGATGTGAACCATGTCCAGCTGCCTGAGGTTGCCCTGACTTCACTCTCTAACAAAGCCTCTCATTACAGCAGAGCCAACAACAGAAAATAAAGATCTGTGTCAGTGGGAAAGACGTGCACGCTCAGTGTGCCCACAGGCAGTCATGTAGTGTGTTGGGACTTACTGCCCTCTCCGTCGTCTGTGACTCCCAGCACCAGGCGCAGCAGACACTGGGCGTGCTTCCTTTCCTTCAGCAGCACCTCTGCGTAGCCCGGCAGGCGCAGGAACAGGCCGAACGCGGCCAATGAATGGGCAGGGATAGGTGACATGGTCTGGACAGAGGACGACGATGATGACGAGGACGACTGGGAATGCTGCTTGTTGATGGGCGGGGGCTCGGCAGCGATGGCCTCTGGTGCCTCATACACCAGCTCGCCTGACTGCTCAATGGTCACCCACTCAAACTGCTCGTTGTCCTTGGGCTTCTCCTGGGTTGTGGAGGGCACCACAGGGGCGCTGACCTGGGGAGGAGGAACAGGAGAACAGGACAATCACACGTGTTGATGTTGTGAAGGGAAATGTGCAGCAACCAAAATCAAACAGCTGAACGTGTTTCTCTTTTCTATTTAAAATAAACTTGCTTTTTTTTTTTTTGTATTTAAGAGTAAAAGCTTTATGTTAAGCTTTTTTTGTGTTTTCAAGAATGAAATTACACTTAAGCAGCTCTATGCAGAAGCCATAATAGTTCTATAGCAACTGCATCACAATACCTTTAATACAGAGCAAAAAAACATGAGATTATACATTTATAAGGGCATGTAGAGAGAGAGAGAGAGAGAAAGAGAGAGAGAGAGAGCGAGAAAAACCAGTCGCGAGGTTTAGCCGACAAGGAAACCAATATCAGGGTAAAAAAATCCAATATTAACCGATACACACTAAATTTAACGATGATCCTTCAAAAGTTATCAGATATTTGTAACAAAGATGCAACAGAGGTAGAATATTTTACAGATTAACAACAAACTTTTACTGACTTAACTGACAGCAGTGCATAGAAACAAGTGTCCTTCACTGGATTTTTTGTCCCTACTTAAATCTTTATAAGAAAAAGTAAATATTTTTACCATTACACAAAACCATATGTGAACAAAATATGCAACACTGATGCTGCTTGCGTTTGCCTTATAATAGCCTGAAATCAGACGTGTCCACTGTTCATGGTTCTAGACCAAATTTGTTGTTACAAGATTTGTACAGAGTCCATTTCTCCCATTTTCTTTCAAATTGTGATTCTTGTAATCCCAATATGTGACTTAAATTTTTCCATTTAACAGATTTCTTCCACAATATTTACCCATCAGTCCTTTGTTGGTGGTGTCTCCTTACCCCATTTCCTCGTAATCGCTTTCTTACATGCTACTAACAGTATTATAATCAAGTATTTATCATTGACAAGGGTAATTTCTTCAGAATATTTACAAAGATATAACATCTGACAGTTTTTAGGGATGTCAGGTACCAAGTATTTGTTTTAACTCCTTACAAACACTTTCCCAAAAGCTGGTAGTTTTTTGGCATCTCCAAAAAACATGTGCAGGTTCTACATCAAAAATCCACATTCTGTCTTCCATGAGAATTCCCTCCAAATTTAGGAATTTGTATTTGAATGGTGTGTTTCCCATATATTCTGCCAATCTTTGTCTGGAATAATTATATTGAGTTTTTTCTCCCATAGTTTATAATGGCCAACTGTATTTAGAATTGGTGTTTGATTTACTTCTTTTTTCTAAATTTTTCCATTTAACGATATATTATGATTTACACCATCAATAAATGGGTGTCAATTGGGCCGTATAGTCGTACTCCTTCAATTTTGGCAGACTCATACCTCCTTTATCTTTGGGCAGTTGGAGAGTCCTGTATGTCACTATAGGTCTTTTCCCTCCCTAGACAAACCGAGATATCATCTTTAACTGCCTTCTCTGGAAATTTAACATAAATTACCCCATCTGTTTCTTCAATGTCCTCTTTAAAACTTTTTTTTTTAAACATTGGTCGATGTTGATCAAATTTAAGTTGATACGATACATCTGTGATAGGCCCATTTTGGCCGATAATAGAGCTCAGTGTTCTCACTTTTCAGAGAGGAATGCTGCAGAGGCCATAATCATCAAGTTTCATGTCTCAGGACTACAGGCGCTTCAATGTGGTTTTAGGCAGTGTTCAGAGTAAAATACCAACGGGAGATCGCTTTAAGGTTTCAGTCAAAGTGACACATAGCCTTTGGATTTTTTCATCAATTTCATCCCCCAATCTCCAGTATTGATAATTAACTGTCTAATGACATATTTTTAATAAAGACAAGAAGAAAAATTTTACCATTGTTTTAAACACTTTACTTTTACATGATAGAAAATGCATTTTTCATTGTGGTTTTAATGCTATAAGTTAGAGTAAAATGTTCCATTTGTGTCTATAGGAACTATCGTGTCTGAGTAAGCTTTGGTCTCACCTGCTGAATGACGTCAGGGTAAAGCATAGGCAGCCTCTCTGCGATGAGGGCCAGGCCTCCCATGCCTGCAAAGACCTGCAGCGGTGACTGGATTGGGTTGGTCTCCAGCAGGGACTCGTCAGTGCTGACGTCCACACACTCTTCACCGGGGGTCATGGGCTCCTCCTCAGGACAGCTGTTCAGTAAGTCACAGTGCTCCACTGCAAGCACAGCAAAGAGACGACCCATTGTACCTTCGTGCTCCGTAACCTGTTAGTGCAGCGTTTGTCTGCAAGCATCAAATCACTGAAGTGGGAGAAACTGATGAAATCATCCATTGAAGATAATAAAGAAGGACAAAGGCAGAACGCACCCCACCTTCACTGGTGCCGACCCATCGGTGTTTGCTCTGACAATACGGCCATGCAGATTTATGAAAAGATTTGAAAAAAGCTGTGGGGAATTTATCATTCATCTTTCAGTCATTATGGCTAACCGAGGAGAGAATCGGCGATGATTCTTCATCCACCAGACATTCTTCTGTGGATCCTTGTTATGTTCCAAAGAGTACTTCACTAATCCTCCTCTTCAGTCTACATTTACTCCTGAAAACCTGAGAGCTCATTGCCTTTTCAATCATTTCTCAAGTGTACAAAGGTTGTTTGGGAAGGAAAAATGAGCCTCGAAAGTTTTAGGGACCATTTGTAACAAAAACATTACTGAAGTGCATGTGGGCAGACAACAGTCAGGATCATTTCTTTAAAGGGCAAAAATTGTTTTATAACATATTTAGCTGACAGTAAATTTACTGATCAAGGACAGACAGCGATGGGCCAGTGGTGGACGTGAAATTAGATGATTTAATGAGACCATGTGAATTCAGCCAGCGCAAGAGGAAGGGCATACTGGTTAAATAAAGGGAATCACAGACCTCGTGAAATGGTGAGTGTTTGAACAGTAGGAAGACTTAAGATTTGGGGAGTTTCTGCAAGTTAATTGGAGGGAAAAGTGGCGAGTCAGAACCGGATCATTGGGAAAGTCAAGGTTGAAGAACAAGGAGGGGTTGTGAAAAGAAAAGCTCCCAAACAATCATCCTCCTTCATCAAGGGCTGTGAGCACTGAGTCTACATACTCACAAAGAGAAGAAGACTACAGTCAAACAGCAGTGAAAATATTCTGTCCCTACCAACTTTTAATGACATATACAACATTAAAACCACCTGCCTGTTGTTGTTTTGGTCCCTCTCAGGCCAACAACACAGCTCTGAGCGTCAGGACACAAGCAGGAGACCTCTAAGGGTCTCCTGTGGTACCTGGCACCCAAACATAGGCAGTGGATCCTTTGCGTGTTGTGGGGTGGGTGGTGGGGCCTCTGTTCTGTCCATGATTGTATTACATTTCATGAAGAGTCAACTGGATGGGGATCTGTAGACCAGAGAGGCCTGCAAACAAAGTGAGCTCATACCTAGGATATTTTTCTGTTGTCTGGCTTCACTAACAATCACGCTAAGGTGTAACACAAAGCTGTTTATCAACTCCATAATTCCATGCAGGATTTCCCAAAAGTATCTGTGAAGCCTGTTGTTGCACATGGCCAATCACGAACATGCCAGGTCTGCTGGCAGCAGAGTGAACTTTAAGACAAATATGCAGAAATCTATAATCATTATTTGTGTAAATGTGTTGGGATCACCAGATTATCGAATCAGTCTCGTCCTTTGTCGGTACTTCAATAAAAATGAAGAACTCTATCCAACAGTCTTGACCATTTTGACCATCTATTTCATCATGAACATGCAGAACGAGTCACTAACACTGTCCCTTCACTGCCTGGCCGGACACACTACCTGTGTTCAGAGCTCTTAGATTGTTTGTAATAAATCCAATAGAAACGGACCAGAACAATAAGTCAACTACACTGCAGGTGTCGGTATGACCATTAATCTGACCGATAGCCAGGTTCCTAGAAAATATCAAGGTAAGAGGAAACCTTTGTCGGATGACTCCACAGACCTCAGCTGTAAATCCTGAGTTCTAGTATTACTATTTTGAAAAGAACATAATTAATGTACCGTGTATTGAGTAAGAGACATTTTGGAAACATTGAGAGTATACCATGGGCTGTAAATGAATACTAAAACTTTGGTTCACAGGGATATTAATATTTCAACTGTTGTCCTCAGGACTGCAGAGCTAATGGTTTGGTACCTTTCTCAGTGCGCAGCCTCTTGAAGGAGTCTGTTTTGGAGAGGCCAGGATCAGAGATGACCTTGGAGCCCAGTTTGACTGTCAGATTGATGGACTGGTAGCCCTGAGGCAGCTTGCGGTCGTACAAGAGTGTCAGCAACTGTGCGAGAGTCATCTCAGGTGGGAGGGGTTGACCTAGAAGGGGACGAAAGGCCGTTATTATATGAACTATAAGTCTGCCTCAAACAGTGAGCTGCAGACGCACTTTTACACGTCATACCTGGAAGCAGCTTGTGGTAGAGGTGGAAGACGGGCACGCTGATGGTTTTGGCTGAAGGGTCCACACCAGATGAAGCAGTCAACTTGTCACTCATCACACGGCCCCTCCTTGACGGAGGTCGGGGAGGGGTTGAAAGAGCTCGCTTCGACTGAGACTTCAAGCCTGATATCAGAGAAAGGAATTATGGAACAATTACAGGCCCATTAGTCTCAATGAAGCAGTAACAGTACAACTAAAAATTAATACAAGCTAATATTTGAGTTTGATCACAATGCAGACTTTTGTTTTACTTAATTTCAGGACATGAAGCGGTTCAGGTGTGCTGAGCTGATTACTCGCAGCTGTTGATTCCTCATCAGTGGCTGTATTTAAGAGACAGATCCTGATCTGCTCGTCGCCAGAACGTCTCGTTCCCACTAAGGTAAACCTCGATCGCTCCCTACGTCCTGATTACTTCGACTTCCTTGTTTCCATGTTCTTCGCGTCCGATTCTCCTAGTTCTGCTCTAGTGATTTTTCGTTGCTACTTTGATCCCGTGGTTCCAAGTATTACTAGAGATTTTCTGTTCAGTACTTTGCTCAGCCTTCCTAGCATTGCTAGCAATCTTTTGTTTGTACTTTTTCTAACACCTTCCTGGAGTTTCCAGTTTAATCGTTGTTTTGTTGTTCCAGCCCTGCCGGAACTGGAGAGCTCAGCCACCACAGCCGTGTCCAGGCCTGGTGTTCTTTGTTACTTTGTTCGGTTTTGATTCTTGTTTCTGTTAAATAAATTTGTTTTGTACTTTAACCCCTGAGCTTCCTGTGTCCGCTTGTGGGTCCAGACTCCGCACGTCACAGGATGACTGAGAACCTTCACGGACATCACAATGCAGACATTTCTATTGTAAGAGCTCAGCTTATACAGTATATCTATGAAAGATGCTTGCTTTTGCTAGCTCTTTGAAACTGATCATAAGACGGTGAGTGAAACATAGGTACCACATTTTTTTACTCTACTGGACTGTAGTTATCCAACAGCCAAACACATTTTGACACAATCACTATGACATTACCAGAGCAAACGTGTTAACACGTTAATTAACACCAGCTGTTAGATAGCATCATAGTTTTTCCACAAACGGAGCCTCTAAAATCTGCTCTTTAAGTGCCCCAATGTGATGCCTTTAACTGTAAAATGTGCAAAATACACTGATTCTGATAATCAGAAAAATGTTGAATACTAAATTTGATAACTGATCCGGATGATAAGCACTTGTCCTGTAGTGTACAGCATATACAGTATGGACATGTACATTTATGATGACGTTTTACTTGTACTTTTTCTACTTAAAAGTCCACCTGAAACGGATGTTGGAGAGTATCTAACTGCCGTCACGAAACAGAAGGTGCGACACTATCGTTGAGATCAATATGGATAGCTGGTAACTACAGCTACGGACGGCTGGATGCCTTGACACTATTGGATGAAACTGGCTTGTTCATGGAGAAGTAATTTCAAATGACATGAAAACAATATTGGACTTTATTATAAAAATACAAAAAAATATTTTTTTTGGCATATATGGCTCAATAGGTATGATCAAGGATGTGATGTAAATGAGTAAATTACAGTTTTTCATTTCAGGTGGACTTTAAGCACATTCATTGCCAGTTTAGCTGACTAAGTAATTTTTCAGCATGAAATCTTTACTTCAACTCTACTGTGAGTTTTGGCGCTTGTTATAATATTGACGACAAGATGTGGGGGCCAACAGGATGGCGTTTTGGTGATAGATCCAAGTACCTGAAGCCACGACGACGCTGTAGTTGTCCTGGAAGCCATTATCTGCCTTCATCTTCTCCTTCTCCTCGTGATTCTTCTTCTCTTTGTCCTCCTTCTGCTCATTGATCAGCTTGGCTGTAATACTGGGTGTGTCTGTTTAGGCAAACAGAAGAGAGCAGTGAACCACATGAGTAACATATTCTTCTGTGGAACTAGGATTTAGTAATTTTGCATTCATTTGTTGATATATTGTTATGTATTGTAGGACTTAGAAAGCGGGAATTTCTAATTCGGTGCATGCGGAAGTGCACGGGTAGCAGATGATGTGTCACACAGAAACACATCTCTATAACAGCAGCAGTGTATCAGGTATTTTATCAGCTGTTCAGAGTCTGAGGGGGTGAGTCACTGAGCTATTAATCATGTCCACACACCACTGAAAGCAAACAGGCAGTACTGCAGCTCATAGCATTACTGCTAGACTGCTGACCTTCAACATGCACAGTACTACACCACAAGGGCACGTGGCAGAAGCACAGATTAATGTCTGGGATATAATCTGGGTCTTATCTGGGTTGTAATTATAGCCAAAGGTACAACCGGTACAAAGGCAACGCTGAAATGTGAGGAAGTGTTTTTCTTCCATTGATCCAAAGTTATGCAACTCCAGGTCAAAAGCACACATGAAGATGGTTCTCAGATGCGAAAGACTCACGCACTGAGGTGATATGTCATCTCCAGCTGTTAGGCTCTATGTAGCCACACAGCTAAAAGCACTGATCCAACTCTTTTTCTGTGTGGCAGCTGAGTTTTCTGTACTGAAACATACCAGATACCCGGTCCAGGACCTCAGCCAGCGTGGTGGAGATGGGCAGGTGCAGAGTGCGGTACTTGTGGCCTGCTCCATACGTGGGATGCTGGATCAGGTGGCTGGTGGCATTGATGCGTCCTTTGTACAACTGAAAAGGAATGAAAACAGTTTTGTGTAAACAAAATATGAAAATCTGCTTAGTTAAATTAAAATTTGAGCATCTTACGGCGTGGATGTATTACTTGACTTTATTGGACCCACCAATTCTATCCGAAAGTGCAACGTGCACTTTGTGTGACACTAAAACCAAGATTATCATCATGTTTGGTTACTTTTATTTTGGGTTTTGCCCTCCCCTTCCCATTCCTTTTCTTTAATCAGATGTAAACCGTGTGAGGGATTATTCTGGCATTTCAGTAATTTAACAAAGAAGGTTCTCCTCTGACCTTTAAAAATAAAAAAAATCTTGTTAAATACAAACTGGTCGTAAGGGAGAGGACGGGCTGACACAAAGCTAAAAACAGAACAAGAAATGAGGGATTATTAGGCTCCTGGTAATGGCGGCAGCATGCGGTGTGGCTCTTCATTACCACAAGAAAAGCGATAAACTTTTCAAAAGAAAAAAAAAAAGAAAATTTGGTCAACAAAACAGGAACCGATCAAAAAAAACAGCTTAAATTCTGTATAAGCACCTGATGTTCAAAATGACTCCTAGGAAATCGAAGATTTCAGGAGAGATTATTTTTAATTAATTGTATGTTGTTATTTTAAGATTAGACTGAGAAAGATAAAACAATCAAGGAATCGATAAATGAATTATGGAACAGGTGGAGTTTTGTGTTTCTGAGGTGAAATACTGTACCAAAATCTATCAAATATCTGCTGCATCTGGAACTGAGACTATCTGGAAAACAACCCCCAAATAATAATGTGCATATTCAATAAACCAAAAAAAAAAGTGAGGGGAATAATATGAGGCGTTCCTTGAGAAACTCTTCAACAAGGTATTTAAAATTTTTCGGGACTTTAGTATTGATTTATTATTGATTTGTTTCCTTTTGTTTCCCTTTTAGTGATAAACGTGTTTGTTGCTGGCTTTAAAATAAAAAAAAGGATCAAAAGATTAAAAAAAAATGTTCAAAAGATTAAAAAAAAAACATTCAAACTAACCAGTAAATACGAAATAAGGGCTGCTGATCTGATAGCTTCACCGTGCGTCGAGGACAAGACAGAAGACAAGGTTGCCTCTTATCTGACACTCTTGTTGTTGTAGAATTAGAAACAAACATTTCTAGAATTAAAAAAAATAGGGGCCGTTTACATAGAAATGTATTTAACTGAAAAGACAGAATCATTGTTCTGGCTGTTCCTATAAAGTTGACAGCGTTTTCAGAGGCTGGAAATGCAAGCTTTTGAAACTAGGTTTGAATGAAGTCTTTTGAAAACACCTTCCCTACCAACCCTCCTTAGAAATAATTTGTGTTGAACAAACCTAAAATTTAAACTTGGATTTAAACAACTTTATATGCAGATTATGCTTTTTTTTTTTTTTTTTTTTTTGCATCTCAAAGATTCTTTGTGTTGTATTTCTATGATGTACTGAGATTGTCAAATAAATGATCTGAACTGTGTTAATCCCATCAAATTTTTATTATTGTTATCTTTATGTTTACTTCTTTTTCTCCTATCTTTTGTGTCCAATTGTAGTGTCATTTTTGTGAGTATGTGGTATGTCATCATCTCATGTTTATAGGTGCTTGCCTGTATTGACACAGAGTGTATGAGGCAACGAAAATCCCAAAATCATAAATAAATAAAAAATTTAAGGAGTAAATCAATATTACATCCAATGCGCGATAACCTGAAGATAAAATTAAGTGTGGCTGTTAACTTATAGAATGTAAAAAACCGATCCCTCGCTCTCCATGCTATATTCTCTGCCATCAGAAAGGAAAAAGAGCAGATGTCCAACCTACCGGACAGGGAGACTGTAGGAACACTGACACCTTCTCGTCCTCCAGCATGAGCTGCAGGAAGAGCCTTCGGATGAAGCCTGAGATGTTACCAGAGATGGGCATGTTACTGCGTTGGGGTGCAGACTGGAAGAGCTCACAGAGGACCTGCAGAAAGAAAAACAGACACACATGAATACATCCAATGCAGATCTGTCATTGATAAAACTATTATTGATATGACAGAAATTTTAATCATATACAACATTTCCAAATATGACTGATAACATCATTTTGGATGCACTCACACTGGACCATCTGTACCGTGCCGTAACGAAAGATGTAAGAAGACCAGTGTTAGCGCTCCATGCCCTGCTTAAGTATAGCAGGCTTCCTAGGCCCTGGCACGGCGGGTGTACTTTGGCATGGTACGGTTGCTCATGCACGAGTGCAAGCACGCAACACAGTAAGGACAATATATCTGAATACCTCCTTCGTCTCCCACTGTCTCTGCAAAAATCAATGGCCACGTTGCAAAATCGATAAATATGCGAATGTGAGCGTTCTGTATCTGAAGAAAAAGACTCCACATGAGCCACACAGTAAAGTTGCATTGTGTTCGCCCAACGTGATAATGTAATTACAAGTAGTAACGGCACTCAGACACACGATTGTGAGAGCAGGCCAGCAGGGGAGGGGGGGCAATCGTGTTAAGTCACACCACAAAACAACTGGGCCAAGGATGAGTGTGTCCTTTAAGAAAACGTGTGTGTGTTTGGAATGGGAAAAGTCTAAAATGAAGATTTATTACAACAGTAATTCAGAGAAGTGAAAGCTGACCTGTGCCATGAGCCGCTGGTTGTTGGGGTGGCAGGATATACACTGGAGAAAGAAAGCCACAGTGGCGTTCTCCAGAGCCGTCCTCTGCTGCGTGGTGAGTCCTCCTGTCTGGCCAGAAGAAGCCAGGGAGAAGCGTGACCCTAATGGATGAGGCTGCGAGGCTGGAGCAGCCGTAGAACCAAAGCCCATAGGCTGACTCCCTGCACTCGCACTGGAATGACACAGCAGGAAAAGCAGCGCAGTCCAAAGTGGATTGACCTCTGGTCCTCCCAGCCAGTCTTTCATGGCGTGACTGTTGCCAACTTCTGTCAAGAAGCGCAGCACCGGAGCAGCCAGCTCTGCAGCCAGAGGCGGTCGGTTGTGGGAGTGGTACTGATGTGGGTGATGCCGTCTCTCGACCTGCGCAGCAGGCACGGGCAGGTCGGCACTGGCCAGGAGGCCAATACAGAACTGGGCCAGGCTGCGGACCAGAAGTGAGGGTAAACCTGAGTCCAGCAGTTGCTCTATGGCTCGTGGGGACTGGGAGGCAGCTGCCAGCGTGGTTAACTGGGACTCGGACAGATTAATGGGGGGTCTGGCGTGCTTGGAGTCATCTGTAAGGCCTGCAGTGGTGGTGTTGGCGTCGTGCTGCTTCTTGCCGTCATCGGTGATGGCGAGGTGGTGGTGCTGGGCTGGAGAGTGGCTGGTGCTGGGCACTGAGACAATTCCCATCCACGACATGAGCAGGGAGAAGTAGCTGGGGTGAATGTGACACATGGAGCAGAGCAGGCTGTCCACAGCTTTCTTCAGCACGATGTTGCATGGCAGTGACATGGACCAGTTGTAGAGCAACCTGCAAGGACGGAAAATCAGGTACATCAATCTGTGCCGCCTCTCAAAAGGCTGAAGTATATCGTTAAAAGTGTTACTATTTGGCATTAATCGCAAACATCTACTCCGTTTTTCATTAAAGAACAGCAGCAGATCTTCAGATTGTTTGATCCTATGTGCTTTTTCATTTCATGTGCCACTTTTAAACATTTTCAAAACACCATAAATTTCAGCCCAGCTGTTTAACATTATATCTGAGAAATCTCAGCAACAGTGGTGTAAATCTACATGAAATTGCACACATGTATGGTTTTAACACTCAGAGACAACTATGACTCACTCAAAGAGATCTCTGTTGAGCAGCTCATGCAGGTCATAGTCAACAGGCAGTTCGTAGCTGTGCCACAGGATGGCGGCCACACAGTGGAGGTGGGACGGCGACGGCATGAGGAGGCCATACTCCCTTGACGAAGCTGATGAAGAGCAAGCACCAGAACCAACGTATCCCATTGGGCCGCTCATCTTGTGGGCCGCCACCCGCGAGGAGTCATGGACCCACTGGAGAAGAGCCTGTATCCTGGAGGATTGAAATTCAGAACACACTTTGATAAATGTCTCATTCTTCTCAGGTCCTGCCTGGTGCCTAATGGTGGAATTTATATGCAAAAACACAAACATATGACAGCAAAAGATGACAAAGAGAGTGTAAGGACACATTTTACTATCAGAACGTGAGTCTGTCTGGAAAATCACCTTGAGGGAACTCAGTTTCTCGTTGGTTGCTATTCTTACTTAGGGCAGCTTAATGACAGTTTCAGTCAAGATAAAAACTGGTTGTTGATGTACCTGTCTTTGGTTCCAGCGTCCTGTGTGGTGCCCATCAGGTACAGAATGTCAATGGTGGAGTCTGACGAAAGGCCATTTAGTCGCCCAAACAGAAGAGGACTGTTCAAATCTACAGAAAGAGCAGCAAAGAATAAAATATGGATGCTATCATGGGAGAAACACAAGGTTTCACAGGTTAGACATTTTTAATCCACTGTGACCCACCAGGAAAATTACAGAACACATATCAGAGACAGGCTTCACAACAGTAGAGGTCTCTTTATTTTCTTATTATTTTCTTATTTTCTTTCTTTATTATTTTAATAGTTATAGAGAATGTTGGTGTTTGTGTGAAAGAAAAGCCCGGTCTGAACCCAAGCAGATATTCAAACATCACATTCAATTGTTTTTACTTTGTTTTTATTTCTA
>KV751317.1:705551-718002 GCA_001698575.1 Mola mola | reverse complement strand
TAATAAAAAAATATGAGTATCAGCCTTTAGGTGAGTATAGAAGACTACAGAGCAAAATATTCAAGTTGTGAGGCATGGCAAACAAAAAGATTTTTACTAAGAATGCCCTCAAACAAAACTTGAATTGGCTTTTGTAAAGACTATTAAACACTAATAATATAATTTCAGGGGATCTTACTTGATGTTATGAATATGCATATTTCTGAAACGTTCTGATGTGTGTAAGATCGTGTAGACGTGCTGCCTGTGATCAACAGTCACAGAGATGCACCTGTGGATGACTCACTGGCAGGATCGGTGCCAGAGGCAGCGCAGTTCCTCAGGAGAATGTCAATGAGTCTGAGTCCTATGCGAGTAGACTGCAAGCCGATCTTGACCAGCACAGCTTCGATGTTAGGGGAGTGCATGCCGCAGTAAGGTGACATGAGCAGCGCTGCACAGGTCTGCAGCAGGTTTGCTGTAGGTGCTGCAGCACTGGCCATCATGGTCTCTAGGTCACTGACGTGGGTCAGACAATGATGGAGAAGTCGCAGCCACCCAATGCTGTAAAGGAGAGAGAAAAGGTTACAACAAGGCTCATGTCCAAACACAAACAGACTGTCGGTCCAGGATCACCTGGTTTTAGAGACTTGGTCCTCAGAAGGTAGGAAGGGGTTGTTCACTGTTGCAGAGGATGTATTGCCAAAAGCCGTCAGACCCAACAGTTTGATCTGGGACAGGCCCAGTGTGCTGGCATCACGAGGACGGTGTAGCCGCAGGCAAACAGCAGAGGCAACCTCCGCCTTCACCAACTGGATCTTTATGTATGTTAGGCCGCTGGTGATGACCGGCGTGGAGAGCGGCAACATGTTGACCCCGTCAGCGCTGATCTCCACCGAAACCGAAGAGGGGCATGCTTGTTGTTAACAGGAGGTGGACGCAGCAAAACACACAAAAATGCCAAATGAGTTTCATCAAGTGTGATGGGAAAAACTTCTGGTTGAAAAAAAAAAAAAAGCAAGGAAATAGACTTTCCAAAAATAATTCTATATAATTTTTAAGATGAGTTTTGTGAATAAACTGGGTGCAACTCACTGGCCAGAGAGGCAAGGTGAGGCTGGATGTGTAGCTCCTTCAACAGCACGGCAGCTGGAAGGTGGATGATGAGATCGCACCAGGCCTCCTCAGGCAGGAAGATGTATGACCAGGCTGCCGAGCGGGCACGGCGGTGGGGCGGCGTGGCTTGGAGGAGGACTTCAGCTGGCTGTGCTGTTGGGCTGCTGGATGTGATAGTGCCTGTGAGTGAACAAACAGATTGATAACGGCTTAGTAGTTTTATTTTTAAAGTCTACTAAGTTCTCTAAGTGCTTGACGTTTGTAACATTCACCAATTTAAACAGTGTTGAAGTGTAGTATCATCTGAGTTAGAGTGAAGAAACTATTCACACACGTTCACACACTGATCGGGAGCAAGTTGGGGTTCTGTGTCTAGTCCGAGGACACTTCGACACACTGACTGCAGGGTCAGGAATTGATCACAAGACAACCCCTGAGTCACGGCTGCTCAGGGGCCAGAAATTTAGTGCAAAATAATGTAACATTAGTAACCTAAAGGAGCAAAGTTGTGGAGGCCCTCAGCGTTGTCGGGTTCTGATGTCATCACTCTGGCCTTCAGGTTGCCATCTGCTGCCTTTCCAGGACCTGAATCTAAAAACTTCATGATGGTGGACACCATGCTCCGTGCCGTGTTCACGATAGCCCGGGTGCTGGTCACCATGTTGTTACAGATCAACTGGACACCACCTGGTAAAACACAAAGACAACTATCAATCAACAAATTTTACAGAACCAAAAGGGATGTGACATAAATGGTGCAACTTGTCTTCTGGGCAGCTTATTTCTTATCTAGTTTTTTACTTCATTTACATTAGAACTTCCGGGTCATAAATTGGTGAAGATGCCCCAATACAATCAAGCTAGTACAGCAGATGAGACAAAACTACTTGTGAGTCATGTGTGGGCTGAGAGTTTGGTGTAACAAAAGACCTTGTTGAGGGGCACTGCAGCCCTCACAGGAACGAGACAGTGGTTGGGTTTCTCATATGCAACGTTGCAGAGATATTTCATATAGTAATAGCCTGTTGCAGCTCATTGCTGAGTTGGGTCCAATATTTCAGAGACCGACTTGGCTACCCTGCTGGTGGAAAAAGCTCTGCTTCACTGTCATAGTGTACTATCAGGAAATTAGACATCATTTCCTGATCAACACTTTACTGTTACCCTTAAACTCTGCCACTCAGCACTCACTCTGTCTCTTGCTGGGGGTTGTTGACTTAGTTTTATTCCCTAAAACTGGCTACCCTACCAAAGACTGCTTGCAGATTACTGAAGCAAAGAGCTGCATCTCAGACTACAATTAGCAATTAGTCCAAGTGGACATTGGTGCCACTAACAAGTAGGCACAAAAACACATCAGAAGTTAAGGGTAAGTTAATTTGGTTAAGAAAACAAAAGTAAGTAACTACCCATGTCATGGAAGGCCTTGAGAGCCTCACTGGTGTCCAACACTCGCAGGATGAACCAGAGAAGGGGCTCCGACAGCTGACAGGTGGAAAGAGACCCCTGCAAAATGTAAATAAATCCAGATGTCAAAGTTGTGGCACTATATTGTATTTAGTCAAGGCTTGATTTATTTGCAAAGCCCAGACACCAGTGTCACATGCTCACCTGTCTGCCCATGTAACCACAGGCCATGTATGTGAGGATGGGCTGTAACATGACCTGGACTGAGGTGGCCCTCTTGCTTAGGGTGGTGAGGATGGTGAAGAGGCCATCCCCCACTGAGATGGCATCCAGACCTCCATGGAAATTCTCATGTTTGGTCAGATGGAGACCGCTGGCTCCTGAGAAACACAGACAAGAGACACTCAAGACTTATACTGCCAAAATTTAGATTTTCAAGTTCTAAGTTCATGAAGGGAGCACTTGCCAAAAAGTTAAATTTTACTCTTTATCAAATTTTTGTATATCCATATGATACACAAACGGACCAGTTTTTAAACATCTGGATTAAACATACCCAAAAAGGATATTTAAACATTTCATTTGGGTGCTATCTGGCCGTTCTGTCACACCCAATCCATGATTTATTTCCTCACTCCTGACAGGGGGGCTAATTTTAAAGTTTTTGTCGATACCAACGACTTAAAGTGATAAGTGGGCTCTACAGAGGCCCAACTAAATAAAATGAAAATACCAACCAGTTCCAAATTAGGTGCAAGTTTTTAGGAGGCTTGGGGCATCATAAAGTTTCATAATATGCATGAAAAAAAAATAATTTAAGGCTTTGAAAGTTGGTTTTAGCTCCGCTGTACTCACTAGTGAGTTGACTCTGCTGTTTAGCAATGAGTAGGGGTATACAGTGAGTTTATCAGATTTTTTTCACTGAAAACAGCTGCCTGCTACTGCTAGAAATGAGGCAAAGCTGAAAGAAGCTGAACTAGCAGCAGGTCACCTATAGATCACCTTACCTATGATCATGGCCATGGCACTGCTGTTGCATTGACCCAGAGCAGACAAGATCTGGCTCATAATTTGCTGATTGGCAAGCACGAGGTCGGCAACACCTGCAGGAGGACCTTGAGTGGATGCAGATCCAGCAGCCAAGCTTTCTTTGCTGCCACAGACCTTCTCCTCATCTGAGACGCTGCTGTCAGCTGCTCCACTGCCGGCTGGTGGTAGGCGTCCACTGAACTCTCTGTCCCCTGACAGGGGCAGTTGCACCAGCACGTTCACCAGCTTGATGAGGTCAAACATCAGCTGGTCACGCGTTGTTTCGCCACAGACGGCCTTTGCGTCCCCTGGCCGGATAATGTTGGCAAACAGGCCACCGAAACAGGCCCGGGCTCCCACAGTGCTGTCTGAGCCGCTGCGGGAAACCAGTTTATCGGAGCACGTTATGTAGTGGTGAACCAAGAAGGTGATGGACTCTATGACCGAGGAGATTGTGGCCACAGACACCACCTCAAAGTTTTGCTCTAGAGTAAACTCCAGCAGCTTCACCTGGGCGTCCAATGGACCCTGGCCTGACTGGAACGGACCCCTAAATGGTTAGGAAGGACCATTAATACTCTTTGTACTGTCTACTGATATTTTTCATTTTCTAATTGTTTACAAAGTTAACATGTAAAACGGAAACATGGCTGAGTGAATTCCTGAAATACCTCTCAGTGGACAGAATGTGTATGAGTTTGAGCAGAAACTCGCTGAACATCTGTGGACAGGTGGAGGACAGGTGGACCTGCAGGCGGCTCAAAAACTCGTGCATAGCCTGGGTGGCAGTCGGCCCCACCTGAGAGCTGTGTTGGCTCGTCCCATTTGTGCTGCTGCCTGACAGGAAGCGCACGAGGACTTGGACTAGGGTGGGATCCGACACCATCTGCTGTGCTGTGCTTTCATGACAGCTCATGCCGTTGTTGGAGGCTGGAAGTTAAAGCATGAATTATATGATTAACTGAGCGGTAGAGAATAACTAAACTAAAGCACAGCAAGTGCAAAAACTTGGTACCAAAAACAAAACAAAACAAAACAAAAAAAACATCTAGTACTATGATCATTTGACATTTTATGTGCTGCCCTCTGCTGGAAACATCTGCACCTACAGGTGTCTGTATGTAGTCACCCAATCAGAATTTTACTTTAAATGTTTGATTCTGATTGAGATAGCAATCAAATAGCCTTTTTTTTAAATTTTTTTTTTTTTACAGAGGCTGCAAAGATTTCTGCATGGTGGGTCTAACTATTGTGTCATATTGTTATCATGTGAAAATACTTTCTTCATCATTAAAAAACCTAAACCAAAAGTGGATTGTTGGGAGTTGTGTGTTGGAAGTTTTGCGAGTGGTGTGTGTGGGCGACAAAGTGAAGCACACAACTTCTCAAAGATGCTGATATAAAACTATGGTGACAAACACGTACAACAGTTCCTGAGAGAAGATCTAAAGCTCACCGCTGCTCTACACCTTAATAACATTTACTACATCTTCAGTGTGAGAACAGCCTCCTGTCTCTCTGAGTTTTTATATGTGCTGATGAAACTGATGGAAGGCAGTAAAAACTGACCGCAGGCTGGCATGTTGGTCATCAGAGTGAGAGAGTGCAGCACCAGACACCAGGTTCTCAGAGACGTGTTGGGGTACCACGCCAGCACTGTCAGGAAACTGCAGATGGATGCTGAATACATACACACACACAACAAATTTAGACTAGAAATCACATTATATAACAGTATTGATTAGGGACAATTGGTTCATTTTAAATTTCAACAATTCAAATCTAATTAATTTTCCACCTTACTTACTCACAAACTACTTTTGTATATATGTTCCTTCAGTTCTTACACACATACTAAGACCCCATCCCTCCCCTTTTTGTGTGTCTCTCTGTCTGTTCTGTTTTTCATTAGCAGAATGTTTGACAAATTATAAAGATCAAATAATGAATCAGATTAAACAACAGTCTTATATTTAATTAAATCAACTGAAATTTCAGGGTCCTGACCTTGGTTCAGCGGGATAGTGGGCACTCGGCTGGCATTAAACAAAAAGATGTCTGATCCGCTCTCTTCACCGCCAGCAGAACACGTGTTGAGACTGAGTGTTAACCAGAGCTGCAACAGGGACTCGAGCTGAGAGGGGCAAAAAAAAAACTTTATGCTCTAAATAAGACTGCGCTGAGTTTAAAAGAATTACATGCTGAAGAAATACACTAAAAAGAATTTTGCATGAAATCAGCAGTGACCCTGACTTTGGCACCACATCACATGCTGTGTGAGCTCAACACGTGATTTTTTTTTTACCGTTTACACATTGACCTTTAAAGTAGATTCTATTCTTCTAAGGTTGACGGTGGCACAGCAGCTAACAGCAGGGAGGCATACTGTGATTTGGTCGATTAGCGGGTGAAAATGTTTAAGTTGAGGTTAAGTTGAGGAACAACTCCAGGTGAGAGGCAGACAGCAGGTGTGGGCTTTCTAATAGCTCCCTGGTTCTCTGCCTGAGTGTTAAAGTTTACCATGTTAGACCAAAGGGTTACTTCCCTGTGCCTTCTGGTCAGGGAATGGGTACTGACTGTGGTATGCGGCAGCAGTTCAGAGTATCCACCCTTTTTGGAGTCCTTGGAAAGTGTGTTGGCAGGCACCCCTACTGGGGACTCCATTGTTCATTGTCTAGGAGACTTCAACGCTCACGTGGGCAATGACAGCAAGACCTGGAAGGGTGTGACTGGGAGGAACGGCCTGCGCAATTTGAACCCGAGCAGTGTTCAGCTATTGGATTTCTGTGCTACCTGCAGTTTGTTCATAACAAATACCATGTTCAGCCATAAGTGCACTTGGCACCAGGTCACCCTAGGTCGACAGTCAATGAGCAATTTTGCAATCGTATCATCTGATCTGCAGCCATATGTGCTGAACACTTGGGTGAAGAGAGGAGCAGAGTTGTCAACTGATCATCAGCTGGTGGTGAGTTGGATCAGGTGGTGTGGGAGGATTCCAGATCAATCAGAGAGGCAAAAGCGTGTAGAGTGGTTCTGCTGGGAACGTCTAGCTGAGGACCCTGTCAAAATGGCTTGTGGGACTCCTGAGGCAGCAGGTAGCTGCCAGCAGGCCAAGCAATCTGCGGCTCAGGCAGTCGCGTGGCAAAAACCCGGGTGTGGGAAGTTTGGTGAGGCCATGGAACAAGTCTTGCAGTTGGCGCAGAGGAAATTCTGACAAACTGTTCAGGAGGGGGAAGTGGCACCCCGTCCACAGGGTATTCAGTGTGGGAGGGGAGCTGCTGAGCTCAACTGAGTGTATAGTCGGATGGTGGGAGGAATACTTTGAATGTTATCTCCACAAATCCACCAACAAGCAGCTTCTACAGGGTTTGTTGGACATATTCACCACAAGTCTGCATGGAAGAAACTCAAACATGAAGTCCTTATATGAAGTACTCTTTTACTGGTCCTGTTTACATGATGGATGCTGAATATTGTGCTGACCTGTACGTGGTGGACCTGCAGCATGGAAAAGAGCTTGTTGAAGCAGGCACTTAACATGGTGATGGATGAGGGCTGGACCAACAGACTGCTGCCTGGAGGTGACCCTCCTCCATGGAGAGCCCGGAGCAGGGAGTCATCAGTCCCATTTGATGCCTGGCTCGCTGAATCACAAAACCAGCCAGTTTTATAGCAGAACAGAAACAGACGTCCAATCCAAGCCAAGGCTGTTTACATGTAAATGCTAATGTGTCTATGTGCTGGGTTACCTGTGGAGGAGTTTGAAGTGAGGGCTTGCAGAATGGAATCAGCCTGCAGAGTTGCCATCATTTTGAGCATCAGTTCAGCTTGCTGCTCCAGGCCCACCTCTAATCGGGCATCCAGTGCTGAGAAAGGCAGAGGTTAAGGGTTAGAATGTTTATGTGGTCAGGTCACGACTACAATCCAGCCTGTACTCACCCTGTGACACGGAGACTGACAGACTCTGTGACCCAGGCTTTTCAGCAGCAGCTGGAGGTTTGGACACTGGGATCCCAACCCCTCCAACGTATGGGTTGTACCCATAGGTGCCATAGTCAGCCCCCCAGTAGTCATACCAAGTGCTGCTTATAGGCTGTGGACAGAAAAATAAGACGGAAGAGATAAGACAAATGAGCAAAATGATTAGAATGTCTTTTATGTAATTTTCTCACTTCATATCTTCATTACGTCCTGATTTAATTAATTACTGAGAGACATAATCTAAATAAAGCTGTCATTACTGCGGCGTTAATCAGAATAACATTACATAATTAACTACAAGACCTCAGGTAGCTGCTATTGCCAAATGTTTGAATCAACTGAACATATGAACAAAACACCAGTGTGACCTGACACTGACCAACAGAGTATTAGGATTGCTCTAAAGACACAAGCTTATACTATGCAAATTAGGAATACTTATATCAGAAACTCATTAGATTCAATTTCTCCTAATTCCTTAGTTTACCACTGTAACTTTTCCTGTGAAGTTCTTTCTTTATCTCTTACTCAAATATTAATACATAAAAAAACTGTAAAAACTGAATAAGCTTAGCCTCATAATTAGATTTGGACCCCTGCAGTTACTCTGTTATAAGTATAGTAATAAACTTTTTGCAGTCCCATTTACTGAGTTAGTAAACAGTTAGTATATACTGATTCCCTCAGTACAGAATTGAGAACCAAGAAATTAGTTAAAAAAGAAACTCAAAGAGAAGACAAAATATAATTCACATACCTTAAACACTTTGGCAGCAAGAGGATCTTTTTCCAAATCAATATCTAAAGGATCAATATCAACATCCATCAGGTCTTGCAGCAAGTCAAAGTCTATGTCTTTATCTTTTTCCAAAGATGACAGAGGTGGAGCACCTTTGGATAATGAAAACACCTTTAATATCTCCATGTAAGTAGAGTAAGAACACACAAGCACGAGAAACTGTCACGTTACTGAGCTACTTCAATGTTAATTTCAAAGTTATTAACCCTTTTACTCCTCCACACATAAAACACAGCAGTGACCAAAATCAGCATTCTAAATAGGATCACAGGGAAGGGAGATGAGTGATGTCCAAACTATACATGGAGAGGTAGTGTCAACGACATTCATGTATGTATTCATTCGATGGAATCCCTGCCTAACCACCTCAGGTGGACTGAAATACCTTGGGAATATCTCACAGACATGCAGGACGTCAAGATACAATTCTCAAAAAGTCATGTGTGTGAAAACCCAATTAAGGGACACAGCACACAGCAGTCGTGTCATTTTCTTCTATTGGCTAATGTGCAATGGATGTCGCCATTTGCATTAAGAAGAAGCACAGAGAAAGCAGCAGACATCTCCACTGAGCTCCTTTCATTGCGACCTCTGCAGATCTGGATCTGGTTTGGGCCTCAACCGAAGGGGCATCAAAGCAGATGATGATGAACGTATTGATTTATAAAAACAAAGGAGTTTATCGGGTAGAAAAATGTCTCGTCTTTTTACAGTATTTAAGTACGTTCAATCCCAGGATTTGTAAATCAATGTTTGCTATTGATGATTTTTGGAAATCGGGGCAACACTTGGACTTGGTCCTAAAATCTTCCAGGTTTAACATACCTCGTCCTCATCCTTTAGCAACAGCATGTTGTCTGCTCCTTCAGTCTGTAACTGAGGCACAGCGACTAAACGTTTCTTATGAACAATTTTATGGTCAGGCTATTACGAAGAGTGAAATAGGCCAATAAAACTTTGATTCTGTGAGGTTTGGAGTGTCAACAAGACAAATCCAAAGGAGCCAATTGCTGAATATTGAGTTTTGTGTCTCAGCGTCCTGACCGTGCTGCATATCCAGGTATGACGTTGTTTCTCGTAGTCACCAAAAGGCCAAAGACACTTGGTTACATTTTTAAATCTTTCACTCACAAAGGATCAGCTAATTTATTGATATCACACATAAACCCGACCAGTGGATAAAAACGGTTAAACACAGATACTAAAAGAGAAATTGTAATGATAATAAGCATGGGGTGATATAGTCATCAGTTTGTGGACAGTCTAGAGCAACACGTCCACCCAGGAACTTTGAAATACACATACAGAGGAAAACCCAGTAGTACCTGAAATGATATCAGGCACCATGGCCTCATCAATGCTTTCTACCAACGGGATGGAAGGTGGCTGGGGCAGGGAGTCATCGGAATCAGCCCCCACCGAGGAGGACGACGCACAGGCCTCCTCGCAAACCACCTCGTCCATTCCATCCAAAGAGACTGGAGACAATAGCTCACCTAGGAGACAGCCAGGTTCACATCAAACTACGCGCAAAGGTCAAGGTTTAGAATTGAACATACAATCTGAACAAGAAAAATTGCATTTTCTTGTAAAAAATGCATGTGGATGCTGGTTGCTGAAATAAAACTGCTGACAGAATTTGTTGAATTGCAGAAATGTGAAATGAGGAAACAAAAAATGAATAAGCTATAATCTGAGTGGATATTTTTTCCTCTTTGATGTTTTTTTCATTCTATATTAAATAAAAGACTGTTACAACAAAGTTACTCTAATAAATATTTATGGGTCAAGGAAGATTCATACATTATTTTACTGCAATCTCACCGAAACAAAAAGCAAGCAATTTGTTTCATTTGTCCATGCATCCTCTGCAGATGTCAAGAAACATTAATCTATTCTATTTCACCACTGTGCTGCAAACAGAGAAAACCCAAAACAAAGCTAATGGTGTTGGAGGAGGCCAAGCAGTAAATGTGCTGCCGTGGCACAGATACACCACCTCAAAAACTCGGCATCATCATTTCATGTGCAAAAGATATCCTTCTCTCAAAAGACACTACACTGATTTCTCCATTGCTCCCATAATAAAAGCAGTTTTGGCACCACTGTTGTTATGGTAACCTCACAACCTTATCTAATTTTGACATTATGCATTTTTGACCCTCATTAAATATGATCATGCCAAAGGAAGGATTGGCTTACTGGATCTTTAATGTTAATTCTAAGAGTAATGGTTAGAAGATGTGTTGAGCAGTTTTCAAAAAAAGCTGTGATCAGGTCAGGTCAGCCCAAGCCTGCCCAAGCGCATGTTTCTCTCCCTGCTGCCTTAACACAGAAATACTGAGGTATAACAGAATAATTCATACAAACACTCTGTCCAGTAAAGAACAAAAACACACCTGCCAGGATGTCCTGTAGCATACACGTGAGCGAGTACTGAGCCCATGCACCCCCCCAGGAGATGTCCCCCCGGTTGAAGTCAGTCCCCACCAGCAGAAGCAGTAGACGCTCCAGTTGCTGTTCAGTCACCACCTCACATAGGTGGATTGTTGGTCTGGTGGCATTCGCTATCCTGGCGAGGACCTGAGGGGTTGACAAGTACCTCAGTGATTGGTATTTGGAGATTACAACACTAAAGAAGTCTATATGCAGGTATCAGACACCTTGCAGACAAAGAGCAGCAGATCAGCATGGCAGGTGAAGTCCATGGAGAGCAGGAACAGGGCCAGTTTCTGCACTACAGAGATGCAGCACTCATGGGACAGTGTGAAAGGCAGATGCTCTATTTCTGGGACTTCTTTAGCTGCCGTGGACTCGGTGTCCAACGTGGAGCGGGGCCATTCGGCTGTCCGCCGCAGACGGATCAGATCTTTAAAGTGCTTCAAGAAGAGGAGACACGAAATTATGAGACATTAATGTAGTGTAATTGATGAGATATACACACTTCTTTTCAAACAACTCCAGAGTAACCCAGTAAAACGATGGCATTGTGGCTGTGAGAGCTGCACAAGTGAGCACTAATTCACCAACCAGTGACATTATAAAGACTGATTGATCCATTATTAATATGAGAAGTGCTTCTCATGGTGTCCACTCCCTTTATGGACTCCACAGAAAGCTGTGTCAACACCAGTCACACCATGTCCCATTACAGACAAACTGATGGCCCCAAATAAAAAACAACGATCAATAAGAATAAAATTACAGCCATAGCATTAACAATCACAACACACAGAGTCTTTCCCATACAAAACATACAAGGTCTCTTCTGCGCTGAGCGTGTGTTACTGTGCGCTGAACATAAGGCAGCAAACAATAAGCTCACCTTGGATGTGGCTTGTTTGAGCTTGGCCTGCTCCACCAACAGTTTGTAAGAGGAACCTTTGTTGCTCTGAATCTTCTCCTTCTCAATCTGCTCCACCAAAGCTTTTTGTTTGGCTTTCAACAGATTTAACTGCTGCAATAAAAAGGACATGGTTAATATAAACACTGCCGCTTCAAATCAAAGCCAGACGAGAGGAATATTTTCTGCAGCACAATGAAAAATCTGATAATTTGCAAAGTCTTTGTCGAAAGTAAAAGTTGACTAATTATCATAATGGCTTTTAAAAATCCACAATTCATCAACTACCAGCAGGAAAGTGTACTGGTGTTTGAATTTTATACATTTACCTGCTTGTGGTGGACGAGTTGTTTGCGGATCTTGCGGGAATAGAGACGATCCAGGCTGCTGCTGCCTTTGGCTGACCTGCTGTAATTCTGAGACTGAAGGTTGTTATTAATGAAGCTCCACTGAATACCTAAACAACACAACAAAAACAGCATTCAGTTCACTCATGTGGGGAAAGAAGGATATTTCACACACAGCTGCTGGAAGCAGCAGAACAAGTGTCAACAACAGGAAGAAAACACAACACCTGTTGTGAGATCTAGGATAAAGAATAAAAGAAATGAAACATTACATAGAAATCAAGTGTTTTGTATGAAGCCTTGTAGTTGTGTCGTTTTCCAGACATTCAATATTCAGAATATGTACATACAACTTGTGAGTAGCATCGAGTATAACACAATCATAGACCATGTGAAAAGGAACGGTTAAACCTCATCAGAGTTAAAGGAAAACTGTGTAGCTGATCT
>KV751317.1:686416-699874 GCA_001698575.1 Mola mola | reverse complement strand
CCATTAGTGACAGAAGAGCAGGTAACCGCTGTGATCCATTATTTTTGCATTGTCTTCTTTAAGTTTCTCTACACAGGTAGTATGTTGTTGGCCACACTGTGAGAATTCCCTTCATTTTCCACTGCTATCTGCATGACTAGCTGTACTAAACAATCTGCCTGCAGTTATAGCAGTAAACATTGAAAATTAAAGCACAATATCATGACAAAGATAAAATGTTTTGATGATTTCATGTAACCTGTAGAAATGTAACACAAAACCTAACTAAGTTTAAACATTTCCCCACTTTAAATGTTCCACTACCACTTCGCCACACACTTCAAACACACGCAGTGTCAAATCTAACACTTTCACTTTCGTTCTGCCTCTGGTTCCATTTTCAGGTCTGAGAAACTTCAGTGCTTTCTAGCGAACCAGCCTGCATTCAGTGTAAGTGGAACCAAAGTTCATAAGGCCGATGTCACCATCGGAGGGCGTTACTTAATGCGTAACGCATTTTTAAAAAAAATTATTACATTTTGTTCTGGCGTTCTTGCAAATTGACCCTTTGCCAACTCGTCCGACGGCTTTGTTTTGCAGGTGCTGCCCGAAACTCGGGGACGCCCAAATCATAACCATTTTGTCTCCTCTGCAGACCACTGAACAACTTTCTTCAATGTAGATTTGGTCTTCGTCCATCTTTGTCTCTCGTCTTCTAGTTTTTGTTTACTGGTGGTGACAACCAACATGACAACTTCCAGATAATAAGACACGCCCACCGAAAGCATCACTGAAACTTCACCAAAGACGTCAAGGTTCGCAAGGACGAACCAGCTATTTTTTGGTTCCCATGTGAACCAACTTTTCGGGTTCCGAACCTAAAAATTTCTTAGTGTGAACGCTCTGGCCGGTTCAAAAGTAGGTGCAGGGAACCAGAACCGGCACGGAGTCGCATTGGTGTGAAAGCGCTAATGTAGTGTCTCTGTTTGTCTGTTGACTTGTCTTTCACCTGCTGCTGCAGCTTCAGCAGCTGCTGCTGTTTCTCCTGCAGAACCTGCAGCTGCTGTTCTGCAGACACCATGGCATGAGACAACGACTGGAGAGCCACCTGGGCTGCAGAGCTCAGAGCGGTGGAAGCTTCACCAACCGTTCCAGCGGACAGGCCACCCACCGTCGGCGTTACTCCAAAGGTACTCACTGGGATTAAGAAGACAGGTCAGACAATGGCCATTTCACAAGCCACAGACAAGTGTACTGAAAGAAAAGTAACCCTCACCAGTGAACATGCTGGCGTCGTCTCGCTCCACCCGTGTGCCATCACTGGTAGAGATACAAGTAAAGTGCAAAGGCTCCACCTCGAGGAGTCCTGTTAGTGCTGTGAAGCTGCCCTCTGCAGCTGCACAGCTGCTCACTTTTCCATTCCCTGGAGGACAAAAACATCTGCTTTAAAAACAAACAGTGTTTTATCTGTTCACAGTCACCTTGGAGAAAATTTAACACACTTTTTGTGGCAGCACCAGCACACTGTGACAGTTCTACATACATAATCTCAACTTCATTCTAATGGTATGCTGCCACCTAAATTGGATTTATCTGTCCTACAAACATTATTTATGAGCTGACTGAGGTTCTAAAGATGTTGCTCGCCTCATTATCAGGTGAACAGTGTATCATCCTGTTTAACATGTTTCCCTGGTGTTCAAAGCCCAAAGTGTTCAGCCCCGCAAAGAGCAACATCCGAAGGTCAGCAGATTAACATGTCATAGTGAGAGTCGGGGCATAGCTAATACCTGAGAGAATGTCAGAGAGGTCAATCTCATCTGACTGGACCCCAATGCTGCTGTTGAAGGCGTTCTTACAGGAGGATCCACTGACTTCCAAGTCAAAGAGCACTGGGTCAAATGGAGAGCTGTACAGGCCGTACCTGAAGGACGAGGACAGGAGGTGAGAGGGCTTGTGTTTAAGGAAAACATCAAGAAGTTAGGACCCCTAATGAGACAATTCCAAGTAATGTCCAAGTGAAAGTTGCTTCAGCAGTCTTCGAAACCATCTATTAAGTCTGAACAACAGAATAAAAAGCATTTGTGCATCATTATCCTGAAAAGGATGGACAGCACCCTTGAAATTAAGAGCTGGTCACGTACCGAGTCTGAAGCAGAGCCTCAAGTGGGGTGAGGCGGTCCTGCAGCTGACGAGAGATGGCTGTCAGCAGGGAGGCACAGGCCGTGCTGCAGCCCGCAAGGTCCTCTTCCTTCACATAGTTCAGCAACACAAAGTACCAAAAAACTGAGCCTGAAGGCAGAAAGGCCAGAAAGTCAAACTGCGGCATTATGCCCAGGGCAGAGAGGAGGGAGAGGTGTTACCTGGTTGTCAGGTACTTACCACCTGTTGCTGCTGCAGGCAAGTAAGGCATATTGTCTAGCAGAGCCTTCAACAGACTCACACCAAAACACTGCTGACTTGGGTCCCCTTTCCCATTACTATATAAAGAAATAAAACACCACGCTCAGTTAGTAATCTGTTGTAGAATGATCCACAAAGAACCACTAAGGGAACACAATGACCCACATCAGGACGTATAGCATTTGTAAGGAGTTCTGCTTTTGCTTTCAGTTTGTTTGAGGTTAATATGGTGGAAAATACAAAGATATGGATGTAAGTAATCAAGGAAGTCTGCTTCAATACAGAGAAGACATTCTTCTTCACAGTATCCTGTGTATAAAAAAAAGTCAAAAAAAGTCAAAATGAGTGTACGTGAAAGATTACCCACCCTGATGAGCAGGTGGCACCCTGCGAGTTCATCACCTGTGTAAGAATGTGTGTGTGAATGCAGATTCGTAGCACTTTAAGTGGTCAAGATGATGAGTTTATTTCCAATTACCAAGACCCGATGACATACCAAAACTAACTCCTGACAACAACTTTGCCAGTTTTATTGAGTTAAAGTTTAGTGACACTTCAGTCAATGTGCAACGCCCCATTCCACTAAGCCATCAATTCACAATAATTAACAGTACCGGTAACAGCAGAAGAAAACCAAAGAAAATAATTCTACTTTCCATGGTCTATTTTGACTCTGGTGTGCAGAGAAAGAGTCAGACCACTGGATCCTCGTACTCTTAACACCCAGGGGAGGGATTGTATTCTGGAAAGCTAGTCAGCTGTGTAGGTGGTTGGGTGCGCATCTTTTAGATCGACATCCAAAACACTCTGGTTTGAAAGATTATGAAAGATAATGAAAAACCAGGCAAAGCCTACAAAGAATCTGACCGTAATATTAAATTACAACATGTCAGGTTTTTGGGGTCATCATGTTGCCTTAGTGGCAAGCTAAAAGTGCATCACTGAAATCAACTGTGTTTCTCACCTAATACAAAGTGCAAGAAACCGAGCACATTTGTGCGCTATGCTTCGACCGGCCTCAAAGAAACACATCCGCACAATATCTCTTAGCCGCGTCCGGGTTTTCGCCAGCAGGCCAGCCTTCCCTTCTCTCAAGCTGAAAAGACACCACAGCATTTATGACTTGTCGTTGAAAAATGTCACAGGAGAAGTAATGTGTCGGTCCTTTCTGATGTATCCTACCTCCAGGATCCGCTGGAGAAAACCCCAGCCAGCCAACAGAGAATGTCTAAGATGAGGCTTCTTGCATGCTCGGTGGTGGGGCAGCCCTCTGTCCTTCCACAGAGAGCGTCCAGCAGCTTCTCATGGAAGTCTGGAAACTGCAGCATAGCAAAGCGTTGGACCCTAAAAGGAATGAAAGTACAGAGCAGCCTGATTTTAAGTTTCCATTTTCAACATGTACATTGGAGAAAAACAAGATATAAGGAGACAGTCAGCTGACTGAATGTGTATTCAGCTTAACACTCAATGACCTCAGTGTTTCCTTTGGAAAAAGTTCTCTTAACTCTAGACATGCACATATCCAACAACTTGTCACTAAGGATGTGAGGGGGCCTGGATATTTATATTTTTGTTTTTAAAGCTGTGGCATCAGATATGATCATTGTGCATAGAGTCCTTTCTTTGAACCCATTTCAGCCTTATTACTGCATAATGCTGAATTGAACGCGTGCCTCGATGCAAAAGCTTAGAAAAGGATGGGAGGAAAACTTTGGTTATTCCCTAAAAGATAATACACGGGACTCTACTTAAACTTGTTAATTCATCCTCCATATGTGCGGGTCACTGTTTAAATCAATTCAAAGCCAAACTATCATCTATGAACCCCAGGATTGGCCCATAATGTGTTAAATGTAAAACTGCTGAAGCTTCGCTCATCCATATGTACTGGTCATGTGTTCGGCATAAAATTGGAACCAAATACCCTGATTGCTCTGTTTGGGGTAGTTTAGAGATACAATTAAGTGCAGACTAACAATGTACTCTCTTTTGTCTACCTTATAGCCGGGCAAGCAATACTGCTCAGGTGGAGGATGCGTTCCCACCCACTCATACAGTGGCTAGGTGAAGTTATGTACGTCTTAAAATTTAAGATTAGATACTCACTTTATAATTCAAATGGGAAATTTCTGAAAGCTTGGGGCTGTTTTTTTAAACACATTCCAGACTCTTTAGAGGCTTGACTCTTAGGTGCAGATGGACAACGATGTACACTGTTCATTCACTCTGCGCAGACAGTTGATAGTATAGTTTACTGGCAGTGACTGGAGCAGGATTATTTTATTTTTTATTTGTGTATATTTTTGTCATATCTTTACATTCTTACATATTCATTCTCTTTTTATTTGTGATTGTTCTTAATGTTTTATGAAGACAAACATTTTTGTTGTTATTCTCAAAGGATATTAGTCCTTTTTAATGATTATTCAGCACAGTTTTTTTGTTATACCTTATGAAAACTTCAATAAAAAGATTTTGACTTAAAGCTGTAGCATCACCAGACAAATCTCTCTGTATTTCACAGTAAATCTTACAAAACAATCCCGTAGAGGTTCACCGGTACTGATGTGTTTTAACAAAGAGAAAAAGGGGGATCAACAGTAAAGACAAGGTAGCCTCTGGCCATTCCCTAAATGCTACAGAAACTACAAGTACATCAGAGTGGCAACTAAATATATAATGCTGAATAATCATGTTTTCTTACTGACTAATGCTGATCATGGCAAGTGTAAACATCCCAGCACTGATCTGACCTTTCTTTGAGGACCGATGTCTTCTTAAACCTCCTGATCGTAACTGAAACTTCTTGCAGAAGGTCACAGCCTCGCAGGTTTTCTACTTTCTTTGAGGGTGCTGGGCTCTCTGTTTTCACTGCAGAAACCTTTTCCTACACACACACAATAAAAACACACTGAATATTTTGTGTAGAGACGATGCCTGTGGACTCTCATCACTCACATTGAGAGAATTACATATAGTTTTAAAGGAAAGAATGAATAAAGGTCTGAGATACCTAAGTCCAATTAGAGGTTTGTGACAAATTGGAGTGAATTCCCTCTAGATTTTGCAGTTCTGCTGTTAGTGGTGTAAAGTGAGCACCTGACTGCTTTAAAACAGAGACATGAACTCAAAAGACAAGAGGCTGTAAGTTTGTACCTTGGAGGCCTGGGCCCTCTGCAGCAGGGTGGACAGAGAGTGGGCTTTGGTGCCCTGAGGTTTGGCACTGGGGATTTTTAACACAGGCCGGGGGTTCTCCTCTATACCCCTGTCACTCACTGCTTTGATGTGCACCAGGAAGGAGCGGTACTTCCCTCCTGCCATGCCTGCAGTGAAGGTGGACCAGGACAACAGAGAAACACTGATACACTCAATACCTCGAGACGATTTCAGACAGCATCAGTCTGATCAAAAAACCTGGTCAGGGGTCAGTGAGCAACATCACAGAATCAGAATCATTCAACTGTGGTTACCTTTGACCAGTTTGGCGCTGGTGAGACTGAGCATGCCAGCGTGGCCAGATAGGTCCAGCCCACTGGCCAGCCACACAGGGCCACATAGAATGTCCTCCTTGTGGTCCTCCAGAAACGGGCACAGCATGGAGCCTACAGCAAACACACGACACAGGATTTTATTCAGGGTGAATGTTACACATGTGTAAAGGTTCATAAGTTGACCAATTTCTGCCCAAAGACTCACAGAAGACAGTAATGACTTTTAATACATTATTTCAAGGCAAGCTGGCCATTAACATAGCTTATGAAAAACCTAAAGCAAAGAACGATAAACATTCCTTGTAGATTAATTTAACACGTGAACAGTGAGTTGTAATTTTTTCCCTCTGGGTCATACCTAAAAATAAATAAATAACTTTTTCTCGCACGAACAAACCTCAATCACTCGAGCTGTGCAAAAAATATTAATACAGCTGATTATTGCAGCCATTTATTCCCCCCTTTCTCTACACATTCCTATAAGGCATGTTTCTAACTTCACACCTTCCCCGGAGTCCCTGCCCTTTCTCGTTTCATCGGTCTACAGCCTGCTGGCTGATGGAGACGTGATCATGTGGCTCATGATTGTAGACTGGGATCACCTAAGACCGTCTTTCTATGGAGGATGGGAACTCATTTGACTTGGATTCTAGTCTGGATGGCCATCGACTACACTTCTGGATCAACAGACTACACTCACTTTTGGACCAATTGAATACACCTGCTCCTAGATCAACAATTTATCGATCTCACATAGTCTTGGACTCATGGATTTCATATATTTTAACATGTTTCAACAACATTCTCATTAATCTGTCATTGTCACACATTGTTGTTTTCGGTGCATGTCATGTCCGTCCCAGGAAGAAGGATCCCGTTTCTTAGGTTTGTTAATTTTCCCCGTTCAGGGTTTTTTAAGTTTTTCCTCACCTGGTTCGAGGGTCTAAGGGCAGAGGGGGTCACATCAGTTTCTAAAAGCCCTCTGTGACAAATTGTAATTTTTGATCTAGGTTGTATAAATATAATTTGATTGATTGATTATTTTCCGTATTACGGGTACAGTTACTCACTCATGCATTATTTTCATGTAACGTTGAGTGCATGTCAGTTCAGTGCGTTCATGCTTTTAATGACACTCTGCAGTACATTAACTTCTAATAAACTAATGGAAAAGAGATAACACAACAATGTGATATATATATTAGATTTCAGGGTGGGACACAGCAAGTCTCATTTTCAGCTCTATTTTTATACTTGCAGTGGGGGGAAAAGGTGAGGTCCTTGCTGAAACACAGCTCATCAATCATTATAATCCATAAAGTGAAACTTGAAATCCTGTCATCTGATAAAATTCCCTGTACAGGCAGTGATGTACTTACCTGATGTCTCCTCTATGTCCATGAACTGGATGTCCTCTGTGAATTCCTGCAGCAGAGGCCGGCCATTCCTCTCCCCATTGACATGAAGAATGTTGGAGAGGGGGAACGAGATCTGTCTGTCTACTGCTGTCTCTGTTAAAGACATGGAGATAGGGGGTATTATATAAAAAAAACCTCCCATTTTGTTTAAGTTGATATTGGAAAGACAAAAATAACATCTTGCATCATCTAACTTAAAAAAACTATTGAATATGAACAATAATTAAAAGTTTTAAAGCCGCGCCCTCACCACTGACTTTGCCCAGCCCAGGTGCTTTGTTCTTCAGTAAAGTGACCTGGATCTGAGGAATGTTGATGATGTTGGTATTCAGCACAAACTTGAAGTCTACATGACCCACCATGCAGGCCTTGGGCAGCACCAGCTCAAACACGTGCTCATCCCAGCTGGAGCTGCAGGGGGAACACAGCAGTATTCAGCCTACAGCATCTCAGCAGAAAGCATCCAGTCCAGACATCAGTCCACACAAAGTAGATCTGACACAACGAACTATAGCGTTACCATTAAAACTTACCAGTTAATCTGCAGTATTACTGATGTAACAAATAAATGGAAATAGTTGAAATGAGGAGGGGACTAATACCCTTTAACAGCACCGCATGTGTTACTTGGAAGCATACTGTACCACACATACAGTGTACATTACACACATTGTATGACATTTAGAGCCCATGTTTAACAAACACTTTTACAGGTATAGTACTTGTACAGTTAGGTCCAGAAGTATTTGGACAGTGACACAGTATCATTTTCCCTCCATAAGCCCCCACAATGGATCTGACATAAAAGAATCAAGATGTGATCGAAGTGCAAACTTCCGCCTTTAATTTAAGAGGTTTCACAAAAATATACTATTTAGGATTTTTTGAGTCATTTTATGCAGAGTTCCTCAATTTTCCATAGTCCGTTCCAACCATAGTTTTCAATACTTGGATAAAAATCTTTTGCAGCAAATGATTGCTTGAAGTCTAGAGCCCATGGACATCACCAAATTCTGAGGTTCCTCCACGGAGATGCTTTGTGAGGACTTCACTGCAGCCACCTTGGTTGCAGCTTGTTCATGGGTCTTTCTGCCTTAAGTTTTGTTTTCAGTAACTGAAAAGCAGCTCTGTTGGGTTGAGATCAGGTGACTGACTTGGCCATTGAAAAATATTCATTTTCTTTCCCTTCAAAAAATTTTGAGCTGCTTTTGCAGGATATTTAGTGTCATTAACCATGTGTGCTGTGAAGCGCCGTCAGTTTTGTAGCATTTGGCTGAATGTGAGCAGATAGTATAGCCATATACACCTCAGAATTCATCCTGATCCATCTGTCAGCACTCACATCATCAATAAACAACAGTGAGTTTGTTCCATTGGTAGCCATACATTTCCATCCCATAACACTGCGTCCACCGTGTTTGACACATGATATGGTGCTTTGCCTCATCAGCTGTTCCTTTCCTTCTACAGACTTCTCTCTTCCCATCATTCAGATACAAGTTTATTTTGCTTCCATCAGTCCAAAGAACCTAATTCCAGGTTTTGGAGGCTTTTTTAGATGTTTCCTTACAAAGTCTGATCTGTCCTTCCTGTTCTTGAATGAACCAGTGGTTTGCACCTTGTAGTGAACTCTCTGTATTTACATTCATGAAGGCGTCTCTTGGTTGGAGACTTTGACGATGATACGCCGACCTTCTCCAGAGTGTTCTTGACTTGACTCAATGTTGTAAAGGGGTTATTCTTCACCAGGGATCCACTTTACTGGTCTCCCAGACCTTTTGATGTTGTTGAGTTCACCACTGCATTCTTTCTTTTTAAGAATGAACCAAACGGTTTGGACACTGAAAGTTTTTTGCTATCTCTCTGATAGATTTATTTTGTTTTTCAGTCTAATGACGGCCTCCTTCTCTTGCATTGGTATCTCCCTAGACCAGGGGTCGGCAACCTTCAACACTCAAAGAGCCATTTGGACCCGTTTCCCACAGAAAAGAACACACTGGGAGCCACAAACCCCTTTGACATCTAAAATGAAGATACTGCATATATCGTTTTTTACCTCTATGCTATGTATAAAAAACTATAGTGTGTTGCATTTATGAAATGAAAGACTGCTACAGAGAACACGAAATTTTATTCATGCATATGACAAATCCTGTTGAACTATTACATTTATTATATTGTTTGTTTCCATGATCTTTGTTTTTGTAGTTCTTTCTTTCTTTACCGTTACTTTTGCTAGTTATGGGTACTAAGGGCAACTTTGCTTTTATATGAAAAATGACGTATTGATACATTTTTTGATCAATACGAAAGAAAAACATATGACGAAAAATTCAGTTTACGTCACATACAAAAACATTTTGAACTCTGAAAAAAAAGTTTGTTGAACATTCCTTAAAAATAAAATACTCATTTTTACATCATTTTGAGTTCTCCTCGTATTCACTAAATAAAAAGCCGAACTTAAATGATCCAACTGCCGTCTGCTTATACTCAATAGCAAGGAGTATGTGCTGCAATGCACTGTGGGAGTTCAGTGTTTTTGGTTGATGTTAGAACCATGAGTGTGATTGGTGTGGCATTCCATGTTATTCAGTTTTTGTGTAGCTCTTGCTTATTCACTGTTAAGTGAATAGTTGCCGCTATTCTGAGGCAGTGAGCGTGTAATATGAAGGACTTTGATCAGCGTCCTTACTCCACATAGCTCGCCACAGGGAGCCACTGGTTGCCGACCCCTGCCCTAGACTTTGTATTGATAACTCCAGTCAAACAGCTGATACAACAGCTAAGACAAAATTATACAAACTGTGTCACCTTCCAACTACTTCTGGACCTAAATCTACGCATGTGCCTGAAATTATCAATAATGGCACGAAAAGGTACCTGTCACTCTGAAGCTTCCAGGTGCGTGTGTGTTGGGCTGCATCTCCATGGTGCTGTTGGTGAAGGTGTTGTGGGTGGCGTCGCTGCTGCTGCTCCTGCTGCACCTCCACCCAGCACGGTGGCACCGTTGCAGAGAAGCGGGGAGTCAATGTCTCGAAGCAAGTCAGCTCCACGAGCGACATCAGCCTTTCCGTGATTAGTGGCTGGTCCACGAGGAGGTCCACTCCTGAACAGACACGATAAAACATTAGAACAACAGAAATTAAGTGAACAATGAAATGTGAAATTCAGTTAATGGCGTTTTCTATCATTTCTACCTGTGATCCCAGGACTAGAGGGGTTTGAGGAGGGCTTGGCCCCCTCATGCAGCAGTTCAGCCCCTTTCAAAAGGGGGGCGTCAATAAACATGTCACCATCATCAATATCTTCGCAAACACCTCCAATTTGAAGGAAATGAAGTTCTCCACCTTCACAAGAGAGCATAAACAAAATAAGTATTTACAAATTCTTTTACTTTTATTTGAATGCAAACTAGTTATAGCTAATACTAATTAATCTACATATTACCTCTACAATGAATTATAATGTACCTATACAATCATTTATACAAACTCTGTTCACATAGTTGACAAAGTGTATTCGACAGCAAAGCATGGGATTCAAACTTTCTGAAGGAGGTAACTTTATATTTCTCTAACTCTTTAAAAGCAATATATCAATTTAAGATTACATACTCATTTTAAAGCACATGGGGAATGACCACAAAACAATCTGTTTGATATCACCACAATATAAAATGTACACTAAATGTCCATGTGTATAACTAAACAAAAATCCCTGGTGAACAAACTATAGATGATACTAAGCCTCTGCAAACTGGCTGACTATTGTGGTAGCCCCCCAGCCAGTGCCATAATCTGGCAAAACAAAGTCAGCTTTCAGTGCCAACATGCGGTTCCACTTTGGTTATAAGCAAGCTTTGCAAAGCTACAGTCAAATATTCAGGAAATACAACCAATTTGGAGTGTCACAAAACAAGATAACAAAATCAACTGGCAGCTCTGCAACGTCAGCCTAAACCAATGAACTCAAGACAAATTCCACTGGATGTTAGCACAAACAAGCTTCGTCTACCTCAGCACTACAAAGAAGATAATGAAGTCAGTTGTGCTTTTCATTTGTAAAGATTTCCAGCCATATAGTGTGGTTGAAAACCCAGACTTCAGATATATGATAAACACGATGGAGATTTTGTTGGTTATGAAGTGAGAAAGTTGTTAAGACCTGGTGAAGGAGTCTGTGTTGCAATAAAGGTGATTTGTTAAGTGGGTTTTGTATTGTTTTTTGTAGTTTAATGTGCTCTCTGTTGTTGGATGTCATGTTGCACATCTGCTGGAAGACATGTAAACAGGTTTTTCTGACAGCACGACAAAAAAAAAATACAGAGGCCTGAACATTTGCAACCTGTGTAGCACTCTTAAGGATTTTGAAGAAACATTTAGCAGAAAATCAAGGACTACTGACAGAAACACGTTCCTCATGGGTTGATAATACAAATATATGATGCTCTGTCGTGGACATAGAGTAAATACAATTCAATACAAATGCAGATTTCCAGTGGTACTTTCTCTTTAAAAACATGCCAGCCGCTCCGGCTCAATCACAGTTGTGTGTCCAAGGCAGAGTGGACATGCTTGGTGCAGGTAGAGCTTCCCTTCCATTGACACCTGTTTTTTTTAAGCAAGGCAGTGTTTGAAAACTGGCTGAAGGGGCAGCCGCTTTCTCAAACATCCAGCCAGCACATTCACCCTGGCTTCACTCCAGCAGCAGAGAGCAAGTCCGGAGCACGGACGAAGGGGACTGCATAACAGCAGCGTAGGGTTTACTAATACATAAACTTATATTTTCAGTTCTATTTTTCTGTTTAAAAATGTAGAATATTTGAATATATACTGTATTTAATTGTATCGCAATATATCGACATATGATATTGTGACCCCTATATCAGGACACGTATGACATCGAGGTCCTTGCCCAAATATAGCCCTGAATGTTAGTGTTCCTCTACATGGCTTCGGAATACTGCAGATAAATTTCTTGTCATTTATTAAGAAAAAATTAAAAAATTGTTGCACATTTTGTTTTGTTTTTGAAACAGAATAATACTGATAACCTATTCTTAACAAAACACATTCAAAGACACCTGATCATAGCTAGCTATACACCTATAATTAATTGTCTGCATTTTTCCTTTGCCACAGATCTACTGTATTTTTTTTTAAATATACTTAAAAATTACTACTCAAAAAAACAGCATGGAGGGAGTGCTGCTTTGTCTCTTTAAAACTTCAAAACTGTTTTAAAACAACTTGGACAGACCAGGCTTATGCACTTGGTTGATATGTCCTCCCTTACTATCACACACTGCTGCCCAAAATACTAACAAGAGCATCATAGATGGCTTAAAACTCGGCTGAAAACAGTCCCCAATAAACACACCACAGTAATGTTAGTTTAAAAATAAAATGGTAAGTTGTTTAAGGATATGAGCATCTATAGTTTACATACTTGACATACTTAGGACTTGGGGCTTACATAATGTGATGGACTCATAATGATGATTTGGGAGTCAGGACTTAGGCTGACAATAAGACAAATACACCTGCCCTATCTCTTCTCTTCATTTTTTTAAATAACAGGAGCACAAAAAAGTTTGTCAGTGTAAACATTCATACGGGAATTTTTTAAAATCCTTCATCAGAGAAAGTCATCTCCAGCTGATCTGCAACAGAAGCACAGCTGTCTGCTCGGCCACTGGTGCAAGAAGGAAACACTCACCTTTCGTACAGGCACAAAGCCGGTCAGTCCCAGAGCAATAGGTAACTGAGACAAAGGGGTCCGTCTCATCTGCTGACCCCTCTATCTTAGGTGGTTCCACCTTGGCCAGGACTTCCAACGTGGACAGGTCCATTATCATAATGTACCCGGCCCGTGTGGTCACCACAAGGTGGCCCAAGCCTGACACCTCTAACTGCTTGCTTTCTTTGTGGCACGAGGCAGAGATGGGTGGACTGGGGAGAGTAGCACTGCTGCTGGTTGTGGATGCTCCACATGCATTCCCAGTTCCAGAGCCAACAGAGCCTACTGAGCCTACCGGGCCCATTCCAAACCCAGATGAGCCAGTTTTCGAGGCAGAGGGGAAAACCTCCTCTGGAGCTTCCTCACTGTCATCCTCCCTGGTATCAAGCACATCCGGAGGAAGCAATATCAGAGAGGTGATGGCA
>KV751317.1:665132-686399 GCA_001698575.1 Mola mola | reverse complement strand
GTAACAATACGGGTTGAGTAGTTGAGCTTGTAGAGTGCAAGATATCCTCCACTCCCACCACTCAGGGACCTCTGCTGCTGCTGCTGGTCTCCTGGGGGCAGTATTAGGGGTGTCTGAGGTGTTGACCCACCTTGGTGGTGGCCGTCCACACCATTGGCAACTTGCGATAGAGGCTCTCCTTTGCGCTGGCTGCACAGAGCAGAGTGCAGTCGGTTGAGATTGTTAAGCGCTTCTACTTGGTTCGTAGCACTCAAAGATTCAGCCCCACATGGCTGAAGGCCAACCAGAAGGTGCACACCGTCCCAGCAGGGCGTGATGGAGTCCACATAAAGATTCTCCTCTTCTAACTGTTTCGGGAGCCTCAAGCACTGCACCAGTGCTCCAGGTCGAGGCGGTGTGGAGATGGTTGCAGCAGCCAGTGTGCTCCATTTGTCCACGTGACCATCCAAACCTGCCAGGTTAGTTGCTGCATCAGCAAACTGCTGAATATACGTGATGGGGGGATCCTGAAGAAGAAGCTGCTCGTGTGTGTCAAACTCCATTTCTATAATCTGTGGCACAGTGAAACCCTCCTCATGGAGCCCCTTGCTCATTAGGTTGTTCATCTGAGCAAATACCTGCCCTGAGGACTTGTCATCCACTTCTCGGACACTATACAGCAGAAGCACAGGTATACTTCTGCGTGTAGTAACCAGAGAAGAGGGGCTTGGAGGTTGGGAACCTGCTAGGTTGGAAAAGCCCTGCTCCTGGGCCTCACTCTGAGGGCTGCAGGTCTCTATCTCCATGGGGCCGTGATCCTGTAAAGGCCCTGTGTAGAGGGGCTCAGGGCCCTGAGTCCTAAGGGGACCATCTGTGGTCCTGCATGTTGTAGCTGAGGCTGTGGGTGGGGGTCCAGCCATGGGGGTGCTGGATGCTGAGCAGTAGCTGAGCAGTCCTCCAGCTAAAAGGCAGGGGAAGGGAATGCTGTGGTGGTCAGCGGCCTTGTCCTTTGCTTTGGCCTGACTGTGGGTATTGGTTTGATTCAATGAGGGATTGGCACCCAGCTCCTCCAGGTCCTTGACTGTGTCCTCCAGTACACTGGCTACCACCTCCCACTGGAGCTTCTCTGGCTGCTGGAGTACACTCAGTGCTGTCACCCCTAGGTTCAGATCCATGCTCTCCCACTGAGACTGATGGCCTGAAAACAAAGCAAGAGGTCTGAGCTTTTTGCCAGTACCGTGGAGGGAGACAACACCTTGATGAGACTTTTGTTAACTCAGGGGATCATCAGCCCTTAGAATGACAATAATGACAGTTATGTCTTCATACCTGTAACAGACTCTGACCGTGAATGCTCATCACTGTCTGAATCTTCCAACTGGTCGTCACTGGAAGAGAATAATCGATTCAAACAAAATATGAATTTAAAAAAACAAAAAAAACCAACATAGAGCTTCTCAATGACTGATTTATTCTGTCTTAAAACCATTCTTCGTACTGATTAAAAGCAGACTAAACGCCTTTGTCACAGTTTTTGGCCACTCTCTTTAATTCACCTACACATTTTTGTTGCCATTAGACCAATATGGCTTCTTTCAGAACCAACAGAAGCATCTCTGTTCTGAGTTAACCTTTGTTACCTCCTCTGTTGTACACTGTGGTTCAGGCTGTCCCAGCAATGTCAGCCTCTGGTGATTCTTTTTGTGTGGCACCTTGAAGTTGTTTGCATTACCTATATTCTTCTGTGACTTGTTGTGCACTGTGTGAATGCTAATGACGGTTAACAGTTTATCTTGGTCAGGCTGTGTTTAAAAGTGTGTTTGTGTTTTACCTGTCTCCTTCTAGCTTAGGCAGGTCAGAGCAGGACGATGACTCTTCAAGCCAAGCTAGAGTTGGTCTCCGAGACTCGGTCAATGTCTGCTGGCTCTGCTCGCCCCCACACAGGATCAGCTGCCTCAGTATGACCGGGTCATAAGGATTGATGTCAAACTTTAAGTGAACCTGTTAAGCAAGCAATGGAACAACTCTTTTAGTGGTTCCAACATAACACAGGTGATACCATTTCAGACATTCAAAGTATGACACTCTCTCTAACCTTCATCATTTTGGAGACATCCCAGATACAAATCTTTCCCCTCTTGGTGGCAGCAGCCAGGAACTGTGGGCAGCTGCCAAAACCATAGCAGGCAATCTTGTCGGAACTGTCGGGGCTGTTGGGAAACTGGGCAGGACTGGTCGCCAGCGTCACTGACAGCGGCACGTTTTGTGTGTGCTCACCCTTCACAAAGGGACAATTTGGAGAATGTCGCTCATGTTCAGACCTGGGGAGTAGTGCAGAAATGTTAGGCATCATATCAAAATACTATCTAAAAAACTTTCATCTTGTTTAGGACGGTAATTAAAGTAACCATGACAAGCTCACACCATGTACACCTTGCTGTGTGTGCACCCTCAAACTGAGAAATTGGGGCATAACTATTATGTCACAGAAGCATAACTGCTCTGCACAGTTTCAAGAAAAAGTATGTGAGCCCTTTGGAATTACCTGGATTTCTGCATAAATTGGTCATAAAACGTGATCTTATCTTCATATATGGCACAACAATAGACTAACACAGTCTGCTTAAACTAATACCTCACAAACAATCATATATGTTCATTTTTTCATTGAACACAACATATAAACATTCACAGTGCAGGGTGGCAAAAGATGTGAACCCAAATACTAATAACTTCTCCAAGAGCTTATCGGAGTCAGGAGTCAGCCAACCTGGAGTCCAAACAATGAGATGAGATTGGAGGTGTTGGTTAAAGATGCCCTGCCTTATAAAAAAGTTTTGACTTGGCTATTCTCAAGAAGCATTGCCTGTTGTGAACCATGCCTTGCAAACAGCTCTCAGAAGACCTAGGAGAATTGTTGATTTGCATAAAGCTAGAAAGGGTTACAAAATTATCTCTAAAATCCTTGATGTTCATCAGTCCACGGTAAGACAAATTGTCTATAAATGGAGAAAGTTCAGCACTGCTGCTACTCTCCCTAGGAGTGACTGTCCTGTAAATATGACTGCAAGAGCACAGCGCAGAATGCTCAGTGAGGTGAGGAAGAATCCTGGAGACTCAGCTTAAGACTTACAGAAATCTCTGGCAATGCTAACATTTCTGTTGACAAATCTACAATATGTAAAACATTAAACAAGAATGGAGTTAATGGTAGGACACCATGGAGGAAGCCACTGCTGTCCAAAAAAAAACCAAAACAAACAATGCTGCACATTTGAAGTTTGCAAAAGAGCACCTGGATGTTCCACAGCACTACTGGCAAAATATTCTGTGGTCAGTTGAAACCAAAGTTAAGTTGTTTGAAAGGAACAAACAACACTATGTGTGGAGGAAAAAAGGCACAGCACACCAACATCAAAACCTCATCCCAACTGTGAAGTATGGTGGAGGGGGGATCATGGTTCGGGGCTGCTTTGCTGCCTCAGGGCCTGGACAGGAAGCCTTCATCAACGGAAAAATGAATTCCCAAGTTTATCAAGACATTTTGCAGGAGAACTAAGCCCATCTTTCCACCAACTGAAGCTCAACAGAGGAACCTCAGAACAGAACCTCAACAGGTTGATGCAACAGGACAACGACCCAAAGCACAGAACAAAATCAACAACAGAATGGCTTCAACAGAAGAAAATAAGCCTTCTGGAGTGGCCCAGTCAAGAGTTCTGAGCTCAACCTGATCGAGATGATGTGGCATGACCTCAAGAGAGCGATTCACAGCAGACATCCCAAGAATATTGCTAAACTAGAACAGTTTTGTAGAGAGGAATGGTCCAAAATTCCTCCTGACCGTTGTACAGGTCTGATCTGCACCTACAGGAAATGTTTGGTTGAGGTTATTCCTGCCAAAGGAGGTTCAACAAGTTATTAAATCTAAGTGTTCACATACTTTTTCACTCCGCACTGTGAATGTTTACATGTTGTCTTCAATAAAAAATGAAAAAATATAATTGTTTGTGAGGTATTAGTTTAAGCACGCTGAATATGTCTATTGTTGGAAATTAGATGAAGACCAGAACATATTTTATGACCAATTTATGTAGAAATCCAGGTTATTCCAAGGGGTTCACATACTTTTTCTTGCAACTGTATTTTTAATTATCTCCCCTCACCATGGCTCATCTGTAGGTTCCCAACAGACCAGGCACACACTGCAGGTGAAACACATGGCTCTGTCATCCCCCGTCGAAGCTGGCTGTGGAAACACAAGACAGAAAATCAAAGCCTTAGCTCAGTTCATACAAAAGAATCGTGACAAGAAAAAACATGTTTTTGTTTTAATCACAGAATTCATCTGGCCTTTATTTGGGACAGGCATTTATTTCTGTCTGCACAGGACTCAGCAAAATGGGAAATATCAGTACTATCAAACTGTTTATTAAAGCAGTATGAATGTAAAGAATAGGCTATCACATTAAGGTTAATTAAGAATATTAATTAATAGCTGAATTCAGTATAAGATGACCCGCTCGGTCTTATGTTCTGAAATAAGCAACTGGTAAGATCAGCCCCCGGCCTTGTCTTCACAGACACATTCACAGCTATGATTTCCACTGTCCATTTCTATCAGAATTTGCTAGGAGCAACAGTTGTTTTCTCCAAACATCATGCAACTTACCGAGTTTGTAAGGCGGGTATAAAATTACAGCATAACCAGAATTGGCATTATTGTTCATTATGCTCTGCTGCTGATGGTACCGTTACCGGCTGCTACTCTCCGCTCCTCCGAGTTAAGAACCTACCTGGTGGTAGAACCCTGCTTGAGCCATTGGATCAGGCTGAGCCCACCTGTATCCAGAATGTGGCCATGATGTAAATGTCTCCCTCCTGTTGGCCTCACTGTACATCAAGGATCTATAGAAAACAATACTTTTTAGAAATATGACATTATTCTGTATGCTGGTTTGCAGCAAAGTATGGATAACATCTTTTGTATCAAAGATCACACATCAATACACCATTCAAGAACTGTAAAGGGAACAATGACCTGGCTGGACTAATCCGGCCAAAAAACTGTGCGCTTTACTAAGATGTCATTCTCTCATATAGTTTGAATACCAACTATTAATTAGCTTTCTCTACACATTTAAATTACAAAAATAAGCTGTTTCAAGAGGAGACAGTGGACTGTCCTTAGCATGCCAACTTAATAATGTCCTGCATAATGTCACACTTAAAAACTATTTCCATATAGTGAAATTTACCAATTTGTATAACTAATAAATTATCTAAGAGCACAGATGAGTAATAGGTGGTATGTAAGTATTAGATTCAGAATAATCCTTGCCTTGCCACCTGCCAGGTCCTGTCGATATTCCACTGTGGTCACGTATTTGTGACGAATAGATTATTAATAAAACTAGATTAAGAAAAGTGAAAGATTGAACATGTACATTTGTCTAGTTAGTTAGCTATCCCGACTGATTGGAGCATTCCTGATGTATACAGTGATAAATGTTAAATGTTAAATATCACCGTATACCACCTACTACAGTAAAATGGGTGAAGAGGAGGGAAGACAGAAGGAAGGCAAATAACAAACAAGGCCTTAAATCTCAAGCTTTCATAGTGAGTCAGTGCAATTCTGCATTTTGACGCTCACTCCCTAGCAAGGGGCATGTTTGTTAAAGTATTCAGCTGTTTGATTCCACAAAGAACCAGCGATTATTTTTCCTGTTTTCTCACCTATCTACAGAGCGTCCGGGGCCCACCCCGAGTTCTGGCCTGGCGCTTGACAAGAGGTAGGAGAGCCGGTCCATGATGGATGAGGCCACTGACAAGGCAGCTACGTTCTGATTGATCTTTTTTAGCTCACTGACGATGGCGCTGGCCACCAACTTCAGAACATGGTGGGGGAGATGGAAGGTCACTGTTGCCCACTAAAAGATGGAAACAAGTAAAAGTTGACAGATGGATTCAAGAATAATGACAGAAAAAAAAATCTAATTGTCCACTGAAGCAGACATTTCATTTCAACTTCATTCCAGCTTTTAATGTTATTACACAGCAAAGTAACACAGACTAATGTTCAAAACTCCCTCTGGTGACACATCACAACAGCCGACATCTGAGAACTGTGGCTGCTCCAACACTGCATTTTTGTATGAACATAACATTAAAAACTTCAGAGACAAAAATCAACCTCGACCATTTGGTCAGTTCTATATTTCTGCACATTAACATTGTTAAAGTTTCATTCCAATTACCTCACAAAATAGTTTTGATGAGGATTTCTGATTCATCAACTACACACTGCAGTGGGGACAGAAAACTCAAACTGAAAAAAAAACGAAGCATTTAGCTCTCTTTCACAGTCTCCGTTCACATGATCTTCTCACATGACATACCACATGCTGATATATTGGTTCTGACTCTCTTGTGTTTGTTGCTAATAAACAAATACAAAAAAAAATAACCCAAATATGCAGCTGTTCAACATTGACATGAGCACATCATCAGAATTCAATTCATACAGGAGGTGTGAAGGGCTGGCACACTAACCTTGGCCACTTTGTGATTGGCTGCCGTCTCATGCGAGGTATTCTTCAGGCCTTCTTTGAGCTGGCTGAGAAAGAGTTCATAGCCCTCTGTACTGGACACGTCAATCTTTTCCTGACAGGCTGACAGCATCTGCTGGGCCTGAAAAGGGAAAGTTATATCAGTTTTTGTTGCAACTTCCACAAGTTTTGCCTTTTTAACGTAATGGTTTCATCAGTTGATGATACACATAGTCTGATTTAACTGAAGGTATCGTTTGGATTCTCTGAGTTGGATTGTTCAATGGATTTCGTCATTGTGTTTATCACAAATTGCAGGCTAAACTGCGAGTAAATCAATGGAATGAGCTTTCATTTGCGATGATCAAAAATAAAGTGGGTTAGCTTTTTAGCTTCACTTGACCCCTACCTCTCAGGCTGCACATGGCCTACATCTACATATCATGGTCAGAAAACGACCTCCACCCAAATACCTGGACTTCTGCCCACAAACAGGTCACATCACCAAGGTAACCTTGAGTTTGCAAAAATTAGGGTGACCCTTTGTGAATTCTTGCCCCTTCTTAACTAAATGGCCTGAGTACACAAAGGTTGTGAGGCTGGTATGAAAATTGTCCAACTGGTTTGATACTGGAATGGATTTGATAAGGCTGGTTTGCAAACTTTGAACATTGGATGTGTCTAGAGAATCAGCTGTGACTCTCATGTGGAACATAATGAGAAGACATAAATTACATGTTAACAGCCCCATAAGCCATCAGACACGTTGAGTGTTTCTCTGGAGGACTTCCTTGACTTTGAGAAACACCCAGAAAGACACTGTATTTCATTATATTACTTCTAACAAACAACTATTCAACTTGACTTTTTCTTCTTGTAAAGTTTAAAGTTGCCATCAGACATATCCTAAATTTAATAAAAACACACGGCTATTACAAATATTTTATCAAAGATGGGTTTTTCATGTTAAAAATCCTGAAAATGGGCTAGAGACACGTGTACTCTCTTATAATGAGGTCCTGGATCTAGGAATCCTAGGCCTTTTGCCCTGCCCACAGCTGCGATAGGTTGACTTGTGTAAGCTCACTGCACATCAAGATGACCATTGAGTCTCAGACCAATACTCAGATGAAGGATCTGTCTAGTACCAAAATTGACAAATCTGACTAAAAAAGGCAATACAATAATGACTCAAACTGCTACAGTATTGGCAAACAACACAAATGACAAAAAAACTGTACTGTAATGAAAAAACTCTCCTGATTAGAAAATGACAAATCATAAACGCCAGGAGAGAAGCAAACAAGCTGAAACACATAAGTGACAGGCAAGCCAAACAGATTTGTTGTGATTGTAGAGAAACACTTAGCTGCTCAACAGTCGTATTTTTGTGAGTGACTCTGATTTGTACGGTGTTGAACACAAAATATTTTTAAGAGCAGTTTTTGTCATTATTGTCTGCTCTGAACAGCAAACAATGTTAGCTCAATAATAGGTCAAGCTAAAAGTGAATGCTTAGAGTGCACTTTGATGGGTCATAAGTGTAAATCTTGAAGTTGAACAGATTATTACAGTTTGTTGTTCTATGAAAGTAAGAGCCCTATAATGCAATACCTGCACATTGTGGGCTGTACACCATCTATAAAGTGAAGGTATTATGTTGGAGTTTCAATACTAATTTTCAGCCACTATGATTCATCGGGCCGTTCATAAAGTTAAGCACACTGTGAAAAAGAGCTAATATAGAATTATGGAACCAAATAATTCAGTTAAACACAGCCACCAGGCCACACTAAACAAGTGGTGTGACTGTGAAGTAGCCCTCTCTTACCTCTGTGACCGGCAGCTCCAGCTGAACTATGTCCTCTGGCTTGGCCACGGGAGGCTGGAGAGCCGTATCCAGGAGCAGGATGCCGTTCAGGTCCTTCCTGCATCCCACTGCATAGTCGTCCACAAAAAGCACCTTGTCCACTGCTGGGAAGTACTGACACCTGATATGAGCACCAGGTTTGGCTGTGACAGAAACAGAGGTCAGCACAGGGTATGAGGAGGCTTGAAGGACAAAGGCTAGAAGAACAGTTCCTACCTGAAAAACAGAAACACAACTTATTAAAACTAAACTGTTTCAATCCTCTTCTTCCCCCATACTGATGCAAAAATACATTTGGCTGTCATAATCTCAACTACATGTTACTCAGCTGATGAACCCATCAAAAACAAAACAAAACACAGAGATTAGATTAAATGATAAATGCTTCCCTATGACAACACAGATTAATTTACAGACCTGATAATATGAAATGTATTTTATTACCGGCAATACTGAATTTATAGCTGATTAACAGTGTCAGCAATAGAAAGCCAAACTGTTCACAGACATAACGAGCACAGCATCAACACACTCTGATACAGAAAGTGGCCTGACATACAGTCACACTGCTTCTGTGGACAGAGTAGCACCATGGAGGAGTTGGTTCCTAGAAAGAAATCCACACTTGTAGAAGGATCTGGTTCAGCTTTGTACTACCAACACAGGAAAACAAACTTCATTTGTAAAATTTGCAACGGTCAGATGGCCACAAAACAAAGCTTTTTAACCCCCTAGTGTGAAAAAGTATATTGACGTCTGAGCAGTGAGGGGATGCTACCTGAGAGCAACAGCTACATCAACACAGCCAGAGGCTGTGAGACCAAAACACGTGACTCTACCCACTGCGTCAGTGTGACAGGACTAGTCAGCGCTGGAGAGAGATGTGACCGATGCAGGGGCACGGCTATAATACTCGTAAAATCAGTGCACGAGTCGCAAGTATTTTTCCAACATGGGCATTCAACTGCTGCATTCCCAATGCCACAAAAAAAACTACAAAGCACATGATTTTTTGCAACAACAAGCGATTTATGGTCTATTAGCACCTTTTATTTTACTGAAGACTTTAAGCTCTGCAGCGTCTGTCTGCAAGCGACACTTCACATAAGACCGCAGGTGAACTGAGAGCAGGAGGCCTGAGGGAAGTGTGAATGTTGGGGACTGAAACAGAACATGACCTCCATGACAACATGGTGATTCTAACATGGCGAGGGCCTCAGAGCCCAACAGCTGGAGCTGCTTTTGTTACCCTGTAGGACTTGGTAGGACAATTAGTCGGGTTGTACCGTTCAGTAACTTTCAAATCAGTTTTAAAAACAAACACATGATGGGGGTAAGCCTGAATCATGATCCCATCTGGAAAGAAAAATCCTGATATGATATTATTGCAATGTTGCTCACGCCTACTACAGAGCAAAACCAGTTATTTTGTTATTATTTCAGATTAACAAAATACAGGTGAAACAATCAGGAACCAGGAAGCAGAGCTGCCAGGTCCAGGAAATCTGACTTCCCTACGAGGCTGATGGCTCTTAAATAATTCCCTGATTTTTTTTTAGGTCATTATGATCATCATCAGCCCAACTCCTGACACTTCTGTGCGTAGCTTTCTCTGGTGAGGCCTGGTGATGTACTTCATTGTGCTGCAGAAAACACTGATAAAACTTCAGGGTTTATGATTATTTTGGTCCAGGGAGTCCTGATGATGGACCCTCTTTCTTTAAAATTAAATCATCTGTCTTTGTTTTTAATGGGAACACATCAACACAGTGAGACAACAGTAAGTTGTGCTCAGTTCAGATGCTGAAAACCACCTGTCAGTCATGAGGCCAGGATCTTTTCTAGATGTTCTGCTGAAGAGCTGTTACTGTATTGCTTCTTGTACAAGTACACACCCTAAAAAAAACCTGAAGCTTTCTTGCCAACCATTCCGCCTCAGGTGTCAGCTTCTTTCATCGGTTAACCACAAAATCACTTTTAATAAATGCAGCATCGAATATTAAAGATTCCCCTCAGCTCCTGAAACGTTATCCCTCATTGTATCTTAACTTCTGTTTCATCCGGTCAGTGTAATTCAAGTCAGACTGTCAATAAAACCAGACTGCTTGATCTGAAACGTCACAGATGTGTCTCCAAACAATGACTTGATTTTAGAAACCAGAGACTTTGTTTTATTAATAATAACGTAAGATTTCCATCGTATAATAATTCAACTAAAGTCATAGTGATGTAAAAAAAAAACTTTACTTCAACGATACCATTGGTCAGAAAACATCCTCAATTTTTCCATGTGGTTGGTCCCCTGAGTGAACACAACACTGAAAAACACACAAGTCAGCAACACAGCGTGAATCTGATTAATGCAGCTGACAGCCGACTGTCATGTCCGTTGGAAAGCTGTAGGTCACCGCAAAATAAGATCAACACTTATGAAGCACATAGTGACATTACCAAGCGATGCCAATGTGAGAGTGACGCTCATGTTGTGATACTCTCTCAGTCCAGGTTGACATGGCCCGATTAGTCGGTGGTTCTGTTCAATCACTCTGCAGACTTTCTGCAGGACTCTGGGCGACCAACTGCTCCTCTTCTACGTGTTGTCTGATTGTTATTTGGGAATATTCCTGAGTACTTTATGGACAGAGTTCACTGAATAATTTGTTTTTGCTCTGACAGCAACTGCTGAGTTCAAAACCCACACGTAACTACGTTCAGGGAAATGTCCTTTTGGTGTGTCCACAGTTTATTTATTGAGACAAGTGAGCGTGACATGACTGTCTGCGCTGTCAGGACAGACATCTCGGTTACAGGCGGGTTTACTCCGGGATGACAGCGACGCCTCCAGAGAACAACCCAGCTTTTAAAGTTGTCAGCCACTTCATGCTAGCCCGCCGAGTCGCCATCAGAGAACTTCACGTGAACACACCGTGCTGCCCTCCGCATCTGTGCCACTACGTGTGAGTTCAGTCGTTTCACTTCCCGCGACATGTCGCGACTGAGCAGCAGAATGACAGAAACTGACAGGGATGGTTTCCCGGCTAACTATGGCTCGTTACCCAGCTAGCAGCTAGCTCGCCGGGGAAACACGTCAACCGTTAACAGTTACCGACTCCGGCCTTTAAAAGTGGCCGGTCTGGGGCCCAGAGACGAAGTGAGGGTAAACGAGCGGTGTTTGCCCCTTCCTCTACCCCGCGCCGGGCCCGCGGGCAGCAGCTAGGAAGCGCCACTGTTAGCTAGCTGCGGACTCGGCGCGGTGGCAGTTGACAAGCAGAGGCTGGTGTGTCAAACTGAAAGCGAGTGTCAGGTGCTCACCGTGCAACGCCGAAGCCTGGAGGATCGCCCCCGAAGTGCCGTCAATCACTTTGATGCTGCCCCGGCTGGTCACGGCTAGGATAGCGTTGAGGGCCGGGTGGTAGGAGAGGCTTCGCAGGCCCTCCTCGTCGCAGCGCAGGCAGCCGTCTCTCAGCACAATCCAGTCTGAGGAGGTGGACGAGCCGGAGCCCGGCGAGGCCGCGGCCGCCATCTTCCCTGATTTTCCCTTCTCTTCTGCGGTTTGTGCGGATCCGATAATACCCGTAATCCCGCGAAACGTCTGGGACTGACTCGGAACCACCGGCCGTCTGCCACTGCCGACTCCTTCTGCGGCTTGGTCTCCTCCGCCCGTCCCCGCTGTAGCGGCTATTCACCATCCACGCAGAGGAACTCCGGGGAGGGATTTCTGCCGGAGACACGATAGGTACACGGAGCTGGCGTAGCCGCGTCAGTTCCCGCGATAACACAAACGAGAAGAGGGAGGACGGAGGCGGCAGGACCCGCACCTGACTGACGAGGACGACAGGTCGGATCCGCCGTTCACACAACCGAACCTGTCAAAAATGGCAGATCGAAATCAAGAGGAGACAGAAGCGGTGGACAGGGACGGACCAAGTGTGTCTTTAATGTCTTTTATGTTTCATAAAAGACTGAACATCATCAAAGAACGTGACGGCTCGCAGCAGCATTTCTTGAGAAATAAAGGGGGAAAAGTCCCTGAAGAATCTGAATATTTCAGAGTGTAAAAGGTGGAGGAGAAAAGAGAAAAGTCCTGAAAGAGCTGGACGTCATATGTGCATCAGCTTATGACAGAACTGCATGTGTAGCACTGGTTGTTAGGATCAGCTGTACAAGGACATCAGGCCGTAATCTTATTATTATTGTTATGTTACGTGATAATATAAACTCATTGATTAGTTTCCACCGCAGTGATACTAATTAAGGCCCGGTTCCTCTGCTCTTGTGCTTGCTGGCCCACTGGACTGGCTCTGGTCTGCTAAATGGAACAGAATAAATGTTGTTAATCACACCTGTTTACCTGCCATTTCATGTCGACGTTACTGCTGTGAAAAGGCTCCACTGGTTCTGCCGGAGTATGAGTCTTTTGCTTTATATCCCTTGACACTGAGCCGCTCGGCCACTTTGGTTCAGGTAAGGCCAACGTGTGAAGATGCTCCTAGATGCATCATTATGGCCATATCCAATGATTTAAGTCTTTCTACCATTTTGCAACTACAGCCTCCAGAGAAGAGTTTTACAGTCAGAATCAGAATAGTCTTTATTGCCAAATAAGTTTGCACATACAAGGAATATGTCTTGGTTTTTTGGTGTCTTGACACTGACAAACACTGTGAAGGATTAATGTGTAAAAATATAAATATGCACAGATTATAAAGAACCCGAATGTATGTTGAAGTATTAATAGTCTAGTGCAGGTAGACAGCCGCATTTTAACATGAAGCATTGTGACGGACATTAATGCAACGTGTCGTGTCCATGGGGGGAGGAGATCAGGGACGGGACAGTGGCAGTGGGGGTCCCGGGCCTTGGTAATGAGGCCCCCTGCAGAGGGGTCCTGATGGGCCGCAGCCTCCTGCCAGAGGGAGGTGATACAGACAGATTGTGACCTGGGTGGGAGGGGTAGCCACAGTCTTACCGGCACGCTTCAGGGTCCCGGAGGCCTACAGGTCCTCTAGAGATGGCCGGTTGCTGCCAATCACCTGCTCAGCAGAGTGCAAGATGCACTGCAGTCTGTCCTTGTCGTTGGCAGCAGCTGCAGGGCACCAGATGGTGGTGGGAGGAGAGGATGTTCTTGATGATGGATGTGTGGAAGTGCAACGTCATCGTCCTTGGCGGGTTGAATTTCTTCAACTGCCGTAAGAAGAACATCCTCTGATGGGCTTTTTTGATGACTTGAGCTCCTGGAGATGAGGGTGCTCAGGAAGCAGAAGGACTCCACATTGTGGACTGAGGAACCACGCTGAGTGATGGGGGTGAGTGGAACTGAGTTCTGTCTGTAGTCCACAACCATCTCCACTGTCTTCAGAGCGTTGAGCTTCAGGTTGTTCTGGCTGCACCAGGTCACCAGATGGTCAGTCTCCCACCTGTGGACGGCCTCATCCCCACCAGAGAAGAGTGTCGTCTGCGAACTTCAGGAGCTTGATGGTCTGATGACTAGAGGTGCAGCTGTTGGTGTACAAAGAACACAACCCTGAGGGGAACCAGTGCTGATGGACCAGGATTCTGAGATGTGCTTTTCCAGCCTCACATGCTGTCTCTTGTCCAACAGGACGTCTCTGATCCACCAGCAGGTGGTGTCGGCCACATTCAGCCAGGTGAGTTTGTCCTCTAGCAGAGTTGGGATGACCGTGTTGAAGTTGAAGCTGAAGACCACAAACAGGATCCTGGCGTGGGCTCCTGGGGAGTCCAGGTGCTGAGGGATGAAGCGGAGGGGCCCTAAGGAGTTCTGAGGGGGGGAGATGAAGGTGAATGAGAACGCCCTGCTCTGGCGGAGCTATTGGGCTGTAGCTGATGAGCAGTGACCATGTGGGGGCATGTTATCACGACTGTTCCGTTGTCTTTCAAATGGACGGTAATACTCATTTAGGTGGTTAGCCAGGCACCGGTCAATCGTGGCGGGGGGGGTTGGCTTGGACTTGGGCTTGGAGTTGGTGATGAATCGGGACCGTCTGCAGACAGGTGGAGTTGTTGGCTGAGAACTGCTGCTGAAGTCTGCCGTTCTGCTTCTTTCTCCACCTCGCTAAACGTTAACACTTTCATCTGTCTGTGTCCCGACTCCTAAACGGATCCGGCTTCTCCAAGCTGAGTTGTTGGTCTTTGTTCAAACTCAGCCTCCTGCCTGATGGGACACAGAAAGGGACGCAGGACATCACAGCCTCCGTGTATCCATCCAAACACGCCTTAAGGTCCTCCACTGCTTCACCGGTCCAAGGCTGCGATGTCCCCAGAACAGGTCCCTGCCTGTGTGCAGGACTCAGGTGGACCAGCACGTGATCAGCACGGGGGTCGTTTATAGTTCTGCTCTCTGCTGGGGCTTTTCATAAACTGTCTGTATTTGGGGAGCTTGCGTGTGAGGTTGCCTTTGTTGCCTTCACCGAGGACAATAAGTGAGGGGTCCGGGTTGGTCCTCTCTACCCTCAGCAGCTGCTGGGGAACGTGGACACCAGCCAGGATGAAGGAGGCGAGTAGAAGGGTTGAAAAAGGTCCCGGGTCAGGAGATCAGTGCAGCGAGATCACAGCAGGTCTGCTCTGACGGGCCGAGGCGCAGAATCAGAGTCATTCACAGAGCAGAGGATGAAGACAGGTTCTTCCCAACAGCAACCGAAGTTCGTCCAGTTTGATGCACAGTGAACGCACGCTGATGGCGGGAGTGACGTGCGGTGCGTTGTTCTCCTCCACCACCACCTCTGACCAGAACGTCCCACAAATCCACAGGTGAAGCTGTGGACAGGGGAAATAAATATACTGGGACTGTAGCTCTGCTGATCAGAAGATCATCTGTGTGGAAGAGCTCGTGAACTCCTGACTCAACACCGAATCCACCAACAGAAAAAGACAGCAGAGCACAGCAAAAGACCGTGGCAGCATCTTGATCTCCAAATAAAGATTATCTTCATGGGTTTATTTCTCTTATTATTTGTTCTTGTATTTTTATTGCTGTAATTATTAGTATTAATGCTAATATTTTTACACACCCATGGTAGAAGCACAAACAATGGAAAAACCAAAATCTGAGCAAACCCAGCGCAGATCCCGTTGAACCCAGTGTGACACGTTACCGAAGACCTAAACAAGCACTTCTATCCTGTCCGAGGATCAAAACATCTGTGTTCTTCCTTCTGTTTTATTTCAGCATCAGCCTTCATTTCTACGTTCCATCCACGGATCATTTTTGAGCCTTTCTTTTCTTGTGAGATGATATTTGTGGATCGTGTCACTTGACATCATATTCTCTTGTGTTAAACAGGCCAAGTTCACAACACATCTGGGAATTGTAAAGCACCAGCTTCAACTGCTCACATATTTTCATATTATTGTTGACTTCTCTTTGTGGTTTCCACAGGTTCGTCTGAATCTGCTTCCTGTGAATCTACTCCTCCACACTCAGAGCGACAGTGACGGTCCAGTGTGGGTCCAGAAGAAGAGCTGAGCTGGTTTCTGAGCTGCTGTGATTGGTGGAAATCTGTTTTGTAATAAACTCTGGATCACAGAGATGGTTCAGTGTTTGGGGTCAAACTGTAACAGACAGTGACGAGAGTCACATGATTCCCGATACGTCAGTTTCTGGTTGGACAAACCTGAACATGAATATTGTCAGAACCAATGAGGTTGTGATGGATCTTTACAGGAACAGCAGCTCTTCTTGTTTGTTGGTGTTTTGGGAGAGGAAGTAAAGAGCTCTGAGTTCACAAGAGTCTGTTTGTGAAGGTAGAGAGCAGGAGGTTGTTTCCCACTGTACTGACACCTCACAGTGACCTTTGACCTCCAACATTTAACCAGTTCACCCTCAAGTTCTAATGTAGCTTTGTGCTGAATTTGACAAAAATCCCTCCGTGCATTCTGGAGATACTGAGCTCACAGGATGTGATGTTACAGTGATCATTTGTCAGTCTCTTTGATCTGAGTTTGTTTCACATTCACAAGTGTGGTTCAAATGAGGCTGCAGTGACTTCGATCTTTGACCTCGACCCATCAGTCCATCCTTGATTCAGAGTGGACATTTGTGCAGCGTTTGAGGACACGAAAGGACAACATGAAAACAAGTTGCCCGGCCGGTGCAGAGGAATCAAGATATTTTAACACTGTCACTGTTTCTTTGCTGCAATTATTGGTTTTATCTTATCTTAGTCAGAATCTAAAACTCACCACTGCAATTTGTCTTTCAGGTCAACGTCATATCAGGTGTACAGTTATCGCTCCTGCTCTTGTTTCATCTCTTCTTACGTCATTGTTATGTGTAGTTTTTACCTCACTGCTCTACGTGCCACACAAGCTGCCCCTCATGGATCAATAAACATGGGCGCGTTTCTATGGGTCAGTAACATCCACAGGATGGCAGGTTTCCCACTCTCAGTGGTTTTAATGTTGTGGCTGATCACCGTCTAATGGACCTGTCTTGAATCTGTCAATGATCCTCTGTAACTGTAAAAGGTTTTGTAAACAGGTCCATTTGTTGACACACTACCTTGTCCTCCGTTTCAGCATCGAAGAGACCAATTCAATCATTCTGTAGTTTTTCCATTATGTTTGTGTGCACACAGGGTCCGTTCAGCCTGAAGCTCTCCCACAGAGAACTTTGTCCCTGAAGTACATGCGAGTCTTCAGGAGTGGTTTAGTCTTTGTGTGCTGCTGTGACATCAGGTGGTCACGCTCTGTGTACTGCACGCCTCTCAGCTCGCAGACTGCTGCTGCGACACACAGATACCTTGTTTTGAAGCATTTAAACCTCGTTTTCTTGAACCGTGTTTTTACAAACAAACTTGGATACAGTACAAAAACACTATTTAAATGAAATTTGCTCTCTAAAAGGTCACTTTTTGCCACATTTAGGAGCTTTTATAAATTGACTGATTAGGCTAAAATATCTGAAATTGAGACTGATATCAGCCAATATAGCTGAATTTTGTCTCCCAATATTAACATTGGACCCAAAAATCTACCATGAGTCTAAATCAAAGTATTGACATACGGCTCCTCATATCCATGTGCGTCCAGTTGACCCAGTCTCTCCATTATATGCTTTAGAAATAAAGTTCTCATCTGCAGCAGTTTGAAAATTATGCAGCACATCTCCGCGCAGTTTAAACTTTGCACGAGGCTTGGAGGGTCCAGCCCAGGTTACCGCTGTCCTCCACTAATCATTACATCCCAAAATGGCAGCCGCGGCAATGAGCCTGACCCTTGAGTGGCAGATGTGAGTCAGCACTTGCGTGTGGAACAGAGTGGACAGTGCAGTTCTGGACAGCACGTTCGGCTCGTGGCTGTACCTGCTTGCTCTGTTGTGGGGTGCAGAGGGAACTAAGGAGATTCAAACTCCCCAGAGGATGAACATTACACACTTTCTTGACGTGTTTGGTCCCTCATCAATTACCCTGTTGGTGTGCGGAATCTCATGATGTATTGACAGAATATGGCGAGGGCATCATGACTGCCAGGAAATGTGTCGTCCTGCACCAGCAGAGATCGGCGTTCGTGTTCCTGTCGGGAGGAGCTGTGACCCTCTGTGACATCACAAACACAGTGCTGCAGAGCGTTCTGACAGCACGCCCCCAACCAAGTGCGACTACACCCAGTTATGCTGCTTTAGAGTCTAACAGAAGTGCATCCAGCTTGTACTCAAAACATTTTGTCCAATTGGGACACAGTTGTTTGTGGTTTCAGGCAGATGCTTTGGACCAGAGTCGCAGTGAACAGGTTTCTCATTTAAAGTGAGTGTATTGCAGTAATAGTCTGGACACAGCAGCTGCTCAATGACCATTAATTTACAGTAAATATTTTTGGACACGTGGGAGGCTCCACATTTAGAGGACAATATTAACATTACTGAGGGTCCCAGTAAGACAGGAAGTGTTAAAAACAACATGAATCAACACTCATCACACTACATTAAGTAGGTACAATAATGACCTTCATGTGCAACCATCTCTCTTCCTTTCTTCATGGAAAATGTCACTTTGTTTGGTGTAAAGCCACTAAATGAACAAGCTGTGAGTTTTCCTGCTTTGTTCCTGCCGCTGAGTGAGGAGTCTGCATACAGGTTGAACCTGGGAGGACCATTTGCATTTTACTGACATGAGGGACAAAACTATATACATGGGTATACTCCCACACCCCCACAGTCACTTCAACAGTTATAAAAAGAAATAAACACCTTTTATAAAATTCAGATTCCATAGTCTGACTTGTCAGCCCACACTCCAGGGTCGGTGTCCATGAAAAGCTCAGAGTCGTCCAGTCACACGCCAGTATACAGCGACAGGAAGTAAATATACAAAAGAAAAATGGGATATATGAGGAGGGGCTTCTTTGTTTTGAACTCATCTCCGACGAGCAGCGAAGCAGCACTGTACGCAGCCCAGAACACCCCGAAGAGCTGAAAGATGGAACAAATAACAATTTACACGTACTCATCAATCGCCTCAGATCAACACGCACACGAGACTGAACAGGTCCACGAGTCTGGACTGGACACTCACTTTGATTAGTGTTGAAACCAGCTCCAACCCTCTGATCACCAGGAGCGGGGGGGCTATGACTATGAGAGGAAGGAGGGAATATCCGATCACCCCGAGAACCTGTCCGAAGGACACCTGCCAAAAACAACGAGAGGGTTCTTCAGTCACGTCTGACTGTTACCTGCACTGACATAAACAAAGATGGACGACGTGTCCACTTCCTCCCACTGAACAAAGACAAGCCATAATACACGTGACGTTATTAGGAGCCGGTCTGAGCACTAGTTCCCGCCCACACACCCTCCCGACCAATCACAAGCTCGGTTGTCGATCATGGATAAAATAATAAAACTGAAGAGATCAGACACGTGAACACTTGAGCCGACGTCGGCGTGATAAGAACTAAAACAGCAGAAACCATCTGTTGGAAACGTGTATTTGAGGAGCACTTGGACTTTTAATTTTGTCCTTCCTACGATCACAGAGGGGCCTTGCACTGCAGCCAGCCACCAGGGGGCAATGAACACGCTCACCAACATCTCTCATGTCGTCCATCTTTTAGGTACAGTCTATGTTTACGGCCACAAACTGAACTCATCTGTGTCCATGCTGGGGTTTCGGCCTCCGTCCACAGAAGATGCTGTCGGACGTGTGTCACATGACCGTTCACTGCCCCGAGGAAGACAGCAGAGATCTATCTGAGAGGCGGCAGAACTGATCGCGCTCAGTGGCGTTTCCTCTCACCACAGTCACACACGAGCCGGGCTAACGTCAGCTGCTCACCTCACCACCGAGAACACGCGCCAGCAGGAAGATGGTCAGCGATCCGAATATCCAGATTGTGATGATCCATGAAACGACCTGCAGAGTAAAAGCAGACGGTAGTTTGAGCGCCGAGGGTTATAGAACTCAGGTCAAACATGTTTCAGACAAAAATGTCCTGGTTTATAGGCTAAACTCGCTTCAGTCACACAACCATTGTTTTTAATAAATTCAAACTAGTTCTTTAATTAGTTGAGATACAGTCAGGTCCATAAGCATTTGGACACATTGTTCTATTTTTGTCATTTCAGACAACCACAGTGGATTTGAAATACCTCAATCAAGATGTGACTGAAGTGCAGATTTCAGCTTTCATTTGAAAATTCTGAGTAAGAGTATTACATTAACAGATGGTCACAAGTAACTGCACAGTTGACTGAGCAGCAGTTTCATGTCCAGTCGTGGTTTGTTCCCTCAGTATTCCTGACACCTTAAACATCACGTCCCCTGTTGTGTACAGAGGCAGAATAACAAAATGATGTGACTGTCCCACTGTCCATGGACCTGACTGCAAGCTCCAATCCTCCACCTGCCCCCCCGCAGCAGACGCACCTCCTCAGGAACGACTGTCCTCACAGCAGCATCACAAAGCCAAGTCTTTAAACTGATGCTGCTGATTTTGAATTCATGCAGTGTTCCTGCTGTTCTCTGTTTGCACAGGACATGCGCTCAGGGAACTAGATTTGGGCAGAGCTCAGGGGGTGGCAGGACAGGAAACATCAGCTGTGCACACATCTCAGAGGTTTGTGAATGCAGTGATTACATCTCACAGTCCTACTCGCGCCCCCGATTCAACAGGAAACAAGGTTAGAGCACATCCGCTCCTCCCACTGCTCCCCGTTCATGACAGGTGCTGCTCACCCGGAACTGTCCGTAGATGGAGATCATAGAGAAGAGCAGCACCACAGCCAGGGGCCCCCAGAAGTCGGGGTTGTCTCGGACCACCTGCCGGTTGTGACCCAGTGATGGCATCGGCATCAGCACACATCGGATCTTGTAGTAGATGTCCTTCAGGTCAATGTCTAGCTCCTCCCTGCTCACACAGGCAAGACCACAGAGCAAACAGAGGAGCATTAAATCAGTAGGTCGACGCCACATTAAGCATTTTAATTAATTAGGAGTGACGGGATCCATCCTACTTGGGAGGAAGCTGCTCTCATTTCTAGAAATATGGCCAGATTTATTAGTCAGCCAAATTGACAATTCAGAGTTGAGGCCAGGAAGCAGAGTTGCAGTCTTACACGCTTCTCCGCGCTTCCTTTAGAGTCATCCACCTACAACCCCATAGAGACTGTGTCTGTCCCCCGACCACCTAAATTTAGAAAAGTTATTAAACCTAAAGTAAACAGAAGAGGAGCTAGAAACAAAAACTTAACTGAGATTAAAACAACCACAAATTCGGATTAAAATAATACCGCAATTAAATGTGGATTGTTGAATATTCGATCACTATCATCCAAATCTCTGCTAGTCAATGATCTGATAACTGATCATCCTATTGATTTATTTTGTATCACTGAAACCTGGCTGCAGCAGG